>JAODJW010000040.1:25569676-25581424 GCA_026777045.1 Hyperopisus bebe
CGTGCCGGGGGCACGGAAAACGTTAGTGGTCTTCTTGCGTTTCTTCCACTTGGCACGTCTGTTCTGAAACCAGACCTTCAGTGGGAAAGACAAAAACAAAAATAATGAAATGAGCTTAACAAGACCGACAATAATTATAATAGGTAAACAAGCAGAATTCAAAACATGTCTCTTGGCAAGTCTCACTAACAGAAGCTTATTATTATTATTATTATTATTATTATTATTATTATTATTATTATTATTATTATAATATAGTAGTAGTAGTTAGCAATCCTCGTGGTAGTAGTAGGCTAGTAGTAGTGGTAGTAAGTCGTCCTACACGTTCTTTTTAATAGTTCTTTAAAGTGTATGCTTGAAAAAAAATAACAGTGAAATATAAACAACTAAAATCGAGCCCATCACCCTGTAACTTTGTAATTCAATGGCGACCGCGGAAGTTTATAAAGATCACAAAGAACGGCAGTCCATGATTAATGTGAGAATTTTGCAAGGAACTGGCGACGGCGCCTTGATCTCGGGATCTTGGGATCATTCCGTGCAACCAGCCGTGAAATTCAGAACCAAATTCATTACACTTGGAAGCAAAGAAAATACAATTTCTCATTCCATTAAAAAACTATATACTATCACCTTGTTCTCTATTAAGACGTGACAGTCCATAGATCGTCTTAAAGAGAACATAGCTGACTCAGGCGACTACTCGGGCGGTACTTGCAAGAGTAAAATACGAGTCAAAACACCGCCTTTTCTGTAAACGAAATTGAAAACAAAGTAATAACAGGATTCAAGTAGTTTATTTATTATTACACTAAAAAGACGTGTATTTTTAATAAAACGAAACCTGATTTCCAATTATAACTAAACGGAAATGTAACCGTGATTATTGTCCTGCACGTCTATGGGCACCTAGTAAGCAGTCGCCTTAGAACATGATACATAACTTTACGTATTTGTTGTTACATTTTATAATATCTTTATTAGCCTGTATATAGTTAAATTAGGAAGTTCTAACAAATTATAACGTGATTTCGCTGCCAAAAATATTTTTATCAGCGAAAGTACGTTTGTATGAATTTATTTTCACAGAATACTGAGAACACATGAATAAACATTTTCTTGTACAGTTTTTATATTTAAGTGAAAATAACTGTTCAATAATCATACAATTCCGAAAGTTCAAATCTTGCTATTCTTAAGTTTTATCATTAATGTACAAGTTTAGCTTCAGTCGGAACAAAACAAATTGTATTTTGCAGTTTATTTTTTTTTCTAAAAAAATAATCGCATAAGCATACAACAATTCTTACAGCGTATATTTGATTCCCAGTTTACATGCCAATAAGAATTGTTTGTATTTTGTAATAATATCACTACTGTTTCTTATTAATTCATTCAGTATTAAAGCAAATCCGAACAATACTGCGTGTAGTTTTTCCACAATTATTACGCAATTAAACACCCGTAAAACTACACTTGGTATTATATTAATTAATAACTATATTAATAATAACTATATAATAACATTAATAACTATAAGATATTGCACATATAAAACTCATTTATCCGCAACAATGCATACAAAGGATTTTCCTTTTTATTTTCACGAGAATAAATTTACACTTACGATTACAATTTATAAATCTATATACATTTACTAGCAACATTTGCGAACAGCGTTAACTGTGCAAACACTAGGCCTATATATACTAAATTTAATTGCTCATCATTTCATAACAACTAACGGTGAATAAAAATCAATAGTACATAGAATATATTTTATTACTCCCGTTTACCTGCTACGTTATTACAAAAATAAATGACATAAATTCCCATTATTTCCCTTTATTCTGACAAATCTCACAGCGAACAGTCACAGAATAAGTGCGTAGTCTTTTTTACATAAGAATATAATTCTCGGCATCTATAACATTCTAACAGTTTGTTTTAATTTCCTTAATAGCCCTCAGTTGCAATTAGAAAATTCTTAACCCACATTTATAGTACAGTATTCAAGTATTTACTTACCTGCACACGTGACTCCGTCAAACCAATTCTTAGCGCCAACTCTTCTCTCATGAAAATATCTGGGTAATGGGTCTTCGCGAAGCTTCTTTCCAGTTCGTTTAATTGGGCCGGAGTGAAACGGGTCCGGTGCCTCTTTTGTTTTTGCTGGTTCGGTTGTCCACCAGACTGGTTGGGGTTCTGATGTTGTTGTTGTTGTTTCTCCTGGTCTTTTGAATTAACCTGCATACTAGATGGGTTTGATCCAGTAGTGCTGATATCGTCTCCGGGAAGAAGAGTCGCCCCTTCAACAACGTCGGGACCCGCGGCTAGATCACCAGGATGCCCGGGATCCGGTCCACCTGCCCCCAAAATACATTTAAGTGGTTCCCTGTGTCCCAGAAGCTCTGCAGCGGCATCTTTCATCCCTGCAGGATACAACAGAAATTATTCGTATTTCTTAGCTTTCAGCACCTTAGATATAAATAAAGCAGTACATTTAGGGCCTACGGCAGTTACAAATTTACACCAAAATTTCCCAAATAAAGTTTTCCGCACCGGTTCTTCTAAAAGGATGTAACAGAATTTCAGTGCTATACACAGCATAGCCCAACTAACCATTATCTGTATAATTTTGGCAACACTATTCCGTTATACTGTATATACCATCATATTCTGCATAGTCACACTGTTACTGAAGCATATCAAATAATTTCACAAAAATCGAATTCAATAAATTCAAGAAAAAAAACTTTTGATTGTTAAAATGTGAGATTAGAAATTACACCTGCTTACAGTAGAGTTGAAGACCGGAGTTTGGTGATGATAACTCACCGAGGCGAGCATCCAGAAGCTCGGCGTGTGATAGCATAACGCGCCGCTCTAGGGCACAAAAATTCCCAAATAAATATAGGCCTACGACTTAACCTACTGAAAAAGTATATATATCCTAAATGAAGGAAAATTCGGTTTGTGTTTATAAAGGAGGCCCCTAGCATTATAATGTCCTTCGTTGGCGATGGGGTGGCGCCTAATAGTTGAAGTAACCCATGAGCTTCTCCAAATATGAACCAATCAGAAGCAAAACCTCGCTCCTCCAGCGACAGTCGCCAGCCACTCACGTTCACTAAACAAACACCAGCCTATTCCTAGCCATTCAAAAATTCGATTAATTAGCTTTCAATGTAAAATTATATCATGGGAAATTACCTAATCTAATTTCTGTAACTACTTTAAACCAAACATAATAAACGTGGCACACCGTTAATATTTGTATTTAATCACCATTAAAGCGTCACTGTTCAAAAACGGACCATCTTCAAAATATGATTCCAAATAAGCTATTGCAGCAAGGAGTAGGTTACATTAATTTAGACACATTTTAATTTTCAAGGATTTTATATATTTATGCGAAATATAAAACATTTTCCCTACTTTGACGGATAACCTCTCATGTTTTTTCTGCGGGCCTCGTTTCTTTTTCTGATTTTGACTTAAACGTTTAGGTGTTGTAAATCATAATTACCACAACTATGCGTACACCTTTCCGCGTTTATTTGGCATTTGAAATCTCAGGAAATTTATTTTGCAGATACATCTGTGTAAATACATGCCTATATATCTAACTGAATTGTATTAGTTTTTTTGAAGGACAATAAATTCCTGTCGTATATGCGAACACAAACATCCATATATTTGAAAACTTGCACATCTGAAGTCATAGTAGATCAAGCTCGATGATTCTCAAGTAAGTGAAATATGGCATAAAAATGTGGTCCGACAAATCATGCCACGTGATTAGGCCTAAAACGGAAAGTTTTTGGTCTATAACAATATACACCAAGACCCACATATATATAGTCACGGAGGCGAACACGATTTAGAGCAGATTGGCTTTTGTCAGATATCAGTATGAACCGCCTCAATTAAATGGTGAATAGTCTTTTAAGTACCACACAAAAGATTCAGCCGAGCGAGAACCTCAGCAGCTTCGAATCCTTTCTCATTCTTTCCTAGGTTACGCCGGTTCCGTTTGTCTTTTATATTTCGCCAGTCTGTTCATACCAGGACCACTCGCATCACCCTGCAGAGTTAAATTCGATTACCGCGGACGCGCTGGAGTAAGTTATCCTATGTTCACCTCTTCCCAAATTTCCACCTTGGTTTTATAAGGGTGCAGGACCTGCACGATTGAAGAATTCGTTGAAAAACGGCTAAGAGGCCACCGAACTACAGTTTGTGGATTTTTACGTGGGTGGAATGAAATGATACTGATGTTATGTGACTGTGATGGGTAAAGGTATGTGATATTCGACCTTTTAGAAACGTGGATTTCGAAATTATTGCACTATTTATATCTTGCCTGATTTAACTTAACAGTGCTATTGTATTTATTTATGGTATAACATACCATGTTTTTCTATTATTGATGATTGCTTTACTAGAAAGCCGAATCTTGCCGTTCTGAAATCAATGTGCAATTCTTCTTCTTCTTCTTCTTCTTCTTCTTCTTCTTCTTCTTCTTCATAATAATAATAATAATAATAATAATAATAATAATAATAAGCATCACCATAATCATTATTATTAATAATAATAATAATAATAATTTCCAATTAGCTTTTCTGTTTATATGATATCTCATTGCCCTGGTCAAACTGAAACATTATTTTGAAGCTGTAATGAATTCATTAGAAGCTATGATTTTAAACCAATTTTCACTAATTTTAAATAGACCACAGCCTTTATATTTTAGAAATCGTAATATACCACTATTGCACTGAAATATAATTTTTAATAAAGCAAAACAATTAGTAAAGTTAGTTTGTTGTTGTTGGGGTTGTGTTGTTGTTGTTGTTGCTGCAGAGTTCAAGAGAAATATGCCGAACCACCTATCTTGGCCACGCACTGCACAAAGTCATATCGGGCAAACATAAAAAGAAACCTTTAATTTTCCCAAGTTAATCTAAAGGCACATAATACAGTGATACTTGTACAGGAAGGAAAAACATTCGCATTAATCCCAAGAAAATGTGTCTCTGACATCAAGCATTTCCAATTTGCAACTGCTTTAGTTTAGGGGTCTGATAATAGCCTAAAATAATAATGCAGTTTTTAAAATAGACAAAACTGCGGAATGTGACAAGCACATACTCTGTGCAATCAGTCAAAGCTCACATTGTGGTAACACACTATTTTCTGCACACAAATACATACATACATGCATGCATGTATGCATGCATGCGTGCATAAATAAATAAATAAATAAAATAAATGTTATTTGGACGTATGCATATTCACCTAGCAACAGCAATCTAAATATGAAATCCACTTTATATTAGCAAAAATGTAATTGTAACAAATTGCTTTTTTCATGCAAGTGATTCAGTGACAGTTGGGGAATTACGAATAACAAGTTGTTGCGTCTGAGCTCCGGAGATGGAAGGAAAGTGGCTCAGCGTGTCAAGCCGAAGCGCTGTCAGGTGTGCCCTCCTTCGGCTGCGAATCCAGGTAGCGTCGGCTGCCGCATCTGGTCCTTTAATTATTGCAGCTGCCCTCCATGCGGACTCGATTAAACCGTGATATATCCAAAAGAAATATAATTATGCTTCCAAATAAAATAATCAGCATTGAAGAGCGATTTTCTTAATGAGATGGAGTGGATGAATATCACGGAGAATACGGGTTGTAGTAATGAGACTTTAGGGGTGAACTCCATAGTTACTGAAATCCGTAGGGTGAAGCCTAGCCAATGTTAAGTTCATGCGAAAGTGTTTTTCTGTTTATTTGTTGCGTGTTGATTTAACCTGTAAATGCGTCGTTCACTTTCACAGGTATTTCATTTGGATATTGCTATAAAACAAATTACTATCACGATTAATTTTTTTTAACGTACAGACGTTGCAAATTATGCACAAAATATTTTCGAAAGTGTTTAAGATTTTCTTGTAGGTTAAATAGTTTACATGTAAATTATTCATTGCTTTTACAACGCTGGGAAGGACCATGGCAAGAAACGTTGATTATAAATACTATGATTATAAATTAGTGATAATGCTAAGCAAATGACAAAATACAACTGATTTACTATCGGATGTCCTATCTAAGTTTACATTTGTAGTTATTTTAGTGGATATGGATGATGAGGCATAAATGTCAAGGTTTAATATAAAAATGATTAATCTCTCATTATGGAATTAAGTGTAAATTAAACAACTTTGTACAAAGTAACTTGCGTATATATAGGATATAAATACAAGTCTTGAGCCAACGTAGCGAATGGAAGAACCGGAAACTAATTGAAAACATGTTTCTTTTTTGAGCGTCGTTTTACGATAAAATCTGAGATAAATGTGAATATACGGTTAGCAGCATTATTAAAATTGTGCACGCGCTCAGCATATTAACCACGAGCTTCTTCCCCTCTGTATAGTTTCAGGCCCTACATATGTCTTTGGGCAGTACTTAAGCGGCAAACACATACTGCCACATGGCACGCGTTTCATTTTTCATCATAGCTACTGCCAGAAAGAAAACGAAGCATCACAGTTTGTATACGCTGCTCCCTTGGGAGGGGGTGACGGCAATGATCTTTAGTGGTCTCTCTTCAGCCTGCATTGTGCTTCCGTAGACAATAGTAAACATTTTGTTTGCTACCACATCATTTGATTTAGGTGATTCATTGGCAATTAAAAATTAGCTATTTTTATATTTCCATGAATGCAAGAAATTATTGTAAAGAAATGCATCAGAAAAAGATGAGAGCAACACAGTACACTGAGCAAATAATATTTATATACACTCTGGGTATCTACACTGTAAAATAATTTAGCCAATGGGCTATTTTATATAAGCATCATTTTCTATTAATAACACAGAGAAATAATATTCTGCTCCCCAACCTGAAATCCACTAAAGGAGAATTAAGGTTGAGGAGGTTTGATTCTTTTGCACATCATCAACATTAGATGCACTGTATAGTGATTTTTTCCATTAATGGGACAAAACATCTTGGTTATTCTAATATATTAGCACAAAAAAGCACATTAGCCTAAATAGGCTTTTACATCTCTAATAACTTATACCACATTATAGCAGCTAAAACAGAAGTGATTTTCAACTTGAGTTTTGGTAGCAACGTTAAAAAAAATGCAGTGCCTCTCAAAGTCATTGGACAGAATTACTAAATGACTAAACTAAGTTACAGTTCATAACTAACAATCTCAGCGATGGAAATGGACACATACTAAACAGTTTGAGTAAATAAACAAACGAACAAACAACAACAAAAACACAACAACAACAACTATAATAATAATAATAACATGTACAGTAGGTCTTCTGCTAGTGAGGGTTTTCCCTCGGACAGGTCAACTTCCAACGGATCAATACTGACAGAATTGGGGCCACTGGCTGCAGAAGCGATTGTTGGGTTGAACTGGGTTGAACGAGAATCACCACGATCAAGAGAGAAAATTAAAACAGGGGCAGGTGAGCAGTACACCAGCCCAGGATACAAAGATAGCCCTTATGTGGTATTCATGTTTTTGTTACTCAGCTGGTATTCGTGGGTATGGTACACCCGCACTGTTTTAGGGATTTTAAAATAATAAAAACATATTTTTTTATGTCAAACTACTTAACACATGTTGACTTCATCTCACTTACAAACAATATAGTCAGTAAATACATTTAGAAAATAAGGCAAGGACATTGAATCTCAGGTTGAAAAAAAAATGTGTTGTTTTTTTTTTGAAACATTGAACATGGGTCCCACATACCACAGAAGGGCTAGGCAAGATACCAAATGACGACCCTCAAGCTTAAACCATAACAAATAAAACCCATTTATATCACTAAGCTAAACCAGTCCAGGAAAGCAAAAGGTGCTGAAAACTCAGAAAGCTACCCCAAGTCATCGGACTGCGTAGAAGTGAACTTAAACGAAATAATATACTGCTAGATTACCTACTTGTGTGCATGATTACTGGGGGAAACGTATCATCTGGAGGTGGGTGTGGCTGTGGAGGCGACCAACACCTGTACCAGATAATCTGTGAAGTAGAACTTAGACAGGTGTGACAGCCTAACTAAAGGTAGCAAGGACCAATAGCTGCTTTTAGGTGTATATAAATACACAAAGGTTAAAGCTATATAATTGAATTAAAAAATGTATTAAAATATGCTACAATGCTACATGATATGGGAAGTAAACTGTATGTTCTTGAAAGTTTGTAATTGACAGTTGGACTTTTGTCCCTGTGATAACACTTTATTACCTTTATTATGTTTCATGTTTTCCTGACGCATATGCTGATTTTTTTAAATATATATATTATTTATTTATTTATTTATTATTATTATTTTAGAATCCCTCAAACTTAACCAGGATAAGCAGTTAGAAGATAAATGGATGTATGATTTTTTTTTTCTGAATTTAGCTAAACTGGAGTCATTTTTCCCCAGGGAACAGACAGTGATGTATAACCACCTGTCTTTAGCAGCCAAATATCCACTCAGGGTTGCAGTGATGCATGGAGATCCTGGGAAGGATGGGGTGCAACACCTCTTCCCCCCACAACACAAAGGAAAGTGAGTTATCAGCCAATGTTTAGTCTTTTTCATTGTGGGAGGAGACTACAATCAAAGAAATGTGACAAGGAAAAAATGTGAAACCTGTGCAGACAGTTTTGACCAGATTCAGAGTCACAGGCTGAGCTACACCGATATGATTCAGCTACTGAGTTGCCATGATGCAACTCATTGCAGTTGTTTAACCTGCATGTCATTGTCATTGCCAATATTTGGCTGCACTACAGATGATGCATTTTATTTAAGGTGTTTTTCTTTTCATGTAGGGAAAATCTTATGTAAAACTGATTATTGTGACTAACATCATTCCATTTCAGAAGCCCAGAATGGAAAGGCCAATATAACTGGATGTGATTCCAACACTTTCCATAAAACTGATGGTTACCATTTACTGAATACTCCTCATTGTATCAATTTTATGCTGTATTGCAGTTGGTTAAATAGGTGAAAAGGACCAGTTAGGCAACATTAGTAATGCAACATTTCACAGAAAGAGAATTGTGCAGGGTTTAAACCACAAAAATTCACATCATACTTTTGATCTTTCTCTCATGCTCAAAAAATGTTGAGTTTCTTCCTTGTCTTTTATTTTTAATCACTACTCTTTACATATAATTATAACTCATTAGCAATAAATATATGTTATTAAACACCATGCAACTGATGTTACTGTTACATGTGCTATTGGTATTTACATTTCTCTGCATCATTACAATATTTATTCAAAATAAAGGTAATGGTAAAATAACATGCAAATTTTATGCTCAGTCTGTTTTTATTTTTATGTTACACTTTAAGGAGCCGATTGGCAATAGATATAAAGAGATTTAAAGATGCTGAAAACCAGATTCTAGACCTCCAGAACTTTCCACACCCAGATAATGAATATTCAGGATGGACAACAATGATACTGGCTTATGGCAAGAGACTGATTATAAAGATTTGTTGCATGTACTGGATTGTGCACATTGGTCTGATCATTGTGATGCTGTAACATTGTTCTGTTTGGTTCCTTTTTTAGTGCCATGGAGTGGGATAACAAACCTGACGCACCTATCTCACCTGATACACTGACACACACGTATCTAGCCTTGACACACTGTCCATCTGCTCATATCCTGAAACCCACAGCAGCTGATGCCACCTAAATATATCTCATCTCTTCATGCATTACCCATGTTGTGCGCATGTCTTTATTCATTGCCATCTCTGAAGCTAACTGGAAAAGCAAAGCCAGTTTTACAAGGAGGAAACCATAAAGGAGAAAAGCAGAGCAAAATGAAGCGAGCAGCAGCCAACTGGGCAGTGACTCTTATTAATGCAGAATTGAGAAAGACATCACATGCATTGTTTAGTCATCTTTATAACTGAGTTTACACTATTGCTCTCATTTCACCATTGTTCCCCTTGTTCACGATGCACGGAACTTAACTATTGTTAACTTCAGTTCCAGCTTCCGAAAGTGGCTGCATAGTGGCTTTGTAAGGTACCTACAGTCTGCAAACTCTCTGCTGCTTACAAGTCCACATGATATATCTACTGTAACTGCAATGAGACAAATTCAAAAAAATCAGTCTTTCAGTCTATAGGAGATATTGACCTTGGCTTTAATGTTTGAATGATTAGTCTATATTTAACTGTTAATTAAATTGTTAAATCTCTGACCATGTTTCTTCTAATGGTCAAACATAAAGCAATAAATGTTTTTAAATGAAACTATCCTATACTTTTTATTAGCGTAAATAATAAAGCTAGCCCATCCACTTCACTACTACTATTTACTACTATTACTAGGTTCTTGGTGCCAACAAAGTGTGATTGCACGAGTGTGTGCCCTGTTATGACCCCCAGGTTTCCCCTGTCTCATGTTACAATCCTGTACTGAGTAGGCAGTTAAGGAAAGTGGATGAATTAATAATATGATTGATTTTTTCAGTTTTGCAATTTGTAATTTAAGCAGACGACAATAGCTGAATGCAATTTTAGAAATCAAGCCAGTCATAAATGAAAAGTGATCCTTTGAGAAAATACAATTTTCATTTGGGAAACAGAAAATCATGCAGTTTTAATTACAGCATGAGACATCATTGTGTGATCATATGAGCTTGCAGCCATGACAGGATCATCCATTATAAACCTTAGGCACATATCAGTGGGATTCTACACCTCACTGGGATTATAATAACGCATGCAGGTTCTGCATACGTAGCTGTTTCGATATGATATGATATGATATAATATGATGTGATATGATATGATATTGTATGATATTGAAATGGACTCTTCATTTACTTATATTTAGGCCATATGATATGATATGATATGATATGATATGATATGATATGATTTAATGTGAAACAAAAGAATGCAATGCTGTCAATAATCAGATGTGAGTAATATTTTGGTGATATGTCTGCTTTATATTTTGTTATCCAAGCCTTTTTTCATCAGGTTGGTGATATTTGATTTTTCAAAACAACTGGAGGCAATGTAAGTTTGTGCCTGAATTTCAGGTGCATCATTTACTGTATAAAACAGAGAAACAGCTTCAAAAATCATAATAAAAGGCATATGCCATTCAAGACATTCCAAACATGGATAACTTGCATCAGCAAAGAGGAACACTGGTGACAAGTCTTACAGCAAAAAAGAACACTGACCCAATCCGAACCCAACTTCCAGGTGTACGCCACAAGTTTAAGCTAAATGGCTCCCATAGCCAGGCATGCTTT
Source organism: Hyperopisus bebe (assembly GCA_026777045.1). Classification (NCBI taxonomy): domain Eukaryota; kingdom Metazoa; phylum Chordata; class Actinopteri; order Osteoglossiformes; family Mormyridae; genus Hyperopisus; species Hyperopisus bebe. The sequence goes on from JAODJW010000040.1 coordinate 25,581,004, forward strand.
GCATTCTGGGATAAGGCAGAGCACACAAACCAGTAGTGGCAGCTAGGCAGAAAAGGAGCAATGAACCAACGTCTTACTTGGTCTAGCAGTGAGGTATGTTGCCTTCGTGAAATCTGGGCAGATGACTACATCTGTCAGCATCAAAAAACAACAAATGAAAACTCTGAAGTTTTCAAAATGTTCAGTCAAAGGTTGAAGGAGAGAGGTTTTGACTGGTTGACTGATTAGTGCTATGCGAAAGTAAAAAAACTGAGGCAACAATAAACACGAGTGATAAACGTGCAACTGCTTAGCCCAGGGCACAGGACCTTCTTCCTGTATTTACTGCATAGCCCAGGACACAAGACCTTCTTCCTGTATTTACTGCATAGCCCAGGACACAGGACCTTCTTCCTGTATTTACTGCATAGCCCAGGACACA
>JAODJW010000040.1:25582362-25613639 GCA_026777045.1 Hyperopisus bebe
AAAAAAAACTATGGGGAACAGAATTGGAATTGAATTCAAATTTCAGGGAGATTTAAATTCCAACTCCAGTTCCCCTTTCTGATTTGGATTGGAATTGACAAATGCATTCCGGAATGGCCCCAACCCTGGTTGCTTCGCTTGGATTTTTCTCTGTGAAACCAAAAGAGGAGAAAATGCTGCAAGTTTACAAACTCATCAACTGATTCAGACCAGAGAAACTGAACTATAGGTGTGAAAATGCTCTTACTATGGATAACCATCTTGTGGTAATCTTTAAGTCCAATGCTGGCGTGGCTATATATTGATAAAGGAATATGTTGCATCACTCTCTGGTGCAAACACTGTTCTCTTATAATGTTCCTATATTCCAAGAAGCAACTCTAAACACTGACAAATCCAAGAATTCTTTCATGAACACCAGGATGAAATCAAACACCTGCCACAGCCTCCCAAGTCACTAGATCCGAAATTATTAAACCTTCAAGAAGATATCCACCCCTTTCATTCCTCACAAAACTGGAAACTTTTCTTCTTGAAGATGCACCCAAGAGGGATTGATGTTGTTCTGTAGACAAAGAAAGGCTCATTATTAGTTCTACTAATATTTTGTACCTCCATGTCAATGTTCCTTCATTATCATTTATATCAGAGAAGAAGGGAAAAGACTAAAATGAGATGTTAGCAGGGAGGTGACACACAAAGGCGAAGGGCAGAGACAGCTCAAGCTCCCCCCCGCACGTCATTCATTCAGGCGGGAGGGAGACTGACAGCTCAGCAGGCAGGAGGACTTGGGTCAGCGATGACTCTGAGTGGCACTAAATTGGCAACATGTGCTGTTAATTAGAAAACTCTTCTGCAATTACACAATGTAATTTAATGACCCGCATATTGAAAAGCGAGTCTGATTGAGTTTGTTGACCTTGTGCATTACTTGCTATTGCCGTGCTGGGCCTGGTTGGACTGCAGATCTTTACCTCATGCAGATCTTTCAGCTCATGTGGTTTATTAGTTATGGAGAAAATGTGTCTGTGGCAGACTGAGGGTAAAAAGAATTCCTTGGCAACTTGTGTCTTCTGCTCTCAGGTAAAACTTCAACCAGTTGCTATAATAAATGTAATTTAAGATGCTGCATTTACCTTTAGTGAGTTAAGATAAACTTTAAAAAAAAAAAGTAAAAATATGCAGCATTTCACTATCTTGACATCTTAACATCACACACACAGCCCCAGGAAAATAATTTTTAAGTCACAAGATTTCTTTAAATACTCTGGACCTTGTGTGGGAAGATTTCATCCTGACATTCACTCCTGAGACACAGAGAAAAACACATCTCTGTGGAATTGAATAAAGCCTTAATTCTAAGGGCACAAGGGCAGTGGCATTGGGTAGATCAGGTTCATGAAAATCATATTAATGGCAAATTGACAATAACTTCTCCAGCAACCTGTAGCCAAGGTAACACAGCGTTAAAACTAACCCTTGAAGAAAGGTTTTTCTTTTAAATTAACCTCATTTGAAATGGTTAATTAAATATCTGATGGGCCAATTATGTGTCCTATGATACTCTTCACTTTTTCCTGTTTCCCAAGTTAATCTTTACAGGTAAGTCCAAAGAACTTCCACTGGAATGAAATATGTTTTTTTTTTTGTTCTACATCTACACTTACATACTATTCATAATGTTCATACTATTGGCCAAAGTAATATGTGTACAGACACTATGGTAGCTACTCCCAGCAACTCTCCAGTGCTCCATCATTGCTTCAGTGGCCTACGCTTAAAACAAGGGGCTCCTGTCAGTCTGGTGATAATCACTCAACTGAAGGAAAATACTTCCATTCTTAGAAGACTTATGCTCCGTATTTTTATTGAAAATTATAACTTACAGTGGTATGATAATAACTTAAAAATCCAAGTACTCTAAGACACTTCCTACTATCGATAAAAGACGAGAAGTTTTGCCATTAGGTGAGGTGGTGGTTCAGTGGGTAGCAGCACTGCCTCATGTCTTCTGGGTTGGATTGTGTCCTGCCTCTCTCCTCTCTTATGTGGATTTCCACCTGAAGTCCAAAACACATTGCTAGGCAAATTCAAATAATTGCAAATGAAAGACTGAGTTCATATATGTTCTCATAACCACGGGTGTTTTTTCGAAGTCATTTCCAGACAAAGAATATTGACTGAAAATTTTCCTCAGTGGTTATTTTTTCAGTGTTTTGGTTTAAAGGATTCAATGGCACAGCCTCTTCAGGGACTTTACACCAGTACACAAATCATTACAGTGCCTACAGTCAATGGGGTGAAACTGAGACATCCATCAGGCCAGCAGGTAGAGAAAACCAAGTGAAAGGGGGAGCACCCTTGTGGATAAAGTGGGAGGAGCCACCTGGGCTTTCGGTGAGTTGGAAATGGAAAAGTGAAAAAGCAGACAGGATTTTTTGAGATATTTCCAAAGCAGAACTGATATACTCTCAAGCTGGAGACTCCTTTGACTCTACTGTGTTTTTAAATATATTATCAACCATACATTTTGATCTTTCATACAAGAGGAATTGGGAAGAGCAAGTAATGATCTTTTGCTGCTCCTTCCAGGTACTCAACATTCTGAATCTGTCCTTTTCAAAATGATCTGATCACTTTTCTATTATAATTTCATAAACCCTAAGCATTAAACTCTGACATTTATTCAACATGTGTCACAATCACCTTGTCAATTAAAGAAAATAAAACACACATTCGACTGACTTATTGAATGCATGTGCCCTGAGAGGCAGGAGATTAAAAGATTTATTTTGGGGTTTTTACATGGTTCCTTGTATGTTTTAGCAAGACAACACCAAAACACATTCCACATGTACTACAACTGCATGGCTTTGTAGTAGAAGAGTCTGGATGCTAGACTGGCCTGCTTGCAGTGCAGACCTGTCACCTACTGAAAACATTTGGCGCATCATGAAACGAAAGACATGACAAAGGTGAACCTGAAGTGTTTGGCAGTTGAATTGCTATATCAGTCAAAAACGGGACAACACTTCACTTTCAAAAATCCTCTGCTCCCAAATGTTTAAAGAGTGTTGTTAAATGAAGAGGTGATGTAACACAGTGGTTAACATGCTCCTGAAATGTGTTGATGGCATCAAATTCAAATTGAACATACTGTTGTCTATGTTTTATTTTATTTTCAATTAAAAATGGGTTTATATGATTTGCCACTCGTTGCATTCTGTTTTTCTTTACATAAAGCGACATTTAGTCAACGATAGACTGCATGTATGATGATTGTCCCTATACAGCATCACAACTTTTTTGGAAAAGCTGTTGTATGTTAATTAAATATCTCAAATATTTTTAGATTTTAAGAATTTAAGACTTTGACCTGTGCAATTCATGGATGTACAAAAAGTTTGATTCTTTTAGACCTGAAAACTGAGGAAACTGATTCACCGACAAATAATGGTTGCAAAGAACGGTTTGTTAATGCTGTGTTTGCTTGCAAGTAGTGTTTCTTGCTAGCACCGTAGTTCACGTAGTGCTTTTGTCTCTGACTGAAAATCACACAAATACAACTGTGATTCTGCTTTGTATTGGACTTGGATATTAATATATTTATTGCATTACGACAAATTTGTGGTGTGATATCACACGTTGTAGCAGGACTGTACAGATATCCTCTACTTTACAAACGTTCACGTTAGCCCACTTTCCTTTTACGAAAGACCATTTTCGCTAACCAGAAGAAATCCGAAGAGGATTTTCACTTTTATGGGAAAAAAAGCAATCCAATTATAGATTTACAGTCATGTGCCGCATAACGAAGTTTTGGTCAAAGATGGACCACATATACGATGATAATCCTATAAGATTATAATGGAGCTCAAAAATTCCTATCGCTTAGTGATGTCGTAGCCCTTGTACAGTATTGAATTTTCCCCTTGGGGATAAATAAAGTATGTATGTATGTATGTATGTATCTATCTATCTATCTATCTATCTATCTATCTATCTATCTATCTATCTTATAGCACAATGCATTACTCACGTGTTTGTGGAGATTCTGGTGTAAGCAAACCTACTGTGCTGCCAGTCATATAAAAGTATAGCACATACAATTATGTACGGTACATAATACATGATAATGATAAACAATCACGTTACTGGTTCATGTATTTATTATTCTGTACTATTAATCGTTATTTAGGCTATACCATATAGCCTAGGTGTGTAGAAGGTTATACCACCTACGTTTGTGTAAGTACACTCTATGATGTGCTCACAACGGCGAAATCGCCTAATGACGCATTTCTCAGAACGTATCCCTGTCCTTAAGCGATGTATCACTATATTGATTCTGGTAAGTGAAAATTCTATGTACATACATTATTTATACATAAGGTGGTGCTTGAAAGTTAGTGAACCCTTCAGAATTGTCCATATTCCTGCATAAATGGATACTCTTTCACAGTAAAAGTAGGTGAAAAGAACACAATTGAACAAATGAGACAAAAATATCGTACTGGGTCATTCATTTAGTGCAGAAAATGATCCGATGTCACAAAACTGTGAGTGACAAAATTATGCGAACCTTTGCTTTTAGTATTTGGTGTGACCCCCCTTTGCAGCAGTAACTACAACTAAATGTTTCCGGTAAGTATTGTTCAATCTTGCAGATTAGCTTGGAGGAATTTTAGTCCATTCCTCCATGCAGAATTGCTTCAACTCAGGGATATTGCTCAGTTTCCTCAAATGAACTACAAGCTGTCCTTCCACAACATTTATATTGGGTTAAGGTCAGGACTTTGACTTGGCCATTCCAAAACCTTTATTTTATTCCTCTTCAACCAGTCTTTCGTAAATCGACTTGTGTGCCTTTTCACTGTCTTGCTGAATGACCCGGTTTCTCTTGAGAAGTAATCCACAGACAGATGTCCTGATATATTCCTTTAGAATTTGCTGGTATAATTCAGAATTTATTGTTCTGTGCACAATTCATTTGTATAATTCAGAATTCATTGAGCTATCCTGGCCCAGATGCAGCAAAACAGGCCCAGAAAAATTATACTACCGCCATCTTGTTTCACAGATGGGTTGATAATCTCATGCTGAAATGCAGTGCTTTCCTTTCTCCAAACATAACACTTCTCATTTGAACCCAGGAGTTCCATTTTACTCTAATGGCTCTCAAGCTTGCCCACATGCTTTTCAGCAAACTATAGACGGGAAGCAAAGTTTTTCTTGGAAAGTAGTGAATTTCTCCTTGCGACCCTACCATTCACACCATGCTGTTCAATGTTCTGCTGATGGTGGACTCATGAAAATTAACATTAGCCAGTGTGAAAGAGGCTTTTAGTTGTTTAGAAGTTACCCTTGATTCTTTTGTGACCTTGGGGACAATCACACACCTTGCCCTTGGAGTGATCTTTGTCATTCAACCACTGGGGAGAGTAGCAATAGTCTTAAACTTCCTCCATTTTTTACACAATCTATCTAGTGTAGTTCAGTTTTTAGCCAATTCCAGCATGATGAGCATCAACAATTCTTTTTCTGTGGTCCTCTGAAATGTCCTTTGTCCGAGCCATGAGACACTGATATTGCTCAAAAGTGTTTACAGATGAAGCCCTTGATAGAACCATATTTTTCTAATATTAACAGGATGCCCATTCACACTTGATTGTCATGACATTGATTGACAAGACCTGACTCTAATCTCACCTTCAAATTACCTGCTTGATTCATATACTTTTGCCACTCACAGATTTGTGACACTGGATCATTTTCCTCAATAAATAAATGACCAAGTCTGATATTTTTGTTTTATTTGTTCAGCTGTGTTCTCTTCACCTACTTTTAGGACATGTGTGAAGATCTGATGATATTTTATGTCATATTTGTGCAGGAATATGGAAAATTCTGCCCCATCGTACACAGGAGGTGTATTTATCATATAATTCCTTCTTTTACTGTATGTTAGTGTCATTTAGGTTTTATGTGTTATCTGGTATGATTTGGTAGGTTTATTTTTTCAGTCTGGGAATGATAATCGCTTCTGCCCTTTATGTCATTTCAGCTTACAGTGGGATTCACAGGAACATTCTACGTTTGGATAGCAGCGTAGATCAGTATCTGTATGCATGCAGATAATGGCTTGGAGGATCAGTGTCATTGTACAGGTGAGATGTGCTCAAATTGTAGACTTTTGTCCCAAGATTGTTTTATAAGATTTTGTCATACATGACCTTCATAGAGCCCTAAATGACTGAACGCCAGCCTGATCTGGAATGCCCGCTAGTCAACTAATTCTACCTGCTCCCCTGTTCTGGGCATTTAAAGGACAAAATGGATGCTTCAGCTCTGCCCCTTAACACTTCCGACTTCCGTCTTTTATCCTGATGTGATAAATCTGTCAATTTGCAAGCTGGCCGACTGCTCATTACCTGCAAAAGGCAGCAGTTGAGCACATCTCTGCAGATTCCACTAACCTCTCCCTCCTTGCTCTGTTTCATTGCCACTTGTGCTTCCTCACCAAATACAAGCACTACTCCTACTAAGATTAATTGATCATCAATTTAGGTCTAATTTGGACCAACTCAGGTGGTAAATGGACCACTTTTACTTGATTGTTAGTGAAATGTGCTCACGTACGTTGATAAATTTAGATTATTTATCAATTACTACCAAATGAGCTAAATGTATTGAATAAATTCCAGCCTGATTGCCATAATGGAGTTTGAAAATATCACTACTGATAATGATTTTAGCTAACAGTTTTTTTTTCCTTTGTTGGAATTGCTTGCTTGTCAGCTACATGTACTTCAGCCCTCCATCATTAATCAGTTCTGTTAAAGGCTGACCCTCAGCAAAGGGTACCACTTTGCCTGAGTTACTGAATGGACTGATGTGAATTGTAGCTCTTAGTATATGCATACACACCTTGGACCATGGACTGCATTCTGTCTAGAATATTGCACATCGGCCATTTAAGGGAGGTGGTCAGAGGGGTTGGAATTACAGAATTCAAGATGGTCTTAAGATTTAACATGGTTTATTGTCATTCCGAGAACATGGGGGTAGCATGTTAGGGAAAGAATTCAGGTACCGAGGTCCTGTGAACAGCACCATAATTTAAAACAAAAATTCACTTTTAGGGAAAAAAATAGTTACAAGCGATTTAAAGTGTAGCTGATTAGTAATAAATATGGTAGTGGTACAAGTCTAAATATAAGTATTCACATTTATTTCACATAAAAAGGGTTCTTATTGCAATGAGAAAAAAAGATTCTTAGTGTGGCAGAGTCTGTAAGAATGACTAGTCAGTGAGACAAAAATGTTCCTGGAACAAGTTTTTTCTTCTCCTGGACTGTGGTGTCAACGGGGATTGCTAAGCTCAGCACATTTTAAATGGGCCTGCCACTGTGTTTTCCCAACGTTAATGGAAAAGCAGCTGCCTGGAAAAAAAAAGAGAAAAAAAATAATTAGACACGACACACATTCGGGCTGCTTTAATATTGTGGTTTTGAGCTTTGTAGCTGTTGCCAGCTGGAACGAGGAAACTAAATTATTGTTGTCATCTTATTACGAGGCATCCACTCCGCAAGGTGCGAGTTCAGGGTGTGCGAAATAGCGAGCGAGCTACACACGGAATCTCCAACTTTCTGAGGAAATCAGACGTACGGTGACAATGGTTCCTTTTTCTTCGCACTGGGATGGTGATCACTTATTCTGCACCTGGACCCACTGCTCTTGGCCAGCACACCAACTGGTATCATTTAACTGTATAACAGCATAATACATCCCCAGTACTGCTGTTTCACTACTTGAAATGTTATCTGCATATCCCAGGGAAGATTTCACATACCACGAGGCTTAGAATGTAATTGATGTAATTGAATGTAATGTAGAATGTAAAATATGCAATGGTAAAACAGCTCTGTAGGGGCAGATGCTAAAACAACGCAAATGTTACTTTAAATATAATACAACTCTTTTTAGAGTCAGATGGGGCATGAACAAATTTAAAGTCCAAACAAGGAGTCATTTTTGTATGTGTCTGTTTACTTGTTTCCACATTGTTTAATCATGTTCATCATCCATGACCAGCTATCACGTACAGGGCTGCAGTAAATCCTAAGCCTAGGAAGGGTCATGATGCACAGGGTGCCAGTCCATTACCAGGCATTCAGTTACTATGAAGTTACTTGGTGTATATTGTTAAAACAAGACAAATGAAACGCACCAAGCGCTGGGGTTCTTCATCACTGCTGTGGCTCCTTACAAAAGGTCTTACAGCTCCTTTTGCATTTTGACTTATTTCAGTCATTTGAATTCATTCAAAGCATGTGCAAGTATTACACTGACTTGCTTTGAAGAAAATCATGGTTTTTACGCAAAATTTCATTGTAAATGAATCAGGTTTTCAAAAAGCTTTCATCGCCTACAGAAAACAAGAAAATGTACCCTGCTAAATCAAATGGCTTGTTTAAACGTTGCTCACCCATTAACTGACACTTTCCACCTTGAAGCCATTAACTGGTCTTTCATGTTATCGGAAAGATACGAAATGTGTTTTAAAGTCAGAATGGCTGACCTTTTCAAGGCCTATACCAACAGAAAATACATGTGTAAGCAACTCCAACCATGCATCTAAGGCTAGTATGAGGTTGCATACATAATTATTTTATTTGATTTGTATTTATTTACAATCAAGATCGATTTCTCCTGTAATTTAGCATAAGAATTATGCTATATCCACGGTAACACATGATAGCTGCCTGCATGGCAAACTCTGAAGAGACTCATCTGCTCACTGCTTATCCTGGAGACATTCATAGATTATGTTATTTCATTTGCAATTAAATCACTATGGTCTGGTGGCAGTAGAGTGCCTTTGCATTCGATAATCTCAGCTCTCAGGAATTACTCCAAGGCCCCTCAAATTACTGTATTAAGCAAGAGGTATTTATATGTCATTTTTGGAAGAACCTCAAAGAAAATTACACGTGTATTATTTTGATGCCTGACATTTTGATTTTCTAGTACTGATAATCCATTGGACTTTAGTAATCAGCAGTATATGAGGCGTGCCTTGAAATATTTATTATAAAACAAAACATTATTGTATTATTTACATAGTGCAGTATGTAAACCAAACAATGTTAATTTCAACGTTGCTATTGTGCAAAAACAAATCTAGTTACATCAGAATTAAATATTTATGGTAATTAACATTAGATATGTCATCTTGGTGATAATTGGTAACTCTATTAAAATTAAAAGAGACAAACATACATAACAACAACTTTGAATAATATGTTAAACTCTTGCTTGTGATTCTTTGAATATATAAAAAAGCATTAGACACTTTGTAATATTGGCAAATCTTCCAATCCACAAAATTCTCATACTATAGCTATTTATTGCAATTATTATTATGAGACATGAAACGAGGTTTAAAATTATAAGCTTGATCGTTTTTCTGTTAGGGGAATAAATAGCTGTAATACTAAATACGCAAGACTGTAACAATCTTCAAAAATATAAGCACAATTAATATAATGATGACTAAGTAATATAATTAGAGATGATCATACTGTAGGTACCCCTCTCTTTCCACTGATTACAACATAGAGTTTCTGAATAAAATGAATCCCATAATTAAAAATTAGTTTAATATTTCATGCATGAGAATAGTAATACTTCAGTCCAGACTAATGCAAACGCTACACTAATGCATTGTACAAAATGGTTCCAGCTGATTTGATTAATTGCTTTTCCATCACCATAATCAAAATAAAATTGAACACTGAATAACCAACCCGCAATTTTGATAGATATTAAAGAGATTGACTAATTTCATTGCACAAAATTATCCTACCCATTGTTCATTTGGATTGCTGTGAACTGTCTGCTTCAAATGAAGAAACTGACAATTGCTTTATAACATTAAATATCTATAAAGAAAACAATCTAGTAATTTGAGTGGCTTCTTTAATTTTCTCAGTGATTTATGGTTAACTTATGTATAAGACATGTTTTTTTTTCTTGTCAGTTTATGAAATATTTATGTTAAATGCTATGCAATAATTATTGTAGACGTCCATACAGTTCACCAAATGAATACTCTACATCAGACCTACTGATACGTAAAAACAAATATAAAATAATGCAGAGTATGAAAAGTACACCAAAAACTTTACTTACAGCAATATTACATTCACGTTTACTTTTTCTTTTTTTAATATTTATTTATTTGTTTGTTTATTTATTTATATCGAGCAATATACGGTTAACTCCAAGACATGAGAATTATATTTTAAAATAATTAAATATCTACACCTATGTTTAAAGTTGTTTTGTAACGGGCATTCAAATGTTACGTCTCACTTTGGTGTTAATTATTTAAATTACTAAAATACTTACTTACAATTAACATGAATAACGCCATTTTACAAGAATGTAATATAATTTCTCAAACTAACATTGATCGGCAAGATCTTCTGACATAAAGAATGGACGTATCTCACGATCCACGCTTTCTGAACATCGCACAGTGAAGTTGTAGAATAGGTGGCTGGCTGGATGGTATGCGGATGTATAAGGTGCAAAAATTTAAAAATCGTTCGATGTCCCCCCTTTTTCTGACCCTTGGTTATTGGTATTTTCCTAGTTTTCCAAACTAATAAGTAGGCTACCACTATCAGGCAGCTGGAATCGCCGAGAGGCTGCAGACATGCTGCTATCCTTAATTGATATTGAACAAGCGGATGGTCCGGGAGAGCAGGGCCACCGCTGGATAATTTGCAGTTTAATCAGCGTTTGTAATGAGAACTGCTGATTAGGGCTGTTTAGAATGAAAAAGAGTTACAAGCAACGTCTGTCAGAGTTCGGCAATAATTCACGACTAATTGTAGCGATGAACTGAAAGTCTACATGGTTGGAATGTCATCTGTTTGCTATAGGGCTTATAAAAGCATAAATTCAAAGAAAACAAATATCGCGAACACGTTTACGTTCTACATATGACCCAGTAAAATCATGTGACGGATGTTTCATCAAAATATTGTCACAGAAATGCTAAATGTTAATTAAGTATCGGGTGATAGCGTGAATCCAAATTTAAGGTTCCTGGTTATCACATGGACTTACTAATTTACCTAGAAATTACCTTCACAGAGAAGATGATGGACAGCATAAGCTTTTTGTGCTGCAAGTACAACGGTGTGATGTATTCTTTGTGATGTGCCTCGGTCACCACTGGAATAGAAAATGTGAAATTAGTGAAAATGTGTATATGAACACTGAAGGGTAATTAGTGAGATATTAAAAGGAACAGGTCTAGGGAAGCTACGCCTGGAACCGTTAGAAGGGCGCCGGCTCAATGAATTGTAAGGGAGGAGCGGCTGGTTCCACTTCAGTCCCGAATCTCCTTATTTCTTATAATTATAGAAAAGATGACTGTAGGTTTTTATTACTATTATTTTCAGCACCGAATGGCTGCATCTAGAGCACGTAAAAGTTCAGGATTCTGAATAAGTAAACAGTTTGGTTTTCTTCCCATTTTTAAATTTAAAACATGCATTATATATATTTTTTAAGTCCGATCTATTTTCCGCTACTGAATAATTGTTCCCGTTGACTTTATGTGAAAAATCATATTAAATTATATACTTAGATTATTTCCAGCTGCATGTGCAAAACGAAATAGATTTTAGAATTAGATATCTATAGCGTCGAAAATCTGCCGGTAGATTACATTAGGCGGGGTATGACAGTATGGTTCTCCATTTAAGACCTGTAACCTTTGCAAAACCCAGTGGTTTCTTTTCCAGATTAGCCTCATCCATCCAGTGTCGATGGCTGTCTTGTTGAGAAAATCAGTGAGTAAACACGACTGCGAGAAAGGCGCGAGGGAGGGGAGGGCTAATTATTCATACAAATAGACTGCGGACTCCACCAGGATTGGCTCGTTGTCTGAGATAGTTTCTCGTGGTGACATTGCAGCCTCTCCCAGGACTCCCTGTCGTAGTGTTCCGGCTTTGTCCCCCATCAATCATGCCATTGTGTCCGGGATGTTTTATAGAGTCACTCAATATCCCCACCTTCATCTCTATTCACTTTTAGAATGATGTGTTATAAGGGCCAAGCGCCTCTGTCAAATGAGACTGAAGATAACAGAACCGACAACGATTCAGCAAACCTCTACACACACACACACACACACACACACACACGCACACACAGATTTGTAATTATATCTTAGTGGGGACTCTCCATTCCTCTCTACTCTCTATGGGGAAAACTCTAATCCCAACATGACAACCTTAACCCATACCCTGCCGTAACCTTAACCATAAGTAACCAAACAAAATACAAGACTTCACATTTTCAGGTTTTCACAGATCTTTGTGGAGACGTCAAAAAATGGTCCCCACAAAAATCACATTGAGGGGACAGTATGTCTCTCTCTCTCTCTCTCTCTCTATATATATATATATATATATACCGTCACATAATACAGATCTACCGTCACAGATCGACATAACTTTTTGATTCCGTCAGAACAGCTTTTTGCCGTCATATTCTTTCTTCTGACTGTATTTCCATAAACGATAGCTGATATTTGCATGGTTTTCTCCCGCTCTCCACGCGTTACAGACACGCAGATTTATAATGCTTACACTGACATTGACATCAAACATTTATTTAGACGTGGCAGCATTACCCGTCATGCTTTGCAGGAAAATGACAAATGTTTTTTTTATAAAATGTGTTGGTAGGTTTTCTTTTAGCAAATCTGGAATATCACATTTCCGATTATGTCATTTATCTCGTCATCTCATACGACTGCAGTTAAAGCATAATATGTAGTGTTAACTGAATTTTAAAAAGATCTGAGCTTTGCAGTTAAGCTGCAAAATACACGCTTCTGAACTCTCAGCAGGACAGTGAGCTGTACAGAAAATCGGCACCTAATAGCTAATTGAATTTAATGACGGTTTCGTGAGGCTTTTTATTTTCAGATACCAACGCAAATTTAAATAGCTTTAAATCATTATGATAACCATTGCCGTCATTACAGAATTAATTATTCTTATGTCATTATAATAGTAGGTTAATTGTTATGTCACTTTACGTTCTCAAGTTTGGAATAGAGCTACAACTTACATACAACTTAATGAATTTTATTCGGTAATTAAAATACATTTAAATGTTTTCAAAACATAAAGAAAGTTGACCGTTTTATAGCTATAAATGCTGCATTAGATCAATTACAAAACAACTTTAAATCTAGTTATTTATAGCCTAGGACAGCTCAGAAGCGTCGAGGCAGGGTGGAGAGCAATCTTACAGATCTCGCAGTACTTATTATAAATGGCATATATTTAATAAGCAAACAAACCAAGAAATAACTTTCTTTTCAGCTGCCATTATACGGTAATGCGCATCATGTGGTGATCAACACACATGCTCCTGTTATTGTAGGCCTATTTCTTTACCTTTAATCATTATATTCGATGGGTTTGGTTTGTTTTCATTACTCTTCGTTTAATAAATCTAACATACATAATATTCCTTAGCTATAACATACTGCAACATTTGTCTTTTCAATCTTTATGGAATATTTGTGAATTAAGTCATCATTTGTGCGAATGAACTCCATATTTGTGATTTTCTGAGGAACGGCAATCCCTGTTAGGGTCACACTTGAATAGCTGCCTTTATAACGCGCTCGGTTTGTTTGGTAATGACCTCATTTTTTTTCTTAAACAAAACCATCCAAACGTAGTTCATAGCTGTTACGTAAAAAACAGTGACTGGTGCAGTCGACTGTAGAGGCGCTAAATTTGCAAACGAATTGTTGTGTGGTACCGCAGATCAGGTTTTGTTATAACTTGCGGCATTTCACGGCGTATCCTGCATACTTGCAGTTTTACACAAGTGATGACAAGGTGCCTTGATGTCTGTAAACAGTAATTCCCTTCAGTGTCTTAGCGTTCTGGATGGATGCTATAGGCCTATCTGGTGGCCTGCTTCATGCAAAAAAGGGGTTTCAAATTTGATCATAAAGGGATATTTTACAAATTCATGTTTAATCTATTTCATAATTCTACAATACAGACTAAACACAAAACATTCGACAACAACCACTCAATTCAGTTCATCATGTAAGCGGAATTACACTTGGATAGACATTTCAGCACCGTTCAATGCTTCTTTGAGCAAAATGTAATTTGGGCGAGAATTTGTTGTATCTGTCACAAATATTCTGCATTAAGAACAGTAATGACATGATAGCTTCAGTGATTATGGTTTAATCGGGTGAATTCGGAACTGCGGTAACCTTAATTACGCTAAATTCGATATTTTGCATATTTGCATAATGAGGAAAGGGATGGGAAATTGAGTTCATTCATTTGTGAAAGAAATTCCTGGCTGGACCACGAGTCCAAACCGTGGGCGGACATTTGAGATGACGGTCTGTTAGTGTCAGGTGTTACATTATTGTGCTTTAGATTGCTTATGATCGCTTTATATTTCGGACGCTGATATTGTACAGAACTGTCCATTCATGAAACGGCTCTTTTTGAGTTTTTAACCTATCGAATGTATCAGTGTTTTCTTGCTTTTTAAAGTGAACTATGTAAGTTGTATAAAACAATGTTCCTTGTAGCTTTAGATTACAAATGCAGTATTGTTACTCCCTACCCGCGACTCATGCTGTTCTTGTTTTTGTCCAGTCCAACAGCACGATGAATTTGGTATAAAACTCGGTAAAACACTGCATCATTTGAAAAATCAAAATATGTGTTCTTTGATAGTTTAGGTGCCAAGGTGCAAGGTATTAAAGAAGGCAATAATAATAACAACAAGATCAAATACTACACTGTGTTATGCTATACTATATGCTCTACTATATTATACTATAATACACAACACTGAGGACAAAAGTATTCTGTGTAACGTTTATTGTTTAGGAACATTTTTAACTTAATTATTGTTATATGTTTGATGTTATCTTGTGTTTAAATGCTACTGCATGTATATTTTCACACACACACACACACACACACACACACTGACTTTATAATGCATCCTTGAATCTTAGAAATAGCACTACATGAATAAAAATTATTATATTAAAACTTAAGAATGCTTAAAGGTTGGCTGCTTGGAAGTGAGTGTCATGGCGAGGTGTGGACTGTGGAGGTTTGTGAATTGAATTTTACAGGTGGCTGCTCAGGGCATGCTCTCAAACGTGTCTGAGAAATGTGTTTTGCGTGCTAACCCAGGCCCATCACATTTACCTAACATGTCACAACGGCAGCGTACAGATGATTTCATCCTCTTGTTTTGGACCAAAACCAGAGCATCCTCCATTCTTCACTCTGGGAAGCATTCATTTTCTGACAGAGTATATTGCTAAAGTAAAATATCAAAATGACAGCAGCGATGATGCTGGGATTCAGCACCTGTATTGGTCCCTTGATATACTGTCCATTCTGCCTTTCCATTCTCTTTATTTTCATTCTCTTTTTTCTTCAAAATGTCCAAACTTATTGTTCATTGCACCTAAAAGAAACACCAGTGACACCGCTATAAACAAAACATAGCTTCTATTTCCACAATGGAAGGTAGTAATTTATTTTATATCTATTCACAGTTCTCAACAATCTGACCTCATGAATGAAATATACTTTCCAGTATCTCAAAATAGACATTATCTGCATTCCATATAGCCCTGTAATCCTGTAATTAAAGTAAATTTATAATGGATTATTCTTTATGCCGGTGGAATATCATAAGATACTTATAATATTTATTGCGCATAAATCCCCATAAATGAGCATTTAACAGCGAATAACTAAAATTTGTTACTGAGTGAAATATTGTTCTCTAACATACACATTTACTTTTGGCAGGATCATATTATCTCACTGATAATTTGCTAAATGGCTAAAAATGTTAGGGTGAAAGAAAAAGTCCTGTTCTGCTAATAAACAGATTAACCTCATAAAAGGGTGGCAGTAATGACTTTGCCATTTCATGGAATATTACACCATAATGATGATAATGATAACCCTTTGTTCTGTATCTGATACAGCCAAAACTTCTGAAATAAACTTTCATCACACCTTACTAATATGAGTAATTTATGAACAGAAATTGAGGGGAAAAAAGGAGTAAATAATAAATTCAAATAGTAACCTTTAGATCATTACTACTGTAGGGTTGGCACCCCATCCTGGGTTGTTCCCTGCCTTGTGGCCGTAGCCTCTAGAATAGGCTCCAGACCCCCCGCGACCCTGAATAGTATAAACGGTTACAGAAAATGAATGGATGGATGGATGTAGATCATCGCGAAGAGGATACATTCCCCAAAAATGCAGAGATGCAGTATGTTCAGAGTTTGAAGACAAATAGAGATGTGTGGAGTCCAACTGCAAAACTAGACCTGGTCTTGGATTGATCAAGCTTATAATTTCTTCCTCATGAACAGGCAGCCATGATGGGTTCCTGTGTTGCAATTTCTTTGACTGCTAATCCGATTGAGGTAAAAAGATGGTCAAAACAACACCATCACCAACAAAATGCAATGCAACTCTGAAATTCTGCGTATTTTACTCTCTGCGTTAATGGGAATAAAATGCCTTAGTGGATGAGGGTAGATGTGTTTGATACAAATAGTCATTTTCCTATTTGCTGCCTCATTGAGCATGATGAATGATTGGAGTCAGAGAAGCAGCGTGATAAATGGCGGCCCCCCGGCTTCATCGCATGCCCTATTGATTCTCCTTCTTTATTACTCCAGCAGCCCAGCTGGTTGCTGTGCCCTCCCTGTACACCAGCTCTGGTGAGGGGGGGTGGAGGGCTGTGCGTGTGGGGGCGGGTAGAGATGCTGAGGGGATACGTTCTACAGGAAGTGGACAAAAAAAGGCTTTGTCAGTGGCATCACCAAGCAGCCAACTTCTTTATTTTTTGGGGGGGGGGGGTCTCTGGACAAGCATGCACATACAATTATTATTGTATTTTGCTATTTCATTAAGCCAATAGCAGGTTTATTCATACAACTAGATGTTGTGCATTGATTAGTACCTCAGATTTCTGACTCCGACTCCAGATTTATGATTTAAAACGCTTAATTAAAAGGAATAGCGTTACAAACAGATTATAAAGAAATACCAACATGTTTGAAATTGTACAAAATTAATATAATACTGTATGTAAATATGCAGAAAAAAACTATTAAACAGGTCACACAGATAAATGTATTTATTATAAATTTATTTATATATTTTGCAGGTGAGAAGTTTGGGGCCACCCTCAGATTTTTTTAAAATAAACAATACACTGTTTGTCAAACTTTTGTTACAACAAAATATTAGAAATACTTAAAGCAAATGTAATTGACTGGTTTTTAGTGTTTTATACCTTGTAGTAATACATTATTTAGCCACAAAGGCTGAAACTATTGGTTTTGAAGAAGACATATCAGGTCCATCTTTAGCAGTTTGACAATCACTTTGTGTTAGAATTCTATTTACTCATGTCAGAGCTTGATTTGCTCTTGGCTTCTCCTGATTGTGTATTAATAAACTAAATGATAGCCACTTGTCTGCCTTGTCCCCAGATCACTTTCTGAGAGGTTTAATGGACTGCTCCTTATTTCAATCTTCTGTTGGATCTTCTTCTGCATCATAACTGATAAGTCAGAATTTTTGATAAATATTTGTTATTGTTATGTTTGTAATGGCTAGAAAGGCACAGCTAGCAATTTAGCAGAGGGGCTCAAATCGAAATTCTGAGTGAAGCAGGGTTCTCTCACTGAGAAATAGCCAGAAAGTTGAATGTTTCTAAGCATGGAGTGACCTACTGTACTGTATACTGAGAAAAAGGTTGACAGGAAGCAACAGTGACTGGAAAACGCCTGGGGCAAGGAAAGTGACATCAAAGGCTGAAGATCAACACTTAGTTGTGACGTGCAAAAGAAACTGGAAGATGACTGTAATGGTGTGAGGGCTGTGATTAATGTGAACAGAGGGAAACCGGTGTCTCTTAATACAGTCAAGCAAAGACTGAGAGCAGCTGGACTGCATGGTCAAGTTGCTGCCAGAAAACCTTTAGTTCGTGGTGTTAACAAGAAAAAGAGACTAATATAGACCAGGGGAGTTTCTAGCTATTGAAAAGATCAGGGTCTAAGTCAAGTTTATCTTACTCAGGGCTGGAGCCCTGGGTGATCGGACCTAATGACGCCCATGGTATAGCCGAAACAAGTTAGACACTGGAGAATTCAGGACTGGGAACAGGTCATGTGTATGGACAGAAGTTATTATTAAAAAAAATAAAAAATCATCCATGGAACAAGTTTAAATAAGAAGTTTAAAATGAGCATCCAGCAATTGAGACAGAATTTTTTGCATGTTTGAAATGGAGCTGCGAGGGTTTGGACACAAGTTTTTTCCCGAAAATTGCTGGAAAGGAGGCTGTGAGTCTGTGCTGCTGTGATAAAGGCAAGGCGTGGTAATGTTTAGGCACTCGCATTCATTAAATTGCACTTTCACTGTGCAGTTAATTGTTACACTACACTTCAAAAACAGTCACATTTGTTTTAAGTATTTTTAATATTTTCTTGTAATAAAAGTTTGAAAAAGCATTGTATTGTTTTTTTTTTTTTAAATCAGAGATTGGGCCCAAACTTCTGGCCTGAAGTGTGTTTATTGTTTTATGTGCACTCATAAAAACATACAAATTCAATTTTACAGGTGATGCATAAATAATGATACATAATGATATATAAATAATGATGATACATAAATAAATAATATACATAATGACCAAAAAGTAATGAATGATAATTAAATTGATAAAAATCGAAGACTACATACCCAAAATTGCTCCTAATCAATATAAAAAGACAGAATCAAAAAACAACAAAAAAATGAATACATAAACAACATTTTTGGCGAGACAAATGGAGCTGTAGAGAGGAACCGAGTTGTACGTTTGCCTTTGCTCAGCTTTGGCGATACACCTGTCTTTCCTTTAATCTGCTTAAGATGATGAGATACAGGCCTTCTTGGATGACACTAGTCACTGGTGGCAACCTTTGGTTTGTTTATTCAGAGGAATCAGCAGAAGGGAACAAATATGGAATATTTTATGAGCATCTGTATGAAAGGTACTGGGGCGATGAGGTGGAACGGTAAGCTGCTGCGGAATATGAACGAGGCAGCCTAGCACTGGAGCTCCTCACCAGGAGATGTCTTCACCAAGTTAGGCTGCTTTTAATTCTTCCCTCATCCATCTGTTTACCTGAAACAAATCAATGTTTGTACTATACTCTGCCTTTTTATTACTTGTGTGTGACCTTTGTGAATAATAAAATAATAATTTTATGTCTATAGGTTGAGCAAACATGTTGGTTTTCTACCATTTAAATAATTTTGAGGCAATTCTGAAGGTTCAGCTCTCCATCCAACCATCTTCCAATCACGTATCCAATATAGGGTTGCAAGAGGCAATAGCTTATCCTTGGTAAGGTAGGGATGTCAGACCGTTGCAGGGCACACACAAGCATCTGTTCATACATTAGGGGGGATTTAGAGACACCAGTATACCTAACTTCATGTAGAGGGCAGATGTGCAGACAAAATATTAAGTGCAACATTAATGTATAGTGCGGTTTCAGATCCATGTACTCTGATACTGTGTCACTGCTCAGTTTTGCATGGAAGTCGTCTTGTCTAATACCTGTCAATCACTGCTCAATCTGTCCCTCTCTGACAATAATTTAATATGCATCACTTCCTCATTGGCTGGTAAAGTTGTGCTCCAACTGAAGAAGCTCTGAAGAGCATATCCCAGCTAAGGCTCCTCCTTTGCCCACAATATCCAGTCAGGAGAAGGTGCAGGGATGCAAGCACTGTCGATGCATTATGTATTAGGCTGCCGTTGGGCTGACAGGTCCTCTCCTGACACCCACTTGAAAGGCACTAATCAGAGCCGACACATCTGAATGTCTGGGCACACTCGCTCAGAAATTTACCAATCAAAAACCGTATTTCCCAAGGCTGTCTCCAGAGAAATCCGTGAGGAGAAATTGGAATAATTTATTAGCTTACAAGTTTTCATTGACAGTTAGCCCAAGACTATTTATCTCTATAATAGAGAACGTCTTCAAGGTGGCAAAATTGACCAAATCAAACAGCTTTGATCAGAAAACGAATCTGGCAAGCATGTCGGCATATGCATCCCCGAGGAAGATGGGAGACAAACAAAAAGCTTTAACAAGGGGTCAGACCAGAGGAATGAGACAAGACCCCAGCACCTGCAACTCCTTATGAATTATAACAGTACAAACACTTTTAATATAGTGATCTTTACATTTGTAGCAATGTAAGACAGATAAAATTTACTAATTGAGACTCTGAGAAAGGGGGAGGTTGATGCCAAAAGAAATAGTTGGTAGATAAACCAATCTGCAACTTGTGCAATGGTGGTATTATTGGCATTACTAGCTTGTTGGCATTACTTTGCATTACTTTTTTGTGCTATTATAATTGTTCCGCAAACTATCTAGTAGCTATGCAGTTGGAATTATTACTCAGGCATCAGATTCAAATATCAATAAATCTATATTGCAGTTGATAAAAAATTTGGAAAATGCATTTTTAAAAATAATAATAAAAATTAACTGTTCATTTATACTACTAATAGTTATTCTTGTGGGATTTTACATGATGATTGAACTACATGCAGCTACTTGTAACATCATGGAACTGGAAGCAGGGATTGTTGAATGTAAAGGCATAACTTAAGTGTGTCAAATTTAACCAACCAGTTCGAAAAAAAATTACCTAGAACTTGATCTGAATCTCAGAAGTCAAACCGTGAACGTCAGCCTCGCGTTCGCTGTGATAGCATCGTGCATGTTTTCTAGCTGAATACATATATTTAGACAGTAAAAATACATTTGGACAATGATAGTAACAGTAATTATTATTATATAATAAAATAAATTTAAAACTAAAGATTTCTTATTCATTATTTTAATATTAATAATAAACCATTAATGCATTTAATTATAATAATAGAGGCGGCATGGTGGTGCGGTGGTGGAACTGGGACCCGGGTTCGATTCTCCGCCTGGGTTGCATGTGTGTGGCGTTTGCATGTTCTCCCCGTGTCGTCGTGGGGTTTCCCCCCACAGTCCAAAGACATGCTGAGGCTAATTGGGGATACTACATTGCCCGTACGTGTGCATGTGTGAGTGTGCCCTGCGATGGGCTGGCCCTCTGTCCAGGGTTGTTCCCTGCCTCGTGCCCGTTGCTTCCGGGATAGGCTCCAGACCCCCCACGACCCGATAGGGGAAAGCGGGTTGGAGAATGGATGGATTATAATAATATTCTCCTGCGGAGCGGGGACTGGACGGAACGGAGACAAAGGCGCAGACGTCAGGGTATCGGGGAATACGGGGTTTAATTACAGGTAAGAAAGGCTAAATGCAGACGGACAATACAATGACCGGACTGGGGAAACAAACTGAAACGTGGACTATACAGAGGACTAATGACAACAACCAGAAACAGCTGATCAGACGGGGATTCCACACTGGGTTAACGAGGGAGCGTGGCACAGGGAAGGAGCCGACAATCGGGGCAGGACACATTGTATTTTTTTAACTTTCCACATTACTTTAGAAATTGCTGTTTTGATAAACCTGCTTAGATGTGTTTATTACAGTATATGCTCTTCTTGTTTCCGATTCATTTTGTGTTTAAATGCTAAAAAAACATATTTAGATGTAATTTTTGGGGGCCGGGGACCATTATTTCTTAAGGGGAAAATTTGATCACAAGTCGAACTTTTTAAGATTCGATCCGGAGTTCCGAACAGATTATGCACGGAGTTCTGAGGACTGGATATAGTAGATAATTAATCCATGATACCTCAAAAAACTCCCAGCTAAAAAGGAATTTCACTTGCTACGGATTGGAGTACTTCCTTAGTTAATCAATAATAATTTTCTTACGGAAGCAATGTAATTAACCCAATTATTATGCAGTACTGGCTTAATAATCATGATTAATAAATAAGCAGCAACAGACACTCCGAAGTTTAATTTACATATTTAATGCTTTTTCCCCCCTCATTTAATGTCAGTTTCCCACGGAAGAAAAGATAAATAAATTCTATTTTGCTTTCTAAAAATGAAAAAAAGTTTTAATAATAGTCTGTATGTAAAGTGCATGCGATTGTCATACATATTTGTCTTTCAGAAAAATGTCTTTTTTGCCAGTTCTGGGCTGGTATGTGTTTTTACATCATTTGTTAATGCACTGATAACTTCAGCAGCGCATATAAAAATAGTAAGGAACACAATTCAGAATTCTTGGCCATCATACTATGTTAATGAGCGTCATTCGAGTTAATTGGATAAAGTTACTGTGTTTGAACATGTTTTTATTGCTTATTACTTTTTAACACAGATAAAGCTTCTATTAGTGATACAGTACAGTGTGCTGTATGTTCTGCTCTTCAACTTCAATAGATGAGTGTGTTCAAAGATGTCATTCAGCAAGACTAGGCCTGGCTGGCCGGGCACCCTATAGGCGAGATTCTGTTCTTTTGTGCCCCCTAATGAAATGGCACCCTAGATGATCGCCTATGTTGCCTATAGGCCTGACTGGCCCTGCCTTTCTACACACCTCTGTTGTACTGAGCTGTTATTTTTACACTTGTTACTTTCCTGTTATCTTGAACAAGTCTGGCCATTCTAATTAACAACTTGCATTCAGCCACAGAAATACCATTGAGTATGTTCATCACACCATTCTCTGTAAACACTACGCATTGTGGTGTGTGAAAAACTCAGTAGGGTGCCTGTGTCTGAGATGCTGGAAGCACCACGTATGGCACCAGCGATCATTAGCCATCTCAAATGCTTAGTTCACAGTAAATGACCCTCTTGACCCTGCCTGCATTCTATATAAATTCAGTTGCAGTCACATGACCAGATTTTTGGATGGGCAGGTTGTTGCATTAACAAGCAGGTATACCTATTAAAATCGCCATCAAATGCTCACAAAAAGACTGCATCTATTTCAATAAAATGAAAAAATACATTTCTACTGATTAGATGCTATCAAAAGATAAATAACTGAATCCATTGTACGGCAGTACATTTTAGTGCCATATGAAATCTCAGCTAAAAAAAGAAGCCATTGTCCCCCTTTATGCAGAACTGGACTTCATCAGTGAGAAAGAAAGAGACACCATGATATTCAACGACTTTCACCTTTCCCTCAGTTAGTCTGGCCGCTTTATCCACCAACTGGACATGTGCCTACAACCACCTCCTCTGGACTTATTAGCTAGAAGATTGGTTAGATCCTTACTGTCATATAAGTTAAAGTCATCTCTGCCATTAGACAGTCGTTCTGCCCTTTACTTGACTGGTTTCTGGTTCTTCCCAGTGTCCCCTGCTTCACTTTGTTCTTGTGTGCTGCTGTCTTACAATTTTTGAACCTGGAAACAACCTGCTGCTCAGCATAGCCTTCTGCCAGCAGAACCAGGATTAAACCAGGATTTAAGGATGCAGATTTGTTTAAAAATAAAGAGTGGCCTCTTCATTTTTTTCACGGCTGAACATACCCAGCATAGACTCTCTCACATTTCACTCCAATACATTTCCAGTGTGCTAAGGGTTACTAATAGACCCCACATAGAGCTAACCTTTGAATGGCTTCCTGACATGAAATTACTGTCTTCTGCTTTTACAGAAAAACTCCTTTGATTTACAATCATTCGGAGCTTTTGTCAAAGACCAAAGAAGAAGAATATCCAGTCAGTAGAGGGTAGAATACTGCAGCCACATCTGTGGATCAAATGTTTAAGACTGTTGCTTTAGACAAAAATTATCAGTACTGTCGGCCATAGAACTTGGAGCATTAGCAATTGTTGTAGTAGATGTAACGTTCATTCTTTCTAAAACTTTGCATGGAAAAATGTTGTTTTCTCTGGGTAACATTGTAAACAGTCACAAACATCGCACAGTCTTTTGAGTCATGTTGGAATTGTTACTTGATTCTCATTTAGACATCATCATTAAATCATTTTACATCTTCAATAGCATATAACTGCCACTTTGCAAGAAGCAAAAGGTAAATTTCATTTATTATCTTTGACAGACGGTTTTAAGCTTAGTATTTGTGTAAATTAAAACTTTGATGTGTGATGCTATCAATTGTCTTCAGTTTGGTTATTTTTCTCTGTGTCAAGAACAACAAAAGATTCATCAGGTGGTCTTTCTTTATTTCAGACTTCAGCTTTTGAACAAAGTGCGCATTCGTTGGGGGATGAATTCTGGAAGCATCCCTTAACTAAAGCATGCTGTCCCCAAAATGTAAATTTAAATTCCAGTTGCAAACTGCACATACTCTTATGTCATACGAATATTGATTTAAACTATTTATGCCTTTTAAGCTGGGATGGTATGTGGATCAATGAGTTGTGGTATCACCTCAAACATCCAGGGTTATGGAGTTCAAACCTTATCTACACTCTCCATCTGTGAAGGTCTCTTTTAGAAATGGTATCTTCAGGTTTACACCCTTGCCCAAATACATGTGGCTATGTGAATCGGCCTCTCTAAATTACATAAAGTGTGTGTGCGTATGTGTGTGTGCTTGGGTTTCCTGTTCAGGGTGTCCTACACCTTGTGCTTCTTGGGAGGGTTTTCAGGAGCACTGGGGACTTAATGTGAGCTCACTAAATCTACATTGTTGTTGAGCTCCAGATGAAAATGTTCTGCTGTCTCTTGAATTATTGTTAAGGTGCAGTTTATTTTGTTATCTCAATTCAGTCATACATGAGTGTACACACACACCCACACACATACCCACACACACACCCACACACACCCACAAATACACCCACACACATACCCACACACACACCCACACACACCCACAAATACACCCACACACATACCCACAAATACACCCACACACACACACACCCACAAACACACCAGAGTAGTAAAAAAAGCAGTACCTGAGAAAAATGGCTCCACTTCTGGTTCTACAATGACGGCCATCTTAACCATGGAGTGTCTGCAGTAACAGCCGTACAGACGGATACAACATATATTTTGAGAAATGTTTTGCACTGACGCCATGTTAAAATAGAGGGTACCTAAAGTTCACGTAAATCGTGTGGCAGAATCCATAATTTAATGGGCATTAAAATGCAAATGCACATACCGTTTTATGCTTTAAATTTTATGAAGCATTTAAATCTCCTTGCTCTAAGCTTTACATCCTAATGGATTTATTATCTCTTTCCATCACCTCTCCGTAATGACAAAAGTCCTTATAATCACGGCAATTCCAACTCATGATGGCCCAAAGTATATGTGCGCGAGCATGAATGCCATCACCTCCAGTTACTGACAGCTCTGTGGTAATGCAGAAGACCATATGCAACGTTACAATGCACACATATAAGCAAACGATCGAGGCACTGGATTTGCTAACATGGCCATTTCATCCTGAGGTGGCTCCACCGCCCTCAACCTATAGTTGGCCCGCGACGATGTACATTTCAGTGTCCACTGCCTTAATTTTGATTTATTGTCCATGGTAAATTAGAAAAATATGTTTTAGAATTCCATCTTGCAGGCAAGCTGTGCCTGATGTCAGGGGACCTGGCTATATTTAACATGTCAGGAATGCATATTGGATTAGTGTGCTTTGTTTCCTGCAACAGCAGGTGTTTAATCATGGCTGATGGTTGGAGCTGAATGTGTAAAGACAGTATGCCCCCCCACCCCGAACACCTACAAAAAACAACCTTACCCCAGGAACCCTAGTGAATTATTCTTTAAATATCATCAACCATAGACAAGAATATAAACCAGGGCTTTGAGACGTGCTGTGCGTGTGTGTGTGTGTATCTATCTATCTATCTGTCTATCATCTGTCTATCTGTATATATATGCATTTTCTAAACCAGCTTGTCCTATGCAGGGTTACTGGAGTCTGGAACCTGCCCCAGAGGCTATGGGCACAATGACAGGAATGACACAGGATTGGGCTCCAACACATCACACAGCACACTCACACCTTTCTCCATTATGGACAATTTGGTAACTCCAACTCACCATAGCATATTTTTGAACTCTGGAGCCCTGGCAGGAACTCGAACCACGTTCCTTGGGGTAAGAGCACAGTGCTCCACAGAGCTCCAGGAATGTTTTTGGCAGGAACCCAATGGAAGAACTTTAGGAGAGCAAAAACTTTTCAAGGTCAGTTAGTGAACTGAGACAAGTCAGCAAGATTCATTGGGAAACTGTCCGTTTTGACATGACCAGGGTATGATTTAATGGAAGAGTAATTAATTTAAACAGATATTATGAGTATGTAGACACGGTGTTGAGCAGTCCATGTCTGGCATCGGAAGTTCAAGCATCTGTAGAACAGTCACATGTCCAAGGGCGCTTGAACAAGGCCGTTCACCTGCAGCTGTGGGGGGGGGCTGTGATCCCACTCACCTGCATATGGGTGGAGAGTAAGATGGGGCCAGCAAAGAGAAGTATTCCAATGTACCCAAACTCATACTGATGCAAGTGGCAAATAAAGGATAATTTCACCTAATAAGTATTCCTATATTGCTAGCTTTTCACCGCTAATTAAAAAGTGGTACAGCGGCAGAACCTGCAGACTACGGCCCTAATATTTTATGCTTTTTGTTACATTCTGCATTCCTTTAAACACTCTGCACAATACGCATTTGTCATTACAATGGAAGTAAACAGACAATAGGTAACCACTGAATGTCACACATCTCTGTGGTTATATTAATAATAACACTTTATAAGTAAACTTATAAATTTGGTAGGAAAACAAAGCATTACATTAGTATAAATGAATTATATATTGAAAACATCAATCCAACCATCTATCCATCCATCCACCCATTAAACCATCCATCCATCCATCTGTTCATCCATCTTTAAATTGCTTATCCAGCGCAGGGCTATTGGGGGTGTATTGGGCCGGGGGTGGCTTTCAGCCTATATCGTCATAAATACACAGGCTATTTGTCAGATTTTGTAAGGCCTGATTGGAACCATATGGTATAGAGTTAGGTACCTCCTGAAAATGTTTAGCTATGCAGTAAGCGAAAAACAACACAATTTGCCCCCCCTGAGTCTATTTCCTATTTTTTCTATGTTGTCCCCTGTTGTGCCATATTTCCTTTATCTTTGTCATATTAATTATGCTGCCTGCCCTCAGGTGCCTGCTGCCAGTACCGCTGCATCACCACTCCTTAATTGCCCTGTACTTCTGCATGTCAGCTCTGTGTTTCACCTCCTGTTTTGCCCAGTGAGGCTCTGTCTTCCCTTTTTTAAAACTCTCTGTAGCATTACTCAGCTCAATGAAACAAAGCGAATTACATTTAATAAATTGGCTTAATGGATTCCGCAAGTGGTTTGTGAGTGCCGTGTTTCCTCTAATTAAGCGAAACATTTGTATTCCGCCGGTGCGCTCGCTCGACAAGGAACTTTGTGTAAGCCTGGGGGCAAAGCTGGGCAGGTGTGCACCAGGGGGGGGGCTTGATTCAATTCTTTCACAAACAAGCTTGGATCTGCTTTTACATATAAAATCAGCTATTTTTAATGCTTGCAAAAATCTGTCTGTTTTGTCTTTAAATATATTGCAGACTTAACTATCTATCTTTATAATTGAACAATTGAAGCACGTATATTTTAAATTGAAAATAAGTCCATAAAATTAATGAATTATAAGTATGTGTTAATAGGCAATTATTGAAGATAAAATGTATTGAACATGAAATCACCGCTACTGTTGATGTCTATATTTTGTTTTTAAAATAATAATCACTGAAGATAAAACATACTGCTGTTTATTTATCTGGTTTTCAAACATTGAGAAGTCATGTTAAAAAGTAACAGACATTCAGACATTGATCGGCATCATGGGTGGCACAGTGGCTCAGTGCTCAGCAGTATAGTTGCAGATTGAGTTCCTGCTTCTGTCTCAGGACGTTCTTCCCATGACTGTACAGGTATCTTCCAGGCAAGGATGGGAATAAGTCACTCCAAGTCAAGTCTAAAATCAAAACATTGCAAGGTCAAGTCAAGTCTCAAGTCATGCGCCCGCAAGTCAAGTCCAAGTTGAGTCCAAGTCATCAAATTTGTGACTCAAGTCCAAGTCAAGTTGTGAGTCATGTAACTTGAGTCCCTATCTATGTCAGTTTTTTAGCTTTAGTGATTAAAGCCTGCCGCAGTACATCGTCCTTAGGCAGAGATAGATTGACAAGAGTGTGACCACTCTGTCATGATTGTGCTTACACAGTTTTCATGTCCATGTATATGTTGCGACTGATGCATCTTTCCCACAATCTTTCTCAGGAGACCCTGTATTTGGGTAAATGAAAATGCAGACAGTGGAAAATTAATCTACACTGAAATTATAAAATTATCATTATGGTTTTCAGAGGGGAGATCTGCTCAAGTCATAGGGTCCTAGTTGAGTTCAAGTCTCAAGTCATCTGCCCTCAAGTCCAAGTCAAGTCCAAGTCTTTCCAAAAGTTTTGCTTAGTCAAGTCACAAGTCATCCAGGTGCTCCAGATCCCTCCTGCATTCCATAATCATGTGGCTAAGTGATGTGGCCTTTATCCATAGTGTGTGATTGTGAGTATGGGCCATTCAGTCCAGTTCATGGTATGTCCTGCCCTGTGCCCTTTGCTCTCTGGAATAAGATCCAGAGACACAGGAACACTGAATTGGATAACCATCATGGGAAATTAATGAGATGACTGTCACCATGAAGACTTTCAATAGACTGTTGATCTTCTTAAACTTGAATTTATTACAGAATAGCAGAATAGTTCCAGCATACTTCAGATGCTGTCTGTGACAGCAGTAAAATTTATTTACTATAACATAGTGCTATTTATGCAATAGGCTACCTGTTTAGTGAGCTTGCTTTCAAAACACTCTTTGCATTCTACTTATTAATTTTAATGTTGATTATGCAAATGGGGACATTTGTGCCTGAGAAATAATCGACCTCATAACTTTTCCCATAAAGCCCAGCTGCTTCTCCCTCTGTCAGGCAAACACCCAATATTCTGCTGCACTGATCACATGATTAGGAGGCAGAAATTGCCCTCGGACACTTGAAAGGTCAAAACAAATTGCTTCCATGCTGATTACAGTGATAAAAAGAGACACATAGTATTACATCCATATAACATTTTTTACTGCTGTAAACACACTTGACTTTCATGTCATCATATCCATGGTGACAGTTGTGTGTTCACATTTTTATATATATATATAGTGTAATAACACACTTCAAAAAGGACAGAATAGACAGGCGGTGGACAGACCTTTGTTGCTACAACATTTTGAATGGTCTGATGGAAGCTGCCAGTGTAACACTCTCATTATGGGCATCCTATGTTTGGATGAGCAGAGCCATCTGATGTGACAGATGTTGCCGTAAACAGCTTATCGGGGGGCCGCACGGCCATCAGGGCCGGGTTTAAATTCCAGGTCATAACATAAATGCTTAGTGCATTGAGGGAAATTCAAGAACATTTGTTTGCACATTCTGTCCATTCACTTGGGAATCAACATTATGTAATTTTCTCATAAGCAAGATTCAGGATTTATTGTCATATGTATTACTGTAAGTACAAGTACCATGTTGCAGCAAGGAAGATGTACATAAATATGATGTAAATAGACAAAACAAATAGATAGATAGATAGATAGATAGATAGATAGATAGATAGATAGATAGATAGATAGATAGATAGATAGATAGATAGATGTGGAATGTGGCAGCAGTTTAATTACCCATTTTTACTTTCATGAAGATATCTTGCACTACTAGTGCGTACAAGTACACGAGACAAGTGTATTCATCTACTTCCAATGCTACTACTACCACCACGACTAGACGACTAATACTAATTTTAGGGTCATGGTGATCGTGGGCCAGTCTTGAAGGCTGAGATGGGTACTAAGACATGAACAAAGCTGTGAGATGGGGCCAGAGAGTCCTCAGGGGCTAAATCGCTGTGAGACAGCTAAGGCTTTCATCCAGACATCGGTTTGGGTTACTAAAAAAGAGTAAAAAAAACTTGCTAAATTAGTCAGTCAGGAATGAAGGCAAGTGAACTAAATCTTCAATAATAGTGGTCACATGACTGTTTCTTCACTGATAGATGGACCACCATCACATTTTTTTAGTTTAAAAGCTTTAATGAAAAAGGTTGTTGCTAAAATTATGACACGTTTCATGGGCATATCCTGTTGCAAAGGTTCAAAGCTTCATGGTTCTTAATATGAGATAACAACATTTTCAAATGACACTTGACAAAGGCACTGTTCAAACAATCTTAAACAGACAGGATGGATGTCTTTTTCCATATAGGGCATTTAGCAGTATTATGTATAAGAGTATTTTGAACACGCTCTGTATGTTCTATGTGAACACCACAGAAAATAGCCATGAAAGATAGAACATGCACAGTGCATATAAATTTCACAATGAAGCTGAATTATTAATGCAGATGCTTTTAAATATACATACTGGCTATTTCACATTTCAGCTTAACATAGCGGAAACCCTCAAATGAACCTGCAAATTGTGATGCAAGGCTTAGCCCTTTTAAGTGGTCCATTACGCTCAGAGGCTCTTGTTGTCATAAAGGGGTTTATGGTGTGGATCCAAGGAAGGTTATGACTTGCCTATAAACTGTATAATGTTAAAATGGTGTATGTACCTTATTAGTTACAGAAATATGACTATGTTTTTATGCTGGCATAAAAAATTGGAAAAGGGTTTAACCATTTCACTTAGGCTGACAAATTACGGCTTATGGTTCACATGCTTTCTTTAAAGAGACCTTCTTTCAAAGCATCACACATTCTGGGTAAAGACTTTTCAGATAAAAGGATTTTTGAGAAGATTCTTTTTTAGGGCTTGCCTCTGCATTATACTGTTTTGATATAACAATTCAAATATCAGGAGCATCCATCCATCTTTTAGCGCCTTTTCCGGGCCAGGGGAGGGCATGGTACCTATTCCAGGCAGCACAGTGTACACACATGCACTACTGGAAATTCACACATGCCTGTCAGAATAACTGCAAATCTTTGAACTGCAGTAGGAAGCTGGAGCATCCAGAGCAGTCCCACATGACATGGGGGGGGGGGGGGCAAAAAAACTGCATGCCCAGACAGG
>JAODJW010000040.1:25613739-25628847 GCA_026777045.1 Hyperopisus bebe
TGGGGGGGGGGGGGGTGCAATGGGGGCCGTGTCACCGACATCACAGGATGGCCTCGGCTGTGTCGTTACCCAGAGCCACTTGGAGAGATTACGGCCTTCCCAGTAGGCGTGTGAAACAGGCCGGTTACATGGTGAATAAGCTGAGGCTCAGCGGCCAAGTGGGACCTGGGAAGTGCCCACCTACGGTGACAGCGTGCGGTGCTCTCCTGGCAGCCTGGCCCGCCACGCGGCGCCCCCTCTGCTGCCCCCTCTGCTCTTCTAGTGGCTCGGAACTGAGGGACGCCAGAAGCTCCCCCCATAGGACGTCCCTGGAAGGAGCCTCCAGGAGGCGGTGGGTAGTCTTCAGGCCTGAATGTGCCACCAGGCGTCCACGAGGGCCCCGCCGTGTGCTCCCCCCCCCCCCCCCCCGTAAAGCGTGCGTGACATGCCCGGCCATGACGCGCTGTGTCTTGCTTTGGTTTGAACCAGTTGAAGTGGGGGGGAGGTGTCTGAAACGAGACCCGGCACACACCCGGGGCAAATGTGTCCTTGTCCTGTGGCCGTGTCTTCCAGTAAATGGGTGGTGTTCCAGGGCACACTGCCCAGGAATGTGTGGCAGGAGCCCCTGGTGGCGAGGGTGGGGGTAGGGGGTGGCAGATGACTATCTACAGGAAGCAATGTGATCCACTGCCCCGCTTCCCTCCTCCCCGAGTCGGATATAGAGCACAGGAATAGCCAGGCAGTGGCAGCAGGCTCTGTGCTCATGCTCCAAGCGGGAGGAGAGCTTATGGAACATCTCCTCCGTGGCGGCCTGCCCACTCGCCATTTCCCTCCTTGGGACACCCCTGTCAAACGGTGACGTGGACAACTGTGTTTTCGGCAAATCACTAAGTGTTGTTTAGCACAGCGTCGCCCAGAGGAGCCCCCCCCCCCCCCAGGCCTTTGTCTGCTTTCTCTGGGCAAAAGAGGTCAGGGAGGTCAGGTTTTAAAGCCCGGATTACAGGGTCTGGAGGGGTGGTCACAGATGAGATGACTTTCGTTGCCGTCGTCACTAGTTGGTTGGGGGGGGGTGGGACATAAAAACTGCATGCCCAGACATGAGGTGTATCCCAATATGGGTACTTGACCATAATTGTGTTCTCGTGTACCCATTTTATGTCATCTTCCATTGCCGAAGACCAGTTACAATACTCAAGAATACAAGTACAGAGAACGGTAAAAATCCCTGGATGTCGTTCTTGCCCCGCCCAAAATATCAAGGAAACATACAGTAGGCTGCATCCTCGGTGAACAAGACCAGTCCCATGATTCATTGCTCTCCAAGTTCATTCTTGGGCAGCACGTTAGCAAGACTGGTCTTGCTAAGACCACAAGTATGATCTTTGTGTTCTTGGTATTGAAAAACACACATGGTTTCTATGACTTGCCTTCAGATAGTTCCAGACTATTGCAAAGGGCCTTGTTTGCATTTGCAGGGGATGGTGAACAGATCCTTGTGTAATTGAGACCAAAAGATGAAACAGGAAGTTAATGGGCATAAAGCAGACTAGGTGAGATGAGCAAACATGCAAAAGATACATGTAGTCTTAAACCAAAACTGAACGAACCACAATCCAATGAGACCCACAATACAACTTCTGGCCCCACATGCTTATCTCGTAGAGTGAAAAAAAGAGCCACTTCATATCCTCACCAATTAGTAGTCAATTACAGGTGCATGGAAGGGGCGTGTCCCTTGACATCGCCCCTCCCCCAGAGCATCCACACCCTGCCCCCATCTCACAGCCTCCTAGGCTTCAAAGCTGGGTGTCTAGTTGCTGCAAGTGGGCAATAGACCACCAGCTGTTGTGACCCAGGCTTGCTGCAGTTAGCCAGCGTTGTACATTAATCCGAGCACAATTAGGTGTCAGCAAGCAGCAATTCAGTTTGATGATAGCCTTGGGCTCCAGGCTTCAGGCTCTAATCAGGAGTGTAAACTCTGCTATATTTCAATTTAGCAGGGCGCTCTTCCGCTAACAGGCCCCTGCCACAGTGATAAATAAAACGCCTATTTACTCCATCGCCACACTCAGACGGCTCGCGCTCTCTTTGCCGGCCCCCTAATCATAGCCTACATTTAAACTCGACAATAAATCACGCAGGCCTCAGCCTAGTGATTAGTGCAGCCGTTTGTCCCCTTAAAACCAAACAATGACTGCCGTCTCCCTCTCTCTTTAGTTAGAGTCCAGAGGAGTTTTATTTGGGGACCTGCAGATGATAAATTGCATTGTAGAATATGAGGTGAACAAAGGCTTCTTAGGTTGGGGAAATAATAGGAAGTTGCCCTTCTATTAACTACTAGATTCACTGCTAATCATATCAATCATGCAGTAATTGTTTTTTTTTACCTGTAGTGGTCCAGCAAAAGGACAGCTGTATACATCTATCAATAGAAACATATGTTCAAACAATCTGATGTTACCCTTCATTTTCTTATTTGTATCATCAAAATGCTTCAATAGCTTTAAACTCAACCAGCAATGCTAACTGGCATGTTAAATGAGGACCACTCTGCTATTTATATTAAGTGTTAATAGAGGTTGTACCCAATCCATGTAATCCCCAGGATTAATCGCTGACTCATTTAGTTCGCTAAACAGTGAGTTAAGAACTTGGACATAATCTTTATCCAAACATGTTCAATATGACACTGGCTTCCAGGCCCTTCCAATAACATTCCAGTCACTCTCTATTTGTCGCTGTCGACCACAAACCACAGGGGAGAACCGGCTGCACAAAGGGAAGCTATCGTGCTTTTAATGCGGAGGACACCATCAGCAAGGATCTGCATTTGAGGGTCGGGCCTAAACATCTTTTTGTCCAGGGGAGGCCTGACATGTTCGCCGCCCTGCGAATGAGATGCACATTTGGGTTGGAGCCACTCAGCGCCTGTGGCCTCCCACTGGGGGTACCTGCCTAGCCTCAGGGTTAATTAATTGAGGTTCAATGCACTGCTGGGGAAGCATTATTGCATTTGATACTCTACATCTGTGGTTTAAAACTCTTCCATTGTCCGATACACAAGGGAGGTTTTAAATGGGAAATTAGCATTCAGACGATCACGCGGCCCCCTCGCTTCTCAAAGAGCGGCTATGCTAATGATGCTGCTGCAAAACGCAGTGACATTATAATGCCCCACAACAGCTCTGAGTCAGCAGTGAAGGACAGTGCCTTAAGGATAAAATTAAGGTAAAGAACCTACGAATTGCAGTATATTATTTAAGTTAATGCTTTATGCTTCTTATAAAAACACATATGAGTAAATAAACTGATCAATAAAATAGAATAGAATAAAAACAGAATAGAATCTTGTTCATGACAGGAGCTAGCTATTAAACCTACTATATAGCTACTATGCTATAAGCTATATAGCTACTCTCAAAATGCAGAATATCATTAAATTCAGCATATTTCTTAAGAATGAATATTGTCCCAATTCTCTTGTGGCATATTAAGTTAATGAATCAATAGGAAGAACATAATGATGTGAAAGGTTTGTTAAATAGCTGGAATGTTACATGCCACCAACATAAATGAAGGTATTAGTAAAGCTGATAGATATAATTCAGCCTTGTCACATTCTCGTAGGTTCAGAGACATACTCTTAGCATTTCAATCGAGACTTCAGAAAGACTTAATGTCTTAGAGTACGGTGCAGATTGGACCAGGCAACCTTAGTAGTACTTATCTTCTCTTTAGTTGTTGAAAATAATACCATTTTATGTGGCTTATCAGAGCATATCTTCATCCAGAGTAGCACACGATGTTTCTAATCCTATGTAATTTTATATATATATATATATATATATATATATATATATTTTGTCAGTTAAAATAGCTAAGTGGTTCATGATGCATGCATGGTTCTGACAGGTTTTTTGTAGGTATGAAACAGGAGCAAAAATTGTGAAGTTGTAGGTTGCACCCTTAGGCACTGCAAAGCTGAATGTCAGTTTAAAATCAGTATATATGCATGAGCGACGGGAAATGCATAAAATGGGAGATTCTGTTAAGCATACAACAATAAAACAAACAAATAAACATAAACAAACAACAACATTAGTAATAAAAGTAATAACGCCTGTCAGTTTATTTAATTATACAGTTGCTTTAATTCTCAATGTCCTTAAGAAAGGAAAGAACTTCCATTTTTACACAGCTTAAATACTATATAAAATCACACTTCTAGGAGATGAATATTAGAATGTTGCTCTGGTTTGTTCACAGGCAGTTTGAAATTTAAATTACTTAAAGGAAGAGAGTTCAGTTCTTTCTGGTATATTTGAAAAGATCCACTTGACTTTGTTGTGCATTACGTCCCTGCTCTCTAATTGCTGGTCAATAAATCATGCATTTGAGAGTAACATAGGGGGGAGAAAAAGCGAATAGACACTTTCCGTCTTTATTAGAGGGTGTGCTCTGCTTTTGAGACAAAGTGGGCAGAGCTACGCTAAGATCTAATTTAAAGTGCTCTGCCATAGATGAAAACTGTGGTTTACTCTCTGCTTTTTATGCTTGTGTGGGATGAAATGAGTCTTCATTAGAACCAGGGACCCTAAAACCAGCTGGAAAAGCCTTGACTCAATTTACTGAGAGCCTTTTGTGTAAATCACAGTAGGCTTTATATTTTCCCCATAACATGTTTCTTTGTCCAACCGAGTTGTTTTTAGTACCACTTTTTGTAAAACGCAAACCTTTTTGCTGCCCCATTTGTTCTTAGTTTGTGCATTCAAGGAGGAAAAAAAATTAAATGTGTCTTTGGTTTGTTTTTCTTTTCAGTTTGTGTTCTGAGTGCGTCCCTTACAAATTGACTCATAATAATGATGAGCTGGTTGCAAGACATACATACATGAAGTGTACCTTGATAGAAGACACTTAAATTAAAAGGCGAACCCTTCAATGCCCTATTTACTTGTGGCTATGTGCTCTCAGTGTGCAAACATCATTCACCAATAAGCAGAGGAGGCTATCTGGCTGGTGGAGAATTCATCAGCCTTGCAGATTTATACAGTGAAGAGTTACATTTGTTACCAGACTTGTGAGTCTTAAACATTCAGGAGGAAATATGATGAAAAGCCCAATTTCCTTTGCAAAAATAAAAGTGCTGACAAGTCAAAAAATTTTCCACAATTGGGACTATTTCCAAAATTGGGATTACTGCATGCACAAAATATGTCTTGTGTTCACCATGGCAAAGATTAAAAACATACTCTACATAGGTTTCAGTACATGTTGGAAATACCTCTTGACAATGTCAAGAGTGATACATTATATTAAAAAAAAATACCTATGCCAATATGCCACATTGTTCATTGTCCATCAAGATCAATACTGCAAGATTATTTGGATATATTTCCATTCACACCGACTGGTGAGAATAGCAAAATGAATATGAACCAAACTCTTCAATCTGGAAATACTTCAGCAGCAGCTCAATCAGTATTCTGCAGTGATATTTTTTAGTTTCATGAGAGATTTAAAAAATTATTTATCTTGGTAAAATCTGACAAGCAAAACAACCTTAATGTAGTGAAGGTAATAATGAGATATCCCATTATAAAACTCATGTCCTGTGTTTTATGTGTGTTTAATACTCTTCTCTTAGTCATGTTTAAGCTCAATCCCTGGCCTTTATGCAGCTCTAACAAAAATTACAGAAAAATAATAATAATCAATAACACTATTTTTTATTTATTCATATATTTTTGCAATTTGGTTACAGATTAAACATTGTTCTGCAATTTGGTTACATTTTAAACATTGTAAATGACTAATTAGTCATTTCCGTGGTGGAAAATACCATCATTTATTTTTAAGGATCTTCTTATGTTACAATTATATTATATTTATTTGGGATGTAGACAACTCCTATCACTCCTATATAATAATTTTAAAGAGTCACATTGTTAGGAGCATAGTATACTAAGAATGTACATCTTACAGTGAGATATGGCCATACCTGTATTAAAATAAATACTTATATTTCATGTAGTCCATGTACTGTAGTTAAGCCTTGCAACTTAACTGATACATGCATTCTAGAGCATATGACAGTTATTATACATTATTTGGAGAGCTTTGAATGTCCTTATTGTTGTGTTGCTTGCCTTATATGTGACTCTAAATGGTAGCATGTAATTTGATCCACAGGGTTAGAATAATACAATACTATAATTTGTATTACAATACAACAGTATAATAAGTACAATAATTTCTTAACCAACTGAAGTTGCTAGGTTGAGGAAGATCTGTCTACCCATTCAGCTTCTAAGGACATTGACACCAAAACAAGAATCATGATGACTGATTTTTTTGAATCTCATGTTGTTTATTTCTGTAAATGTTTTCTTCCCCTTTAATAATTTTCTTGAAGAATTTGTATGCATCTCACATTTTTCTTCCTTTCTGTAGCACAGTTATATTTGGAGCTATGGATTAGCATTCAGGTGTAATCAGCAGGCAATCAGAGTAGCTAAATCTAGACTGATAGGTTAAGCAGCACTAAAACTCTTCAGGCTCGTGCAAAGAAATCTGAAGGGGGCCGTGATCCCAATTCAGAAAATCCTGAAGGGCGTCAATAAGGTCAAGCCTGAAGACTATTTCAATATTAGTTCTGACTCAAGGTCACAAGGATACAAGGATTTGGAATGACATTCCTAATAGGTAGCTAGCACTGATAGCTTTAACAAAACAGGAGGATCGAAACAAGCAATGAAGACAAAAAAAAGCCACATTTCGACCTCAGCACAACAAGAATAAAGGCTGGAAACAAGGTATTGGGGGGGGGGGTGACAAACGAAGTAGTGTCCAGTTATACGTAACTGCAAAAGCCAAGCTGATGGGCTCATCAACTTACTTCCTGCAGCCAGAAACATCCATATCCTCTCATGATACACTTACTAGAATTAAATTATATAATATACATACAAGTCAAAAAGCCCTGTCTTTATTTGAATTCTTAAGTACGTATGCTCTGTAGGAGAAAACAAAGACATGGACAAATAGAGGGCTCTTCTAATGAAAGGACAGCGGCTAAGGTGGCAAAAGGCTGAGAAGATCCCTTACTCCTTCACTGATCCCTCTTCCCACATTTACGGCCACTACAGGAGGCTTGTGACTGTGTGTGCATCTGGGTCACACTGGAGGTGTGTGTGGGTTTGAAGCTTTTGTCCTGGCGCAGGCGTGCTCCGTGTCAGCACTCCAGATGTAGGCGCATGCGGGTGCGTACGTACACCTCAATTAAGAGAGCTTCCTGCTGCTGAAGCAGACAGGTGCTTCTGCATAAGGGACGAGCTCAGATCCCCTTCTCTGCACATCCTTGCCCTTCCTCCTGGCTCCATAAAATGCCCAAATTAGTGGGTACGTCATGTTGCGGAGCTGCCGTGTGCAGAGAGAGAGAGCAGAAAATCGAGTTGTCACAGCAGGACCCATGTAATAGGGACTGTTCCCTCAGTTCTGGCTCATAATTGCCTGGGTGAGACAGATAAACCACAAGCTTGAATACAGCTTCATATTCCCCCACTATTAACCCCTTTGGTACCAAATTTAAATTTATCTAGATTGCTAAAAAATTAAATAACACTTTAGTAAATGAAATCTGCTCTTTTTCATTAATTAATCATTTTTTCTTTAGAAAAAAAAACACCAGTCAACTGAATTGAATAATTTAAATATCTCTGTACCATATTTATGCATTACATGGGTACTTCTGTCAAAGGCTTTGAAAAAAAATGATACAGTGTAGTTTATCATTGCAATTGAAACTGACCAGGACAGAACACTATTTGAACACTACTATTTGCTAAAAGTTATTGGGACATTAGCCAGTGTAGGGGCATTTACAAATTGCAAAAAAAAATATCTGCCAATGTCCATTCATCCATTCAACTATTATTTTATCCAGTATAGGGTCATGATGGTAGCAGGGATTTTGCTCCAAGAAACACAGGGCACAAGGCAGCACCCTGAGTTTCAGATTTAATTTTATGATAAAAGAACATGGGCATCATATTGACTTTTTTCAGTTTTCACTATAACCTGACACATCATAAGTTGGAGGTTGGAATTACACCTCAAGTGCAAGTAGAGATTTAATGTTCGAAGTGGTTTTCTTCTGGGTACTGCAGTTTCTTCCAATAGTCTAAAATCATGTGTTTAGGTGAACTGGTGTCCATGAATTACCTGTAGTGTGTGCACTGCTGTCAAGGCTGTCCCTACCTAACGTTCTATGCCTCCTCAGATATTCTCAAGACTCTTTTTGACCATGTATTGGTCAAAGGTTTATGGTAACTGGATGGCTGAAAAAGACAGAACTTCTGGAAAGAGAACAACAGCAGGGGTCCTTTGAGAAATGTTTGTAAAGGTAGCTATGTATTTGAATTGTACTCATTTAAACTAAAGGTGATGCTGTAATCTTGTGCATTGACACACCTAGTAGTCACATTCTCTTTATTAACTACATATTAAGTGCATTAAATTCGATCTTTTCTAAGGACTTGAATGCCGCCTACTTATTCTCCCTTATTGTTATAATCAGTGGAATGTCTCTACCCTCCATTGATGATACCTTTATGAAACACTGCACCCGAAAGGCCTCCAGCATCAAGGACGACAGCTCGCACCCTTCCCCAGTCTCTTTGTCCCCCTTCCGTCTGGCAGGAGGTACTGGAGCATCCAGGCCAGTTCTGCCAGACTCTGTAACAGCTTCTTCCCCATGACCATCTGGCCTCTGAACTCTTTTACACTCACTGTGCCATCCACTAATACTTTATCAGCTTCCTGCCATTTGCACTGTTACAAGTAGTCTTCATTAATCTTGACATTAACTTATTTGTTAATACTATTTATATCTACAGTACATACCTCTCTGTTGCTTCCATCATGGCATTCTATACAGTTCGTCATTGTGTATTACTATATTGTGTCTCAATGTTGTTAGTGCCCCACCCCACGCACTTGTCCCGTCCATCCATGCACTTTATGTATAGGCCTATATGTAGCCATGTGTGCAGTGTACCGAACGTCGTTGGTGCCCCCATTTCACTTGACTTGAAAACATCGCATGCAGTGCTCACAAAAAGTCTTGGGACTTTTAATTCTGTAAAAATGTTGCTAATTAATAATTCCATAACAAAAATCCATTGACAAGTAATGTTTAACACATCTGCACATTTATTCAGCACTGGCATTTTCTTTTATTTTTTATCTTTTTTTTTTGACTGAATCATTCAGTTCTGTTTAATTGCAATTATGGTTACTAGGTGTTACTAATGCAAAAGATGATACTAATTAAAAAGCACCAAATAGGACTGCTTTCCAATAAACTTTGTAACTCAGAACAACTCTTTTAGAACTATAAATTGAGTTTCAATTTATTACTACGCTAAATGAATTTATTCTAAACTACTAGTTGTTTCTAACATGATATATATTTTTTGTATACAAATAAAGTAATGATGTTTGATATAAAACCAATACATTTACAATATTTTCACTGGATTACACAAGCGTCCCAGCACTTCCTTTGAGCACTGTAACCTTTCTAACCCTAACTAACATATTTCTTGGTCTAGTCAGTCAGGTCTGTTCCACCTGTGCTACTTAACAGTGACATAAAACATAGGTAACATCCATCACT
Organism: Hyperopisus bebe; assembly: GCA_026777045.1. Taxonomy (NCBI): domain Eukaryota; kingdom Metazoa; phylum Chordata; class Actinopteri; order Osteoglossiformes; family Mormyridae; genus Hyperopisus; species Hyperopisus bebe. Next base: position 25,623,395 of record JAODJW010000040.1, read on the forward strand.
GCTACTCCCTTCATGAATGTCTGCCAAGAAGGGAAGGTGCTGGATCTGATGGTGGTCTCACGAGGTAGCCAGTATGTAAAGAGGTTTTTAAACTTAGTCAAAGACCCAAATTCATTCTCATTAAAATTATGTGGTCAGAGATCCTGTGGTTGCTCTCCAAAGCATCTCGCCACCTTCCCTTCAGCTCTTCCTATTACTGATTTGATGACCCATGAAATAGCTCCACCTGAAAGTGAAGGTACTGCTGTAAATTTGTGTGCAACAAAATGCACATATTTCACAGACTTCCACCTATGTAATTTATACAGCTGAAAACGTAACTGGTTTAATTCTCAGAATGGTAACCTCTGAATCTATTGCAAATATCCAACTTGAATGCCAAACTATTAAACTGCATGTAATATGACTGTTGAAATATTTTGGCAAGTAAATATATAATGGTTACAGTTAGTTAGACTTGCAAACTATGGTGAAAGTTCTCCAGAGCAGACTGTGATGTAAACGCAGGTGTGGTGCTTCCTGGACCACTTTGATGGATGATCTGGCATGTTTTTAGTACTGTAGTTGGTGCTAAAAGCCACACAGGAGTGACACTTGCCAAGTACAGTCTACAGTCCCAATCACGAAGTAATAGGGGTCACATGTTTCAGAGCAGGGAGAGCAGAAAATGGGCAGAATCAGCACTGAGCGCCTTGCCTTTGTTTTCACTTTGAAAAGTAACAAAAATAAGATGAGTAATGCTGAAAGAGGCCACGGCTAATATGTCTACTATTTAGAACAGGAAGTCATTTCAGCAGCCAGACTAACTGCAATACTGTGCATAACTCTTAGGTAGTCAAAGAAATTGATGTTTAAATATGTCAAAGTTTATTAACATAGTTGTTTCAAAACCTCTTCTAAAATCACCATAGTATTTCCAGCAACCATCTAATACACATATTTTTTTTCACTTAACCACTAGTGCACCATGTTTGCCTAATTAGTACTTAACCACATTATTTAACTTAAGTTAATAAATTAATTGAGGTGGTGGTAAAACTGAACTATACATGGAATGGCTAGGGCATGCCTGAGAAGATATTTAGGAACTTTAGTGGTGTTCCTCTACGCATCCAAAAAGGTATCAATTAACCTTTTGGAGAACTGAAGAATTTCTTGATAGTTTTCATGTTAATGTTTATTTATTCTATATTCTAATGTTTTTCAGAGCATATATGCATTTACTATCTAGATAAATAGCCTTAAAATGATTTAGAAAGACCTTTGCAAGGTAGTGTTTATATCCATAAGAGAAATCCTCCATCTTTCACATTGACCGTTTAATTGTCCATCCCAAGAATGACAGTTATTAAATTACAGTCGAACCCTCTCCTCATCAACGTCTTTCTACATAGCTTTAGTGGGACTGAATGTGAATGAAGGTCACTGTACCATGGTGGAATGCGACAGCCAATGGGACTGTTCTCCATAGCCCAGCGCCTGGGGGAGGCGGCACATAGGTGTCCTGCCCAGTGATGAATGGGCTGCCGGCAGCATCTTCACTCCTGACCCTCATGTGTTTGAATAAGCAGTACATTAAAATGGAGATCCGTGTTGGCTCTGGATCAGAAAAGTAAACCGAGTTGGGCTTGGAAGGATCCATTGACTAGATGAGTAATGGGGAACTTTGGGGGATTGCATGTATATGGGCAGGGGTAGCGGGGGAAAGTGGGCTTCACTGTTTGCCTTTGATGGAATTTTGCTCACCTCTTGGGTCTTTCTCTAGCTTTATTGAAAGGTAACTTTTAAGGATAAATAAAGTCCCCTTGGAAATGTACTTGCAATTTTATAATTTCTTGCTGTTTTCAATGCATATGACAATACATCATACCAAGATAATCAAGAAAAGATGTTACGCTCAACAATTCACAGTGTTTTCACTTTTGCCAAAGCATTTTTTAATTAAGAAAAGGAAAAACATGTCTTCACTTGTCATTGCAACAGTATGGCTGCCCCAAGCTTACCACCTTCTGCTCAGAAGTGGAACACCTTCACACCACAGTCAAACAAGTCTTGCAAGGAAATCCACAAATTTACTTTGAAGCTGAAGCACCATACTGGGGCATTAATGGGAACTGGAGAACAACGAAAACAGTTAAATACATGCAATTCTGAGTAAGAAATCATGTGCTGCTGGTATGTAATGATAAATTAATGGTGATCATAAAATAATGAATGAAAACCCTGCCATATCAAGGCAGACAATGGAAAGACCAGCAATACAAAAAGTGTTGAAAATGTAACAGTCTTCTATGGATACAGGCTTAAATACAAGTTCAAGAAATGTAAATGTAAGATAAAGGAAGTATTGTTCAGTTAAGTGTGTGATTGATGGTGACGATGAGCTAGGAAACTGTAATAAATTTTGCTTCAATAGACCATAGGACTGGCTGCACATCACCATACTTTATTATTGATTTTTACTGTTTTTCTGCTAATTTTATGCCATGTACCGATATATACATAAAATTTTGCTGAGTAACAAACCTTTAAATATGAAGCCATATAAATAGAGATGAATAGAGGTCTTTTGTGATGGCTTATTACTAGCCAATTTACCCCTCTTTTCAGCTTTGTGGTAGACGTAGGAGACTGGTTGGGGGTTATGAGTAGGGTGGTGAACTGTGTCCCCCCTACCCCCTCCATCAAACTACACCCACAGAATCTCCCAGGGAGTTCTAAACTATCCCGTTACTTGGCAACTCTGCAAACCACATGGGCCCATTGAGGATGCTAACCAGTACTGAGCAGGTCCCTGACCTGGGGCGGACCCCCAGCAGACTAGCCCCTCCCCCTGGCTGCTCCAAATGCCACGTGCTTGAATTGGAGCCATCTGCCTTGATATTCACTACATCTTTGGGCACAGTGGGGGCCTGTTTTGCCCCTGACAGAAGTCCACAATGAGCCATCTTCAGACCAGCAGTGGAGCTTGTCCGCAAATTGTGGGGGGATTCTTGATGACATCTCATGTTGAATAATTAGTACTAACCTTGCCAGTGGTGACCCTCCAAACTCCACTGGGGGGTCTGCAGTTACCCTCAACAGAAAATTGGGATAAGGAAACAATACTACTTTAGATGCTATTTTAGAATATAAAAAAATAATAAATAATAAAGCCTTCAAGTAGGAGTCAATTGTATAGATTGCATAAACTGAGATAAAACATGAGAGTTGTGTTTTGCCACAGATCAAGAACTTGGGTATTTCTGAAGGATCTGGAGACATTCAGTTTGTCATCAGCAGTGTGCATTGTAGTGTATTTGGGTTTCAGAATCAGGATTTTTCTTTATAAACTAAAGGTAGGTGGTCAGGGTCTTAGTTTGAATCAGTGGCTGTATAAACACTGTATCAGTAACCGTGGAATGTAGATTATTGGATGTGTGTTACTCAGTACCAAGTACATAGAACCTTTTGAAGCTATTGCGAAGGTCACAATCATAATCAACAGGGTTGCCAACTCTCATACATCTGGCGTGACATTCACGCTTTCAGACTCACGCTCAAGCAAGAAATCTTACAGCAAATCTGTATTATTCCAAAATAAACTTAAAATGAACTACATCGAAAGTATTGAGGTAGTTTTCAAACTCCACATACTATTTACAGTGTAATAAAACTGTTCATGTAAATGCGTGCGCAGACTTGTCTTGAATTGAGAACGTCACACCAGCCAGCTGGCCAGAGTTGGCAACCCTGAATCACTGAAGAGTTTTGCCAGCTTCTGTGTTCTTTATTGCTCACTCTTAGAAAGACTTCATCAGTTAGTCTGGAAATATCTGAGAAAATACTAATTTCTCACCAAAAGCCAAGAGTATTTGAATCAATAGCTGGTTTCTTTCCAACTTTTCATTTATAATATTCTGTATCTGAAGAAGGGTAGCTTGTCAGGGTCTGTATCATCTGAGGCCGCCCTCTGTAACCTTCCCCATTTGACCAGCAGGTTTTGCTGGCCGTTCCGCCATTCCTACTCTCTGTCTAGTTCCAAGTCTTCCCTAGTGGGTTTTCCCTAATCTCTAGAGAGGTGTGTAGCTCTGTGAGCTGAATGTACAGGTTTAAACTGTATGGTCATGGGTTCAAGGCTGGCCCGATGCCAGCCTTATCTGTTATTTTGTATTTATTGGTTTTCCCCAGTGTTTATTACTTTCTATTTGTTTCTCTGTTATTGGTTTTCCCCTTTTGTGTTCTGTTCTGGTTTTTTGTTTTGAACCTTTTTGTTCCACATTGATTACCTTTGCATTGTAGTACTAGTGTCTGGTTTATGTCTCCTAGTTTTGACATCTGATAAGCTGTCTAGTTCTGTTAATTAGCCCCACCTGTTGCTCATAGTCCTCTCCTTTCTTTGATTGGTTGTTTGGCTATTTTTCTCATCTGTCCTGTCCTTTATTTGATAGGTTATTTGGGCATTGTTCTCACCTACCCTGTCTTTTCTTTGATTGGTTATTTGGGTACTGTTCTCACCTGTCCTGTCCTTTCTTTGATTGGTTATTTGGGTGCTGTTCTCGACTGTCCTGTGCTTTCATTGATTGGTTGTTTGGATATTGTTCTCTCCTGTATTCCCCTTTCATAGATCGGTTGTTTGGGTATTGTTCTCACCTGTCCTGTGCTTTCAGTGATTGGTTGTTTGGGTTTTGTTCTCAGCTGTCTTGCCCTTTCTCTGATTGGTTGTTTGGCTATTTTTCTCACCTGTCCTGTCCTTTCTTTGATTGGTTGTTTGGGCATTGTTCTCACCTGTCCTATCCTTTCTTTGATTGGTTGTTTGGGTATTGTTCCCACCTGTCCTGTCCTTACTTTGATTGGTTGTTTGGGTATTGTTCTCACCTGTCCTGTCCTTTCTCTGATTGGTTGTTTGGCTATTTTTCTCACCTGTCCTGTCCTTTCTTTGATTAGTTGTTTGGCTATTGTTCTCGCCTGTCCTGTCCTTTCTTTGATTGGTTGTTTGGGTATTGTTCTCACCTGTCCTATCCTTTCATTGATTGGTTGTTTGGGTATTGTTCTCACCTGTGCTGTCCTTTCAATGATTGGTTGTTTGGGTATTGTTCTCACCTGTCCTATCCTTTCATTTATTGGTTGTTTGGGTATTGTTCTCACCTGTCCCATCCTTTCATTGATTGGTTGTTTGGGTATTGTTCTCACCTGTCCTGTGTTGCCTTGTTAGCCTTATGTGTATTTAAGTACCTGCTCCTGCTCTCTTACCCAGTCAGTTGTCGATCACTAAAGGTTATGCTGTGTTACTCTGTCCTATTGGTTTTTCCTGCTCCCATCTTGATTTATTCTGTGGTGTCTTTAAGTTAGTTCTTGTTTTCCCTATTTGCCTTTTGGTCCCTCGTGATCCTTTTTTTTTGTTTTATTCCCCTATGTGTTCAGGTTGTTTAACAAACCCCATTGTCTGAAGCCATAAGTGGATCATCGCCTCA
>JAODJW010000040.1:25643065-25662797 GCA_026777045.1 Hyperopisus bebe
TACATCCTCAGTGATGCTACGTGCTAACACAACTAAACATCTGTGCAGCCATATCCAGGCTAATCATTGGGTATTCATATCTAAAACATAGTAAGACTTCTGGGTGTGAAGGGTGGAGCAATGAAGTTGGGGCTTAATTGTAAGAGTCACTGCCTCCATGCCAAGTACAGATATATGACTGGCTGAATGTTCACATGGAACACTGGTAGCTTACAATATTTTTTGCTATTATTGTATTCTCTGTTGAGTGTCTTTTGTTGTCATATACCTGTACTATACTTTCAATGACTATTTCAAATCATTTTAATTTTATTATTGTGTTTAATCCTGTAACAAAATATTTTTTCTAGTAAAACTGGTACACAAAATACACAAATTCCAAAAACACACTGGAAAGAGATCTGATATTGGAAATGTACAGTGATCCCTTGATATCAACATCCCACCAATTTAGAATCCCATTTCTAGTTAAAGATAAAATTATTTAGGAAACCAAAAAGCACAGTTATACCTCATGTTGCAAAATACATTGTTGCAAACATGTTGCAAAATAAATTGTTTCATGATGAAATAATCGAGAATCCAGAACAATTATTTTTTTCATATTTATTTTCCTGAAAAAAATTCTATTCACAGGACATGTTTATATTGGGAATATTTTAGTGTTGAGGTAGCCATCCCTGTGTTTAAGAGCTGTGACGGTGAAGTCATTCAGCATGACTAACAATTAGAGAAAAAAAAACTCAAAATAAAACTAATAAGGCTTCCACTCTGGGAATGTAATTATAGAGTGTTACACCCCCTCTGCGAGGAACGCAAGTACAAACTACAATACTAATCTATCACTAAAGCTTATCTAACATTTTATTATTGGCTCAAAGATGTCAATGGACCGACATTGTCTGGATCATTAAAAATAATCCACCTTTAATGTCGGAGGCATTGTATTTATGTTAATGTTATTCATAGCCTGGCATTCTATAATATTGATCACCAATGTTTGTCTAATAGGAATATAATAAACAATTACTAAAGCAACGTGGGGGAAAGTATTAGTTTTTCTTACATAAATTGCTACCAGAACAGACCTCCCCATATGAAAGTGATAATCTGTGTAAAATCAATATGATATAATGAAATGTGTGTATTTATCATTGGCTCTGTTCCACTGCATTCTGTGTATGGGCGTTCAACATGCATCAAAGTGATACATTAAATCCTCATCACTGGGTATTAGAGCGCATCTCAAAAGCAATCTCCCATTATGAGTTCAGTTTTCATGTTTTACAGGAAAAACGTACCAGACCTTATGACCTCCTTCCAAAGCTTGCTTTTATTACTGCCCCTCCAAAAATTCCTGGCTGTTATCTTTTTACATTTGGATTTAAATAGTAACATTTACATCACTCAAAGTCCAAAAAAGTCCAACGCCTTTGCTTCTTGAACTTAAAATAAGGACACGAGACAGGGAGGTTGTTTCAGAGATGAGGCAGAGCCACCATCTCACTGTGGTTAATCCTGTTCTCTTCCTCTGCCTATGTCACAACAATCCATGTATTTCATTTAAGCACTCAGCCTTGATCTCTCAATGGTCGCTTTACTATCATATTTACAAACACAGACTGTATATTTAGGCAAATGTTATTGTAGAGGTAAAGCAGCAGTTATGAAAGCAAGCTGAGACTGTCATACAAGAATGACACTTTCTGGGCTCAAAATCGACTCATGCAATTGATTTTGATGTAATAAACTTGGAATTTAGTGCAAGCAATACTAATTTGTGTTACAAATTCAGAGGTGTAGTCCTATTTCATTGGATTTTTCCACTCTGATGGATCATTTCGTGCTGTTATGCCTCATCATGGTATAGCATTGCTGTTACGTTCACATAATTGCATGTTCAAAAAGTGATTTATTCATCGTTTGTTAGGTGCAAAACTGTTTGTAAAAACTCAAATGGAGTTATGCCAATAAATTGCATTTATTTTCTCTCACAATTCTGTATCACTGATGTCGTTCTTACCGAATTAGTGTGGTCATTATTTATCAATCTTACCATGAATTTCAGAACAATACTACAATAAAGTCATTTACATAAAATGAGAAAATACAACGAAACAAATGATAATGTACAGTACAGCAAATGAGACATCCAAAACAATTATTGGAGCAAATATATCATAATGTATGATAAAAAATAAAGATGTTATTTTCATGTAATAAATGACAGAACCAGGCTTCAAAATATAAGTTGGATATTTAAAGTGCACATATTGCTAATTTAACACCCAAATTTGTGCCACTATTTTACTGTAGTATAGTTTCATTCTGCAAGATAAAGGAATAAAAAAACATGCAGCATGATTCCTCTAAGCTGATGAGATGTTCTGATCCAAACCCTGTGCTGCCAGGGACACCCCCCATCTGCTCAGGCACCTGAACCGATGGCACTGAAAGGCCCAGCGTGCAGCTAAAGCAGGGCCGTGTCTGCTTTCCATCCAGCCCCAATGTCACACATTATGAAATCGACAGCCAGAGTGGGAGGGCATTTGATGGAAACAGCATGGTACTGTCTGATAAAGTCTCGGCTAGAGAATAATCGCAAGCACCACTATCTATTTTTTTAAAACTTATTTTTGACAAGGTGTGACAAACTGTAGAGAACGTGAGAATATCATTATATTGTTACAGTTTTTAAATAGTGAAGCCTTGGTGGCGTACAAAAAAGTGTAGTAAAGTAAGGATGATGTGCACGACGTGCTGTCAGCATAGCGTAAAGTACTTAACACAGACCAGCAAAGAATAAATCACATTCAAAATATGTGCCAAATGCGTGGCGATGCATATAATGTCCATAAATGAAAATATGGGTTTGGATGAAAAAACCTTGAATATGTTTGAAAGCAATAACTACTGCATCTACAAATTGTGTTTCCGTATTCCAGAAACGATAAGAAGGTTATTGATTTACAAAAGGGGGGGGGGCAGCAGCATCACAAAAATAACTCGGAGCATAATAGTCATCTTCCCAAACAAACAAACAAACAAACAAACAGACAAACAAATAAGAAGAATGTGTATACCGCAGTGCAAGTGGTACAAATCTGGTAAAGACATGTGGTGTAAACATTAAAGGTGCAGGTTGGACAACTATCTGATTGGCCAGATGGAGTTGGGCTAGTATCCTCCGGATTGGGTGGGGTTAGGGAAATGCTGATTCGAAGCATAAAACAAAATGATTTAGTATTATTGCTACTTAATAAATGTAATGTAAATATAATATTTAATACTGAGACCCTGTACTTTATAAGTGGTATAGAAAATGGGTATGTATGGATGAATGTAACACTTATTTATTCATTACATCAAAGCTTTTTTATTTTTAATTTTAAAAACTCCCTGGGGGATTTTTTTGGAAAATCTGAAACTCACTGCCCCCCCCCCATCACCACCTCCACCTCCCTGTCCTTCTTTCGGCCTTTTCCTTTCCTCAGCTAATAAAAAGGCACATTTTCCAAAGCAGCCAAGCATCCCTGGTTTTATCAGGGCCTTAACCTTTGTGCCACTGGGCTGCAGGAAATGGAACAGTTAGGTGCTGAAGGGGTTAACAAGCAGGAGTGTCATTGAGGAGGTCCCGGGTTAGATTCTACCCATGAAGACGGTGACAGAAAATCACTGGGGTTTAAACGATTAACCGCCCAACAGACGAGAGCTTGAAGGATCCCATTAGATCAGGGGCCTTCTGTACAGTGCACATTGAAATACAGTCGCAAATCCAGTGGAACAGACAACAAAGGAGCTAGAGAATGAAATAAACATTTCGAGGCACGCAGTCACACTCCAGGTGGTCCATGTTGTCTGCAACTTTCAGCCAACAGCCCAAATTGTTAATCCCTCAAACATAGCAAATCCAGGTATCGCAGGCCGAACATAGACTGATTATGTCACACAGTGTGTACCAGAACACCCCCTGGTTGTTTTGATTTAACACTGTGTATTCAAACGCATTTTTCAAATATGTACTGAAGAAGAATCAAGATTAAGTTAAATAAGAAAAAATGTAAATGTTTATTGACTAAATCACTCTTCTAGGGATAAGCAAATCTTATTTGTCAAGTTTACCATAAAATTTCATATATACTTCTGCTTATTCACTCGGTGTGCAAACCATGTGTATAATCGGCGTATATCCTGTTAAAAGAACTGGTCAGCTGTCAAAGAAAGCCTGACACCTGTCACCCCCAGGGTCAGAACACGGAGCAGGTGAAGCAATGCGCATGGTCTGTTCCCCAAGCCACAATTAAGCTGTCAGGTAATGGAAGAGATCTGTATCTGAGCATCGCTGCGTGTTTTGGTCAGACTGCGTTGTTAAGGACCCTTCAGAACTGTTCCCACAGTCTAGCACTCTGACAAAGCTCTGATCTCTCAGGAGGTCAACGGAAAACTGCAAAGAGCATGCATTTCTGTGACAGCCCCCACCGTCACCCGCCTCGATGGTCCCCTCCAAGCGCAATCCCTGCGCAAAGACCCAGCTACCCTTGACTCCTGGCAGAACTGCTCCTTCCTTCCTGCCCACAAGTGGGTGACAACAAAGGAGGAAGTTGATTGAGGGGGTCTATTATGCATCAAGTTAAAGAAAGCGTGCGTGATGGATGAGCCCAGTAGTCACCTTCAGTGCTCATGGCTAGACTTGTATCCTTTCTGTCAAATGACCTGAAACTCCTGCTGACGCATCAGAAGTCACCAGAACAGTACACCTTACCGCCCCGTACCCTCTCCATGCTCCAAGATGAGGAAATCGAGATAGAGGAGAGGAACCACTACTAACAAACGCCAAACACAAACTGCAGCTGTTATAACCTAAGGACTTTACCTGTAAATTTTTGTCTTTGTTAAATTACAATCATCCAAATATCCACTTGAATATATAATGCTATCCTACTGTACTTGATTAATGGCACTTTCTGCCAAATTGCAATATGTAGGTTACTAAAAAGCTGGGCTATATGCTGAAAGATGGAGACTTGAGGTACTATTGACCTCAAAGTCGCTGAGACATTAGTCCAACTGTGCATCAGTAAGTTAGTTAGTTTTACAGTGTCTAAAATTGTCCATGAACTCTTTTACATATGATCATCCCCCATAACAAGAACCAGTATTTTTTTTTCCTTTGTTATTTTCCCAATTAAACCTTGATACTATTGTATTGTTTTCTATTTGTACTCATGCATTGATTTCAAGCACATTTTTCAAAATGCATGCAGTTGAATAGTGTTGGTAACCGCAACCTGACATATCTGCATGTTGACTTCAATACATAATTACTAGATTACATTTTATAACAGAAACACTAAACAGGCTGTTACCGTTCTCATTTTGGTGTACTGCTGCTGCAAGAGCAGACCAAGGAGAGAAACATCCAAGAGGCAGCTCCAAGGGAGGCACAACATGTAAACACAAGCCAGCCAGTCGTCCGGGTCCGACATTCTATTCGGGCATGAATTACCTGTTTAAAAGGCAATACATTGGTGACTGGCAGCTGAGGATTTTTGAGGACGGGCCTTGGTGTGTCTCTAGCTTTGGTGTGTCATAATTAAAGCTGAACCAAGTGGAATTGGAGGCAGAAAGGTCAGCTGAGGGCCAAATGGGAGACAGGGCTGGGCTGATGGGCACCAAATGAACAAATTATGATGGGCCCCACTCGATGTGACGAGGTCAAACACTCGCTCCCGCTCACTGACAGTTCAATTTCCCCCAAATGTCCCGCGATTCCAGATGACCTAATTAGAAATGAAAAGTTATCAGTTGCCCGCCTGCAGAACAGGGGCTTAAATACTCCTTTTTCTGCAGATATTCTGTAGTAAAAATGTTATTAGAGGCAGCATGTTGGCCAGGAGAGGGATTTCAAACATGATAACCCCTGTTTAGCCTAAATGCTTCTGATAGCCATGTAATAATTTTCCAAAAAAACTAACTGTTCTGGAGGAGAAATTCATCACCAGAGCAATTTAAAGCAAACCCCATTTCTGATGAAAGCAGGCTGAGGTGTTTACCATATATAAAATAGAGTGGAAATATGACATCTTCATGCAAAAATATTAACCATTAATAATGCATTTTGGTTGCAAGGAGTCTTTCAGGGTCATCTCATTCTTTTCTTTCCTCTCCACAGAAAAGTGGCCATGCTTCGGGAGAGAGCGCGGCGGCCAAACAGAATGGCCCACTGGAGACCTCCATTACAACAGGGAACCTAGGTTTAGTATTGACTCAGCCCCTCCTGATTGTTACTATGGATGGCACTGAGCTGTCTCTGAAGATAATGTCAGCCAGGATAAATAAGATCTCTTAGCCAATGAGCATAACAAAACTGCAATTTAACTGCAGCTTTAAATGCTAAAACGTTTCAGATAAACTCTGCATATTGACACAATAACACTTTCTCTATCTGCATTTACTTTGTTTATAAGCCAGTTCTTTTTTTTTTTTTTTTTTTTTTACTGGAGTCTGGACTTCTTCGTCAAAACGTGCTTTGCTTCCAGTTTGATGGAAGTTCTTCTCTCGTTGGTCTGATGCCAGTTTCACACAGACATCTCGACACCCCAGAAGACAAGTACTGAGGCTTTATTTTCAGAAATCTCAGGAATTCACACCAGACTGAGCAGGACTCAGCAATACCATCGGAATCTTCTCCACGGACGCACTGGAAATCAGCTGAGGCAGGCAAGACAGAGATGATGGGGGGGAGACACTGATCTACTTGTCAGAAACAGGGGAAGGTAAATTCCTGCACAATGAGCTGAGATGTAAGTCATACTGTAAACACTAGCTAGACGCAAATGTGGTGAATAACCACAACACAAACATGCGACAGCTTTAGTAGATATAGAAGTCATTAGGGGCTTCACCTTGTTAACAACCAGCCCTTCCATGTCTCTATTTTTATATGGGGATCAGCTTTATATAGTCATTTTGTATTTTAAAGATATTCAGCACTATGAGTGTTTGTAGTTGTGCAAGAGAAACTATGTATGAATATTTGCATTGTCACAAGTGTGTACAAACGCATTTGATGCTCATAGGCCTTTGTTCTTTCAAGGTGAACAGGTCGAGGGACAAAGTCAGATGTCTGAAAAATAAACACCCTCAATACACCATCTGCAGCTTATAAATGAGGAAAAGGCCCCATTTTGTAAGTGAAGCTATGGGGAGGAACATTCTTTTCCACTAAGAAACAAAACGATAGAGGTATCTTTATGCTCAACATCCTATCGCTGAACAGGGAGGAAAAGAAAACACAATTAAAACAGGGAAACAGCAGTATGAAAGACTGCATAAAATAGCAAAATGATTATTATCTGCATTAAGAAAATGGAAATAAAAAATGTCACTCTTCATTAGTGGTTAATATAATACTTCAGAAATGTAGTGGAAAATTTATATATGTTGTGGTTTTGTTAAACTGCCATCCTAACAATAAAACACTAAAACAGTAAAACAATGCTAAGCAATATGAATGAAATAACAGTTAAAAAAAACCTATATAATCAATGCAGGGTTTCTTAATTCATACTGTGCGTATGGTCTGTTCCCCAAGCCACAAAGTCTCAGTCAATCGCTGCAGTTAAAAGAGAAGCTTAACACTGAAAACAAACAATGAAGTTAAAACCATATCCTATCAAATCTTCCAGATTCGACAATTCATCTTGGTAATAGAGACGGAACCGGCGTAATGCGCCCAGCGCCTGAAGCGTGAGATTGAGGATTTCTCTGCCTCGATCCATAATTCATGACCCCAGCCAGCAAAGTGTGTAAAATGAGAATTTCACAGCACAGCAGGGGCGACGGGACCAAGCAGAACAGGCAGACGAAATTGCGTCTCACTGTGCAAATCGCATCTCGGAGCTGGCACGCATTTAAACGATGGCGTCACCCGCAAACAGAATGCATCGGCACACGCTCTCCCCCACCACGGGTGACATGCCGGCTGGCCAGTGGAAGCATATGGACAAATATGTTTTTGTGTGATTATTCCAATGCAAAGGGAGGGGGAGGGAAATCTAAATAAGCTGACAGATTATATTATTATATGTACATGTATTTTGCACGCTTTCAGAATTTGTTTTAGGCGAGCGATGGATGGTAAAACAAGATGAATAACACGCGTTACTTTGCTGATACGCAGTCATTGAAAAATGGCACCCTGTTATGATGATGACCAAGGCGTGTAATTTGGAAATTAATGTGTTTAGATATAAAAAGACATTGCATATTTCTTCAAGAATTGTGGTATCAATCCTGGTGTACACGGCTCGCGAAAATACATGCTCAGCAGGGTGTCGTTCGCTCGAGGTCACATAAAATAAAAGAATACAGCTTACACCATGTGAATCACCATGTGTATTCACATTTGTTTCTGTCGTACTTGAGAAAGTATTCTTGGCAAAATTCTGATTATGCTTTTAAAGTTATTAATGGTTTGTTTGTTGACCTTTCCAGTTTATGTTACCATCACTGAGATAGCATAACATTGGGGGGTTTTCTGAAATTATGGGCAGGTTTCAATAAAGTAAATAACGTGTAGAAAATCTATTTATTAAAAGAATGTTATGCTACGGGGGGCAGTATGGTGATGCAGTGATTAGCACTGTTGCTGCACACCACTGGGACCAGGGTTCGAGTCTCCACCAGGGTTCCGTGTGTAGAGTTTGCATGTTCTCTCCATGTCATCATGGGGTTTCCTCCAGGTATAGCTACCCGCTCACAGTCCAAAAACATGCTGAGGTTACCTGGAGTCACCAAAGTGTGTGTGTGTGTGTGTGAGTGAGTGAGCGTGAGATCGTGCCCTATGATGGGTTGGTGCCCCCTCCTGGGTTGTTCCCGGCCCTGCACCTGTAGCCTCCAGACACTCCATGACTCTCAATAGGATAAGCAATTACAGAAAATGTATGGATAGATATTATACTATGGGGTACCACAGTGGCGCAGTGTTTGTCTCTAGGGTAGTAGGTTTGAATCCCATCAGTGCCTTGTGTGTGGAGTTTGCATGCTCTCCCCATGCCATGAGGTATGTCAGTTTTCCTTACACTTAAAAGGTATGTAGCTGGGCTAATTCACATGTCTAACTAGCCCATTGTGCCCTGTGATGGACTGGCATCCTCCCCAGGATTTGCCCCAGCTTTGTGCCCTATCCTGCCTAGGTTATGCCCCAGACCCGCCAGTGACACTAAGAAGTTTCAAGATGGACAGCTGGATGGATGTTTGTAGTATTTGTACAACAGCTTGCTTACGCAACCTGTTTTAAATATATTGTAACTTTTTCAAAGTTCGTAAAATGTAGTCATATTTCTACTTATTCTGAAAACTGCCAAGGTTTCACAGCTTCCACAAATAAAGCAATTAGTTTACTATCATCAGTAACAAATAAATATATTTTCAAATGTAACTTTTCCTTTACTTTAATATTAACTAGTGACCAGTTTTATCTCCTGACCAACCAATAATATTGAACTTGCTTTGAATGTAGTTTCAGCTTTAAAAACTAGTTTGGAATATGTTCAAATATGTTTATGCTCTGCAAATAAATGTTATGTTACCTGACTTTTGCATTATGGAACAGTAAAAAATACAATCAAATTAAATGATGATACAATTTTTATATTAAAATGATATTCTTTAAGTGGCTCAAAACTGCCAAGAAAAACTGATGCTTTTCCAATGGTGGATTGGCATTTCTACTGAATAAAGAACAGCATGGGGAAAAAACAGACAAAACTAACAATCAAAACACCTGGAAAGACTTTATTGGTCTAAGTGAGTATGGTTCTAAAAATCGGTTGCCACATACTAATTCAGCTTCTTCTTGAGTGCTTTTTCTAACAACAAATGAAGTTCATCCCAAGAATCATAAAATAAGTAGAGGAAACCAGGGTCAGTGGAAGAAACCCAGACCAATGCAGGAAAAAAAAAATCACACAGAGAGCCAGGAATCAACGCTGGAGCCCAGGAGGTATGTGTCTACAGTGCTACAGATGGAGCGATCTCACGGCTCCCTGACTCAGAACATTGTAGTCGCAGACAAATTTCTTGACCACAATGAAACCTGCTTCCCTGCTGGGGTCAATGAGAACGGAAAAAGTTTATGTGAAGATGGTGGGGCTCTGAAAAAAAGGATTGTCCTTATATTCTCCTGTGCTACTTCCACACATGTAGGTGTGCGGTCAGCTTTGTTTTCATACACAAAGGTATAGACAAAGTGTAACAGATTTTATCAAACAGCCTAATTTTTACAGCACCCCAAATATTCTCACAGCAAAGACAGTGCAAGAACTATTTCAATTATTCACAGCTAATTTATTGCTTCATTATTCTTACTTACAGAATTTAGTGACTACATTTCTGAAAATATTGTTGGAAAAACAATACAGTTTCAAAATCATAAAAACCCATTTTAACATAATTTAACACCTACATTTTCCCCCAGCAGTAGGCAAACCAGAGACGTTTTTATTTTTTTAGCCATTATGTTAAAATAATTAATAGCAGCTCCAGTGCTTCTGTATTAAAAGAGTAAGAGCAAATCTCCAGGAAGACCTTCCCCATGTACTCCATGAATCTTCAGTGTGGGGAGAGTCGGCCCCCCAGTAAATCCTGCCCAGTCCCCAATGTCATTGCTTCAGCTACACTTACCCAGATTTACAATGAACTGTGTCAGCATCTGTGTCTGAGAAGACGGTTTCACATAGGGTGTGATTTATGATTATTGATAACTCTGAATAAACATATTTAAAGCAGTAATAAGAACAAATGGTCATGGGCCATTGCCCCATGGAGGATTTTATATCAAAGACACTCTCAGATTGGAGGAGCAGGCTGGAAGACACGTCCATGGAGGGTAGCTGTGCGGGGAAGCGTTGGGCTTGGGGAAACGTCGCCCAGCTCTTCAGCCAGTGCTGCGGAGCCGAAATTAAACCACTGAAGTGGAAAGAAAGGCATCATTAAAAAACAATCACATGTGGAGAAACCGGCAAAAGCTCGGCATGCGTTAATGAGCGCCGGCATCAGGCTAAACACAGCACCCTCCGCACTTAATCAGAAAAATATGTGGTGCATCGGACTTCGGTGGCCATGGTGTCAGTGGGGCGGGGGGGGAGGGGGGGATACTGAAATGGTGCTAGCTGCAGAGGTATGGTTTTATGAAGAGATAGAGCTGAAGTCTGCCTCCAGGACCCATTTGGCCTGGCCTATGAATCACTGAACTGTATTATTGCACATTATCTTCAGGGCTTCTACAGGTAATGTTTTCTTCCTCTGTTCTTCATCCCCCTGGGTTCACAGCAGGATTGTAGGTGCCGTTTGCCACGAAAGAGAGTTCACCTCCATCTTTCCCTCCATTTTTAGGGACTAATATTTTTTTCTGGATGGCCAGACTTAAGACCCAAAAACCTTGCTCCTTTTCCAGACGACTGACACAATGATTTTCCCAGACGTGCCTAACATGGTATTTATTCAAATGATCTCACAAAGTAGCCAATGAGACGCAGCATATTAGGCTCTTGCTTGGAAAGTTTGTCTATTTAGCATAGTATTGCTGTTTAAATCTTGAAAGAGTGTTCATTAACATACCAGGAATAAATGATGCTGGCTCACCTTAAATTGATCACAAAGCATTGTAGTGTATTTTAATGATATCTTGAGCTTTAAATCTATGAAGAAGTGTAAGAGTGCCAGTCCTTTTTAATCCCTTTAGGGAAATATGCATTTACTGTATAGGTAAAGGTAACAGGGTGTATCAAATATTGCTGCCATTTGCTTACCTATTTAAGCCTGCTTCCCTTACTGCTCAATGTGAGGTATTATTAGTTTCCATGCTGTGTACTGAGCATTTACTCTGTGTACTGAGCATTTATTCTGCCCTGAACGTTTGTCTCACTCCAGCTCTCCCTAACCCAGTTGACCTTCAAACCTCCACAGTGTACTTACCCTTCGTCTCTCAAGTACTCATAGCACTGACTTCCCATGCTCTCAACCTCTCTGACTCAGTGCCTATGACCACAGGTTTTGCCTGTCAACTTGATTATCTGTCTGGCCAATCTCTTAATAAACCCTCAGCAAGCTGAGTCTCCAGTTTTCTGTTATCGGATATATAATAAACATTGGTTGCATCGATAAAATATAAAAGTACTAAAAAAATGCGAATATGTTTTTTTTTTTTTTACCACAATACTGCAGGATTACAGACTTCAATATCCTTCAATATCCGAAGTGCTTCTGTTTGACATCTTAATTTCTTGTTATTCACTTTACAAGGACATTAGTAAATAATTATACACACATAAGTATTTAATGTATCATAGATTTTACAATAAAGCAAAGTTATCAATAGACTTAATATTGGACATTGAAAGTGTAAAAAAGTGTAAGTGTAAAAGTATTCTGTTTCAGTTCCATCTATTTGACAGAGACCTTGTTGATAATCTCAGCATTTTAATTTGCTGACCAGTGAAACTTGCAAGTCTTTATATCCAGATCAAAAGAGACTAAATGGTGCAGTGATAACAGCCACCAGCTATCAAATGCCTTCCAATTTAGCCTATTAGCCTATTAGCAGGACCGAAAATCTACTTACCAGAAAAGGAACAGTCAAAGAATATGATGTGTGGATGATCTTCATTTTGGTGTAAAACTACAACATTACATATGTCGAATTATACCAGCTTAGCCATTTCATAACCTCTCCTAAAACTGCCCCAGTATTTGTAGCAACTTTTTAATACACCAACACTACTGTTCAAAAGTTTGGGGTCACTTAGAAATTTCCTTGTTTTCCATGAAAACATACAAGAAATGAGTTTGAATAGGAAATATAGCAAAATAAATAGGAAATAGTCATTGACAAAGTTAAAAATAATTATTTTATAAATTAATTGTGTTCTTCAAAGTGTTCTCATTTGCAGCAATTACAGCCTTGCAGACCTTGGACATTCTAAATGTCAATATGTTGAGGTAATCTGACAAGATGTCACCCCGTGCTTCCTGAAGCATCTCCCACAAGCTGGATCGACTTGACACTTCTTACGTATCATTTGGTCAAGCTGCTCTCATAACAGCTCAACAGAGTTAAAATCTGGTGACTGTGTTGGCCACTCTATTATACACAGAATACCAGCTGACTGCTTCTCCTAAATAGTTCTTGCGTAGTTTGGAGCTGTTTTTGGGTCATTGTCCTGTTGTAGGATGAAATTGGCTCCAATTAAGCACCATCCACAGGGTACGGCATGGCGTTGCAAAATGAAAAGTTTTCCTTCTTCAAGATCCCTTTTACCTGTACAAATGTCCCACTTTACCATCACCAAAGCAGCCCCAGACCATCTCATTGCCTCCAACATGCTTGACAGACGTCACCAAGCACTCCTTCGGTGTCTTTTCATTTGATCTGCGTCTCACAAATGTTCTTCTTAGGATCTGAACACCTCAAACTTAGATTTGCCTATCCATAGCATTTTTTCCCAGTCTTCCTCTGCCCAGTGTCTGCGTTAATTTGCCCATCTCAGTCTTTTCCTTTTATTGGCCATTTTGAGATATGGCTTTTTCTTTGTAATTCTGCCTAGAAGGCCAGCATCCTGGAGGTGCCTCTTCACTGTTGACGTTGAGACTGGTCTTTTGCAGGCACTATTTAATGAAACTGCCAGTTGAAGACCTATGAGGCGTCTGTTTCTCAAACTACACACTGTAATATATTTATCCTCTCACATCGAGACTTCCCTCTCCTCTTTCTATGGTGGCTAGAGCCAGTTTGTGCTAGTCTGTGAAAGGAAGTAGTACACAGCATTGTATGAGATCTTCAGTTTCCTTATAGTTGAGGAGTCCCCAGTTCTGTCATTGTTTTGCTATCCCCATTTTTGTTTGTCTCCCAAACTGCTTAATAAACACCCCATCATGGGGATTTTGCTGCATCAGCTGCATTCTGGGTCATGATTCTCCCCACCTATGTGACACTAATGTTAAATTGGGTTTTTTTTCTGAGCAACTCTATACTTACTACACAGATAAATAGCCTTACATATTTTCCTTTTGCCTTTTGCAATCACTTTTGCATAGTCATACAACTACTGCACACACTCTCCAAGCACAGGTCAGATGGTGTTTGTGGGGAAGGAGTCCATTCAGAATGAATTTTCACTCATAGCTCTTCCTTTCCAGATCTACAAACACTGAACACAGAAGGACCCTCAGCTCCCTCAGCTCCTTATAAATGAATCTCCCATTCCTCCTATACATTTCCGATCAATATTATTGGATCCCTGGCTTTATGGCATATAATGTATGATATCTTTTGGAAAAAAGTGGATAGTGAAACAGCTTTGTTCTACAGTATATGCACTCATTTGTTTGATACACAATAGTATAAGAGAATAATAAAATGGAAACATGCAAAAATGGTATAAAATCTATAAAGTATTATAAAAACTAAATTAAATTATTGACACCCTTTAGAACAAATCAAATAAACGTTATTAGAAAAACTAGATTGTCTTTTACAGTGCAATTAGATTCACCTGTGATAGATTGCTGGTATTTCAAGACATTAAATAACCTGTGATAGGTTTTAATGTGGATAAACAGTTCATTCTGTTCCTTTACATCCAATATCCAAGTCCTGGACAGGTGCCTGATGGGTGACAGTTTTATCACTCCATACCTATCCGGTCCTTCTGCAAATAGGTTTATTTCATCAAGAACACATACAGCTGTTCATCACACAATCCCTTGACACACAGGGGATCTAACCTTGTGGAAGTCATCCTGCTTCACTAAATGCTTGCAGGTGCCTGTACTCACCACCTCAGCAGAAAGCCCTGAAATTGACTCCAAGGTCTATATTTCCCCCAAGTACACCAATTACTAGTATGTGTTCAGTAAAACCATTGCCACCAAACTGCCACCGCACCATCACTGCATGGGATTGTGCCATAGACTTGCTTTCAGGTTTGCCGCTATCCAAAAGCTACATTTCCTTACTTACCCTGCCAGAATCCACAGCCATGGAACAACATATAAAGAAGATGTCTCGGTTTGGGGTAACGACCATCCACTTCTCCCATTGCCTCAGGATCTTGTTTTGTGGTGAAGAAGAATGGAGGGCTGCATCCATGCATTATTGATGTGACCACAAAATTCAGACTCCCTCTTACCTTCACCCCTCCCACTTTGGAACAAATTCGTTCCACACACTTTTTTTTACTAAATCTGATTTACGAAGAGTGTACAACACAGCAGTGACTAACCTAGAACAGGAAAACTCACAATGCATTCCACCATCTTAAGCAGGCTTCTACAAAAGCATCTGTCCTTCACCATAGTGGAAGTTGATGCCTCAGACATTGGTGTAGGTGCACAGGGTTACAGTGAAATGATTGTCTGCCAAAATTTCATCCCTGCACCCTCTTCTCACATAAATAATTCAACAATGAATGCATCTACAAAGTAGGTAACCACAAACTCCTAGCAATTAAATTTTACTAGAATGGAAAATGGAGACCTAGCCATAGTAGGGTCAACTGAGACGAAGAAACTGTCTGGAGAGGGTAGACGTGTGGACTTGGGAATGTCTATCTGCACGACCCCAACCTGCCCATTCATTGCATCTCTATCCCTTCATCAGTGGTCACCCGTCTCCAGGGCCATGTGAACTCCATGCCCATTCAGAGCAGTACACCCAATAGATGTAGGATCTCACTGCACTGGAAAGACTGAGGCTGCAGTTTAAGAAGGAATGGCTCCTGCAGCAGAAGGGTAGACACGACCCGGAGCTGGTCCAACGCAATAAGGAAGAGGTGCAGCAGAAGGATACGCACCACACGGAGTTGGTCCTGCTCAAGAAGGCCAAGTACAACTTTGCTAAATTATTGCATTTTCACTGTACTGCAGGTAGTTCTTTTGGTTTGTTATTCTGGGCCAGGTTTACCAGTTCGTCATTCTTCCATTCGGCCTTTCATCAGCTCATTGGGTCTTAACCAGGTACATAACTGCTGTGCTTTACCCCCTCCAGTCTCAGGGACTGAAAGTCCTGCTGTACCTTGATAACTGGCTTATCTGTGCCCCATCACAGAACAGTGCTGTACAGGATACCATTCATTGCTTGTCTTGAGCCTCATGCTTACAATAAATCACAACAAGAGCTCCCTTATTCCAAACCAGTTGATTTTGTTCTTGGGTCTCTTGTTAAATTCTCAAAGGATGAAGGCCTCTCTGTAACTGCAGAGGACAGACAGCATTCTTTGACTACGTTCACTCTTTTGGAGGGATGGGAGTTTGGCAGTGAGAGTGATCCTTCACTTATTAGGTATCCTCTTAGCTGTCCAGTTGTCCCCTTAGGGCTTCAGAACCTATGCCCACTCCAGATTTGGGTCAATTCCTTGTACCTGGACCCAAGTGCCACCACCAAAGAGGAGTTCCCAACACTGTCGGGCACCTAGTCAAGTTGAGACCATGGAAATGAAGGGGTTATCTGTCCTTACCCCACCCCCCCAGGGTGTGTTCCTTTCTGTTGTGAGGTGTGGATGACAGACACTTCATTTTTGGGCTAGGAGGCCATCTGGAATCACAGAGTTGTCAGTGGGAGATGGAGTCCCCACCACAGCTATGGTTGGGACTGGGGCTAGGATTAGGGTTAAGCAGGACCCAATCCAGATACCGGAACCTCCTTTAATCCTCACCCAGCAAAGACATCTTAACCTGGACGCTTAGGCTCCAGAGACCCGGGGTTCCTGGAGTTAAACTCTTTATATAGACAATATATAGGTTCCCTTCTCTTGTTCCTAAACTTAATTCCATAGACTATAGCATAAAAAAATAATGGGAATTAAATCAATCATTATCCCTTTAGCATCCAGGTTAATGCAAGTTTACATTTGCATAAGTTTTATGGAAATTGTGTAAGAAGTTAGGGTTAAGGTTGGGGTTAGGGTTAGGGATTGGGGTTACAGTTAGGGACAGTCATGGACAGGGTTCTGCTACTCTGCTTTCTGCTATTTAGCGAAGCTAAGCTTTTCTTTGGTGCATTAGCGTTTATGCTAACTTTGAAGACGGTTAGCCGACCAATTAGCCTTTTAAATTCATTTTAATTATTTTATTTAGTGATATGCATGATTGGGAAAAGGTGGGGATGTATGGTAGGACCTTACTGGTTTGTCCCCATTACTAAGACTGAGAAGTGTGGATGATTTGATGGAACGTAAGAACCGTTTATAGTATCCCCTGGGCTTCACTGCTTTGAACAGTGTTTTAGTAGCCTCATGGAAAAAATGGTCAAATTCAATAAAATTTTATGAGACCTGTAAGAGTGTGTTTTGGATGAAATCTGGATTTATGTAATTGTGTATGTGTGTTTCTGTTTCTCACACTCAGCCCACTGACCTATGCGGCAGTCTGAGGAACAGGGAAAACACACTAGATGTGTTGGCATGCGGGTGAGCAGGGAAGCAGGCGAGAGAGCTGTAAATGCAGGTAGAACGGGGTTTATTTCAGGCAGACAGGACACAGGGAAGCACACGGCAAACTCAAGTTAATGATAGACCTGGGGTAACAGACTTGAACGCGGACTGAAATACACAAGACAAGCCGAAAATAACAGGCAACAGGTGATCACAATCAGGAAGTAACAGGTAATGAGGGGGGCGTGGCACACAGGAGGATCGGACGAGCCGGGCGTGACACAAGGGACTTAGGCACACTGGGGCTGAAGGGCAAGGAACAGAGAAGAGGACAGGATGGCCAGCGATTATGTGGTTGTCAGAATTGTCTTTAATTTTAATGTTTGTGCGATAAATGTTGGCTATGTCCATACATTGTGGTGAAAAAAATCATCCAAATATCTGTAATATATCAAAGGGAGATGAGTACACTTTTGAAATGGATTCTGTTCCCCATTGGCCATGTAGATGTTAGCATAGGCTAGCGTTAAGGCTGCTTTTAGAGTTCAAGTAAGGGTTAGGGTAATGGTTGCCCTAAGGCAGGGGTGGCCAATCTTATCCGCAAAGGGCTGGTGTTTATGCACGTTTTTAGGATAACCTTTAGGTCAGCTGTTCAAACCCAGGTGTGAGGACTCTTCAGTCAAATAGTCCTCTAATTAGTAATCTAATTAGGGAGTTGCAGCGAAAACCCACATATACATCAGCCCTTTGCGGATAAGATTGGCCACCCCTGCCCTAAGAGGTAGACTAGGGTTAAGGTTGCTCTTAGTGTTAAAGGTCAGGTTTGATGGAAGGACGATCCAAGGTGCGACTTGGTAACAAAAAGACATTTTTATTGACAACTGACTAAACTAAAACAAGAAACAGACCATGCCAGGTCAAGACTAAGGCAGGAAGCACTAACTAGGGCTGGGAAAAAAACACAAGGAAATGCATATGGAGCACAAGCAAAACACAAGGAAAATGACAGGGACCAATCCTGACAATGTTTAGGATTATTGGCTTAAAAGGCAGTCACTTAAAGAAGATAAAGCCTGGATGTAATAATGTAGTCATGCAGTAATCCCAGAAAATATCTTTCTCTCTTTGCTTTTAAATTTATTATTCAAAATAAATTCATACTTTTTGGTCAACACAACAAGACAGTTTTTAAGAACACCCTACTTACATTCTAATATTTCATTCCAAAGAACAGGGGCTCAGCATTATTGGTATATGGAAATAAAATTTTACATTTCACATGTTCAAAATAAACATGTTATTGGGGAATCTTAAAAGTCGCTGAAAATTGTATATAAGTTACTTCACCAATGTCTAACACTTTCATTCAATTCAGCAATAATGTAGAAATACAGATTTGAAGAGTGGTTAAATAAAATAATGGCTTGTTCTATTTCAGTTTCTAGGATAGTACTCCTGATAATTTCATAATGGCTTACTTTAACATTGGCACCAGGAGAATCAGCTTTTTTTTCCAAGTACCAGAAACAAATTTTTCTGATTGGTGAATTACATGCTGCTCAAACTATCATCCACCCATTCATTCATCCATCCATCCATCCATCTTCCAAGTGCTAATCCAGTGACTCCTGTAGGAGTCCTGGAGCTTTTCCCAAGTAGGATAAATTATGAGGCATGAAAACACCCTGGATGGGTCTCCAGGTCATCACAAGGTATACACATACTTACACATACATAGTCACACACCACAGGCAATTGGAGACACAGATTCACTGAAGGTCTGTGAGAGAATACCTTTGCAAACACATAAGGAAATCACAAAATCCTCACAGACACAGATGCACGGAGAAGATGCAGAATTCAGGCCCCTAATAAGAAAGTGGTTCTACCTACTGATCCACCACAGCACCCCACAGAAAACAACAAGAATGTATGTTTTACGTTTATCAGAAACCATGTGCTCTTCTATGGAGTGATGCACCAAAGTGACAGGTTAAGTAGGTGATGCAAACTAAACACAGACTGATCATATAGTATAAATGTTACATATCTGCATGTACTGTAGTACTTATGGTATTAAGTGATGAGAGTGTGCCACATTGTTCTTTGTCTCAGTGCTAGACAGAAGCTACTATTCTTTAGCCTACATGGGTTCCATTTTATGTTCAGTTTTGGTGGACTGATCTGATTATCCTCAGCATCTGAAACATGTGACCATGGTGTCCACAGAATAAAAGATTAAGGTGGCACATATGACAAACAATATGCGTTTTGCCCAGGTTGATTTTTCCAAAAAGTAC
>JAODJW010000040.1:25673950-25685299 GCA_026777045.1 Hyperopisus bebe
ATACACAATTTTCACGAACGTTTTTCAATAAAATATTTCACGATATATTAAGTTATTATGAGTTGTTTCACACTAATCAATTTTCGCTAAATTGCGCTTACGGTAACTGTTCCAAAAACAGGACTTCTTATCCCGTGAAAATCCTGCCGGCTATAACCTGCGTGCAACCGTCTTTGATTCTTAAAAAAAAAAGACGTTTTCCACCTGCAGTACATAGGTCATCCACCAGGGGGGAAAAGACAGGTATAGGATTATATACAACGGGTTTTTGAGGAAAGGGGCAATCCTATTACTGACGTAGAGGTCTTAGAAATATTGGTATCAAATATGATACATCTGGCGTTATAGGGATAACTATCAAATGCACAGTGGAGCATTACACGTGTCAAAAGCCATCCGTTTGTTACATTGTGTGTTACTGCCGGATCCATATCATCTGCCTGATCTGTAACCTGCACGTTTGCGCATGTGCAGCATTATACTTTACTACAAATTTTAGAACCGTGTTCGACTTGTACCACTTCGTCTCACAACATTTTCGTAACTCAACCTGGTGTAAGTTTCCAACATAATTACCTCCATAGTTCGAACTATGGTCTTGGGTAATACTTGCATCACAGTTGCGGGATTCCAAGTATATAAGATGCTAACACAGTTAGCCACCATGCTTATGCTTTTTTGATCCCGTTATTATTTCTTTTCACGACATCAGGTTCATTTTAGGGACTGCTTCAGGGCGATCTCCACCATCCCATAACTGGATATTCAGCCAGATACTCTGATTGTGGATCCTGGGTGTTCTCTATCTGTTTAATTAAAGTTAGGACTATTTTATTACTGCAGTGGAGTCTCCTGTTCCTCTCTAGCTGAAATCCCAAGGGCTTTTCAATGCCACACAGGGAACATTTTTACAACCTAACCTGGATGCCACTCCAGAGTGACCGACACTTTTAACACATTTTAGCAGGATCCCATGCCAGAAATCCCCTGATATACAGAATAATAAAGGCAAAAAACTATTACAAGTAATTTGACCATAATTTTACAGCTTACAGCTAGCATATTACACCAGAGGCAGGCACATAGGCTATAATTCCCAGGCCCAGGACAAAATTACTTCAATCAGGTCCCCATGACATGTAACTCCTGATACTTGGGCAACTTCTCAGAGGCCAGGAGTCTTTTTTCACCGGAATGTGAGGTCAGTCCTAATGGGGGTGGGGCACAGGGCTGAGGTTTTTTTTTTGGTTCGACAAAATAAATCC
This sequence comes from Hyperopisus bebe, assembly GCA_026777045.1. Taxonomy (NCBI): domain Eukaryota; kingdom Metazoa; phylum Chordata; class Actinopteri; order Osteoglossiformes; family Mormyridae; genus Hyperopisus; species Hyperopisus bebe. Next base: position 25,675,216 of record JAODJW010000040.1, read on the forward strand.
AAAGAAATTAAATACAGATGAACCTTTTTTTACTTTCACTTCCGCTTAGGTAACATTTCTGTTTCGTTCTTTTTTGAAACCCAAAATGTGGGCAGGTTCCCAGAAGGCACCAAGCGAGATCCAGCCCAGCACCACCTCTGTGTTGGTGGACCTGAGGGAAAAGTTTCTTAGGACAAGAAACCTATACAATATGCAGAAGACATTTTACCTTATAGTAATTTAGCACTGGTTTAGGGATTTTGCTTAAGGTGAAATCACTCGCCCGATCTTCCAATCACAGGCACAGCATCCTAACAGCATTCTTCTCCTCTCCAAAAAAATTACTGACATCTTGTTGCATGGCTAGAACACAACTTTAGTTCCCAAATCTTTCAGCTTTAAATAATTGGACCATTTTTCTGTGACCTTTCTCATTACAGTTTTTCTCAGTTGCTTTGATGCATTTCTCACAACAAAATTGAAATTCTCAAAACTGCCCATTCAATTCCCACAACCTCTAGTCAGTTGTGCAGATCATTACAGCAATTTCTGGTTGGTTTCGTAAATTTGCAGCTGCTTTAGTACTCAATCAGAAGCGTATGTGCAATTCTCAGCTATGTCATACATCAGCGGTTGCTAATGTCATTATGATCAAAATGCATTGTGCTAGTCCTCTTTTGCATAGCCATACACTCCAGACAAACTTGTCATTTTATCATTGTGTAAGTCATTGCAGTCAAAAGTGTTCAACAAGATATCATTAGCTGTCAGGTGTATTTTAAAGGTTTCTACAAAACGTTTTTGGTATGTATTCACAATACTAATGATTCCTGCACCATTTTTATATACATGGATGAGGCTGGCTTCAACTTGGCCAAAGGAAGGAGACGTGGGTGTAATCTGATTGGACAGAAAGCTGCTGTTAACATGCCAGGCCAGCGGGGTGGGAATATTACAATGTTTCGAACAATGGGGTCTACACTCGCATCCCTCTTGTGGGGCCATACAACACCCAACATCTGCTTATCTTCTTGAACACCCTCTACAGGGATCTTATTCCTGAAGAGGAGATTAGTCAAGAAAATATACCAAAGTATGTGATCATTTGTGCTAATGTGAGTTTCCATCACTCCAACCCAGGTGGAAGGTGACCAGGTGGAATATGACTGTAACCCACATACACAAATGGCACTGCTTGCTGCCATGGAAGCTGCGTGTGAGGCTATAGCACCAGGCACCTGCAGAGGCTGGATAAGACATTCTAGAAGGTTCTTTCCACACTGCATTGCAAAGGAAGGTATCTGTTGTGATGTGGATGAGAACATGTGGCCTAATATATAGGATCACCTGCAACTGTAGAAAGCATTTAGAGTTTCAGTATGTGTGTATTGTTCCCCTTTTTGATTTTGTAATTGTTTTGTAATTGTTTTGTTTTTTCATTTCATTGAAATGCATTTTTTTGCTTGACTGCAATCGCAGTGCATGGTATGTCACCATATACCTGTGCAATCAATAAAATATTCTTCTTGAATCAGTCTCCCACAGTCAGTGTTTCTTATTTTTATGTTTCCTGCCCTTGTCATTCAGATGTTTTGTGCATCAGAAAATATTTAGATTGCGCCAATTTTATTTTGATAACATGACTTTACATTTTGGCAGTCATGTCCGTGGATGATGATTCATGGACTTGGGATTTTGATAGCACTGACATATTTAATGATGTAAATACTCGCTTTTGAAGCATGGACTAAGTATTTTGAAGAGGTTACCTGCTTTTGTCGGTCAGCCATGATGTTTTGCCATTTGCACTAAGTGTTTTTAGAAATGCATTCGCTGTTACGCAACTGTTAAGTTTGTTGTGAGAAATGCACCAAAGCAACTGAGAAAAACTGTAATAAGGCATTTTCAGCCACAAAGCTGCCCCTGATTGGATATTTTTGTTTATTGCATCATTCCCTGTAAGCTCTAGACATTGTCATGTGTGCAGGTTCCAGGAGGATGACTGATCCTGAGATGCCGGAATCACCACAATTGGCACTAACAATCATAACACATTCAAAATTGCTTTGGTCATGTGTATTGCCTATTTTAAAGCTTTGTTGAACAGTATCTGAGCCCCTTGATTCCTGAAATTCCTGATTTGAGAAATTCTACTTCATATTCACCAGAAAGTACCACACAGGACAATAAAACAGTTGACCAAACTGAACATTGTCAGATAAACTTCAAGCCGTGGCGTATTATTCTTTTACAAATATTGGCAAAGATTGCCCTCTTGTGTTCAAAACCAGATTTTTACGAACACATGAAATAATATTTTGTTTGCCATTTGTAGAAGTACATAGGAATTGTTTTGTTGCCGTATGTCCTATCTAGTACACCTATACAGGTGAGACACATATACTGTACAGGTGAGAATAAAAATTGGAATCAGAACACAGAATTGGCTATTTTTCTGGCTCCTTTTTCTTTGGTCCCCTCATTGAGGGTTAAGAGCTTTGCTCACGGGCACAAAGATAATGTGAACATTCTGCTGACCTTGGTATTCAAACTTGCAACCTTCTGATGACAAACACTAAGCCTCTCACTACTTCTCAAGTAAATCACAGTGTCACATGTCACACGGAAGCACTTATTTTGATTTTTCCATCTTTAAATTTTGTTTTATTTTGACATTTATGACTTTACAGTAGTATCCAACACAAATCTCACTTTAATTTACAATTTACAGTTTTTGACGGTGATCAGTATCCCAGTGTTTTAGAGTACATTCCTATAATATTAAACACATATTCATCAGTTCTATGTGAATAAAAGGCCAGAGTTTTTAATTATTGAATGTATTGAATATTGTTTTTTTTGTTTCCCTCCATCTTTAAGCAGTAGCCTCCATCGCCAGCTATCTTGACCACAAGAGCAGAAGGAAATACTCAAGTAGTCTCGAGGAATGACGTGTGATATTCAGAGAGTTTCACATTCCATGATGATGTGAGTGTCTGCGGAAAAATGTGCACTGCATTACTCACTGTCATACTAGGTGTCATGAGGTTCACGTAAGTAAATTTTGTTGTGCGCACTCTTTTTCCGAGTAGCGCAATAGGAATTACTCACTTCTAGAGAAACATAAAGTTCATAAGGCAGCCAAAGTTCATAAGATGGCTTTGTAGGAAAGTAGGAAAGTGGATATAGGACAGGATACTAGTCCATAACATGCTGTGAATGTGCACACACACACACACACACACACATACTAATAAACTATAACATGTTCAAATAATTTCGCAGCTTAAGGAGACAAAAACTTGTGTAGATTTCCAATATTTCCACACTTCAGAACACACAAATACATCTGAAAACATAAAACAAAATACAAGCAGCAAAGACAATTTCATTCAACATTTCTTCTGTCAGCTGATATATTAAACATTTTAATCACTGGTAGATAGCATGTTGGGGCAATTATTTAATGTCAGGCAGGTCATTTACATGACCCACCACTTCAAACAGTTGGCTTCTCAGCTGGATGAACAAGCAGTTATACTTAGTCACCACCAAATCAGTCACCACCAAATCAGTCGCCACCAGATCTGTCACCTCTCAGATCAGTCACCGCCAGAACCGTCACCTCTCAGATCAGTCACCACCAGATCCGTCACCACGTAGATCAGTCACCACCAGATCCATCACCTTTCAGATCAGTCACCACCAGATCCGTCACCACGCAGATCAGTCACCACCAGATCTGTCACCTCGCAGATCAGTTGCCACCAGATCCATCACCACCAGATCTGTCACCTCGCAGATCAGTCACCGCCAGATCCGTCACCTCTCAGATCTATGCCCTTCATTAACTTCCTTGGCTGCATACCTCAACGTCAGTTTGTTAGCACTGAGATCTCAGAAACTCACTTTCCAAAGAGGACATGGCCATGCAGGTCTGTGCAATTTGGAGTGTCCCTTTAGCCTAAGACAGTCTACTTTGCTCAGGAATTTATTCTATTTACTTTAGCTGTATCCTCTTACTGTGACAATTAGTGTAATATGTTACTTAATAACACGCACACATTGTATGCTTCGGGCTTCGTTTCTCTTTCTCAGAACTTATTCCAATTAGTGAAACAGGTTTGCCTAAGTCTTGGTTGATTTGTAGACAAATATGTTATATATTCTTTATCTTGCTAATGCAGCATTGCGTTGATACATGATCAACAGGCAAAAAAGCAATCACATGTAATAATTGTTCCATGATACTCTTTTGTATAGTGTAGAACCTGTTATATCGTTCCTCTGTTGTATCATGCTGTATATGTGTACATATTGTCATACATGTACATATTGTATATGAGTACATGCTGTATATGTGTATATTATACAGTATGAATCTTGCATATCTGTTCAACTAACGCCTTCACTTTTCAAAACTGAAAGTACTGGTCTCATGTCGTTTTACCCGTTAATCACTTTAACCACTTTGGCTAGTGGTGATGCTGACAGTGGTAGCACGTTAAGACGAACTTGTTTAAATTAGTTCTGTGTGGTGTGATGTTTGGTTTACTCATTGTGACCAATTCATCACAACGTTGGGTCCCTGGAGAATAAGGTGTCATTCTGATTCAGTTGTTACAAAATATTCCATATGTACTAAAACGTATATACAAGCCTAAGAATTGAAAAATCCGGTATAGGAATAGATCGGCTGATAAGTGGTGTTGTCTTATACTCATAGTAACCTTGATGTGCCTGGTAACTGGCACTCATATCTCGCTCGGCGGGTGACGTTATGCCACCGACGCGTGACAGAAACCGAACCTGACGTCACTTCCGTTCCTGCCATTTTGCTGCTGAGGGTCGCCTTTCCATTGTGGCAGCTGATCGAGGGCGGTAGCGCTTATGTATTAAACGTAGATGAGAATATAATTTGTAAGAAAGACTCTAGTTTGAACACGGCAGATAACGCAGGATGTCGGATTTCGACAGCAACCCATTTGCAGACCCGGACTTTAGCAATCCGTTCCAGGTAGGACCGTTTGCCGGGTAAACTACCCAGCTAGCTAACGAGAACAGTTGTCCTTCTGTGGTTACGTTATCAGGCTGTTTACGAGCTGCGTGTCCCTAGCAGACCCTGGGAGGATTCAGTTATGCAGTCTACAGCCCGACCGTTCGCCTGACATCAAGGAATACCGGCAAAACACACGGGTGTTTAGCTCTCCGGGCCTTTGGTGCACAGTCGGGATTATTCTGCTGAGGGGCAGCTCTACTGGCTTGTAGCTGCGGCTCAGCTGAACAGAAGCCGCTTGACAGATTACTTTACCTTCAATAACGATATTTTGCGTAGTGAGATTTTCACTGATCGTCGCTTGCGTTTTAATATGTCTTTCAGCTATTTTACCTGTGTGTAAGGTGCCAGCCAAATGCAGGCTCACTCCTGACAGGCGCTTGTCAATTAACATGCATTTCTGTCGTTAAACCAATCCAAGGAACTGAATATATTATCTTATTCATTTTTACACCTGGAAAATGACTGTAAAAATTCCCAAATGCTCAGTAGAATGACATTTGCAAAACCACCTGGACGTGCTAAGATAAATTAACGGTCTGGTCAAGCTCAGGGGTATTAAACTGCATTCAGACACAATGTTTGTGGCTGCAGCTCGTGATCCCCTTCAACTAACGCCTTTACTTTTCAAAACTGAAAGTACTGGTCTCATGTCGTTTTACCCGTTAATCACTTTAACCACTTTGGCTAGTGGTGATGCTGACAGTGGTAGCACGTTAAGACGAACTTGTTAAAATGCAGACGTATATACATTTAGTGTGAGTTTCTGTCTGCTGTGTCTATTTTAAATCTGCATGAAGGTTGTTTCTTTTTATCTTCTCCAAATGCTGTGGAGTGCTAAGGGAGTATCAGTACTGACAAATGCAAAATGCCTCTGTTTTCCACACCCACTATCAGATTGATCTTGATTATGCAGAAGTTATAGTTCTGGAGAATGGGCATTGCTCCTCTCCTCTTCTCTCTCGGCTCTGAATCATGCTGCCAATTTCTTAGGCAGGAGGTAGCGCCCCTGGACGTTATCCCAAAGCAAGGACATGGTCAGTTATCCCTGCCAGGTTATTTTGTCATAGTCCTTGTGCTCTGTTTCTACTTTGTCTGCTAATGTATACTTTATATTTGGTGTTACGTTTAATTACAGAATGAATTATTATTCAGGCGGTGATAAAGAATAAGGTGATTGGTGGTAAGAAAATGAATGAAGATGATTAAAATTTATGGATGAAAGTTGCAGAAGTTTGTGAGTTTGTTTTTTTGATGTAATATACTGTAACAAACATTTAGCATTAGATTGTAAGATTATAATAAGTGGTCATAAGTGTTCTAGGCAATAAAAATAAGTCATTTATCTATATACAGATTTGCCTATCAAAACATCTTTGTGTCAAAACCGCATGTAAAATGGAGAGAAATGCAGCAAGAATACTGACTATTTCATTGTGCAATGCTGTTGAACTATAAACAATTTAAGTTGTTGTCTTCTATCAAGAACACACTTGTAGCTGAAAGGTCACTTTTTTATATTCAGAGGTCTAGCAGTGATACATGTGACTCAAAATTACCCAGATGAAGTATCCTGCTGTGTAAATTGGTAATATTTCCAATAGATAAGTATAAATTAAGCTGTCAAGTAATGAGTAATTAAGTGCATTTTCTTTTAGTTCCTTTTTAGTTTATTCAGTTTCTTTTTCTTTTCTCAAGTAAATTTGTTTCTTTTCAGTCTAGCGACAGTTTCTGGTTCATTGTTTGTCTTGGCCTGGGTTTGTCATGCATTCCCCATGCTTCATTGGATTTTTTATGCCCTCCTGCAGTCCAGATACATGTGGTTTAGGTGGAATGGTGTTGGGTAGTGTGTTCTTGTGTGTATCTTGTGCTTGTACTTGTGCTTGGTAGAGTAGGCTCTTGGCTTGTTGCAAACCTGCCCTGGAGAAGCAGTTCTGCCAAAATGGATGTCTGTATGTTACCTGTTACACGTCCCTGTGTCAGATGGCTGTGAGTCTTATTGAATAAGTGGTTACTGAATATTTTAGAGGTCTGTGACTTGCTTACTACATGATTAGGTACGTGTCCTTAAATTGCAATGATCAGGGCAAGAAGTTAACAGAAATTAATCCCTTGCTCAGGAATACACTTGGATCGAAAAACTGTCGACCAATTTTTTTTTCATCTTTTTTTTCTTCTTTGATTACCACTTGCAGTCCAAATTGTCCAACGCACACCGCATTGCTGCATATATAACCCTTAGTGGTTCAGAATTCACGAACCTTCTTCACATTACAAAACTACAATTCTATTCACATGTTTTTCAAGTTTACTGCCTTTTTTGTTTAGACTCGCTTGAAAGTACTATCATTTCACTACTGCCTCCCAGGTCAACTGATAATCCATTCTTAAGGCTTCAAAATCTCTTATCCACCCTTAAGTTCAAAGGTTAGAAGGGGACAATGAAGGAAAAGACCATTAAAAAAAAATAAAAATAAAAAAAAAACTTCCTTCCATTTCCTATCGATCACTAGTTTCTATAACCCTTTATATAAATGTCACTAACAGACAAAAAAAAATCACTTGAAAGTTAAGCGTGAGATGAAGTCGCAGTGACACCACGATGCGAAATGCAAGTAGAACTGAATGCTTTCACAAACGAAAACAACAACTTAGAGGTAGCTTTCATAACGACAACAAAACCCCGAGCTCTTCGAACAAAAGCAGGGATTTGCTTTATAAACAAAAACAATACCAATTTTGGTAACAATAATGCACAGAATACATGACAAAAATACACATTTTCCCCCCACCGCAGCGGCACTTAACTCCTTATTTCCCAATGATATATCACCTTTTCGTCCATTACACACAAGCACGCACTCGCACAACAAATAAAAAAAAATACAAGCAGATGAGGTCACGAAAAACGAGGTAATTCAAGTACAATGTGCTGAAAACACACCAAGTTCAAATAAACATATACAAAGCAAAGAAAAAAAATATATAAAGAGTTTTTTTTTTTTTTTCTTTTCTCTCTTTCCAGGTCACGCCTCGGGGGGGCTGGGCTGGCGAAAGCCTTCACGTAGCTTGCGAGACGCATGCTAACACTGGTCGTTTTTTTTTTTTTTTCGGCAGGCAGTGGCCGTGAGCACAGCGAGTCCTTTTGGTCTCTGTCGTATTGGCATTAAAAGAGCATCCGTATGTGCATGTGCGCGTCCGCACGCGTGTCTAAAAAGGACCACAGGCCTGAGTCGGTCCACGGCACCTTCTCAGGGATCGGCTTGCGGTTTTTCCCACTGTGACTTGGAGATCATGACTGAATTATTCATAAAAAACAATATATATGAAAGTGAGAAATAAACGTGAACACCAGCAGTCCATACTCTGTGCGGAAACACGGAAAAATAGAACGATAAACCAGTACAGTCCTGTTTCAGCCACCCAGCAGTTTCAAAAACTCAAAACTGAAAGGCTCTTGTCCTAATTTGTTGAATGCTGTGCAAAGCGATGACGAATGATATAAAACGATACATCGTCAAAGGCTTAAAAGAATAATAGTAATACATTTAGGGGCTCATCTGAACAGTGGGTGAACCACTTTCCCAGATAAGCCTGAGCGCAAATGAAAACTTGCAGTCAGGTTTATGTGAAAACCTCAACTTAACCGATCAATGTTCTCGACCTATCCGGCAGCCGGAACTGCAAGCCTGTAGAGTGCACGGATCTTTCAACCCATCCAGGACACAGCGTCTCCTTTCCAAAAAGGATTACACAGGTTTCTGCGGTCCACAGCCCCACGGGACGCTTTGCTGTGTGGGCCTTGGTGCTGGGGTGAATTCTTCCCTGTCTGTGAACTTACCACTGCCAGAGGGTTAAGTGCTCTGTGTCCTTGTTAGATACAGTTGCAGGGAATATGCTTTTTAACCAGAAGGGGGCCTTACTGGGGCTCACAGAAACAGCAGCGTGGGTTTGGGCCAGCTTAGGACCGAAGGCCCAGAAACGTTTATTATTTAGTTTTTGTCTTTTTTTTTTTTTTTTTTTTTGAATGGTGGCATCCCAGCCTGAAGTCCAAATTTTGCCCGGCGACAGCCAGACAAAAGATGAAACAAAGAGGGGAAATAAAAAAAAAATTGGAAGAGAGGGGGATCACACCCATACTTCCAGCATCCGCATTCACGCAGTCGGTCTCCTGGTAGTTGTGGCCTGGGTGAGGATGGGGGATATCATCCTGGAGGGGCTGGCAGAGCCGAAGCCAACAGAGGGGCCCCCTGGTGACTCTCAGGACCCCATGGTCCAAGGTCTTTGCCTTGGCTCCTTGAGTATAGCAACGACAACGACGACGATGAAACGAACATTTTCAGCATGGATACACTTACACTTACACATAAAATGACATCACTGGGTCACTCCCCACTGCCTCTCCTCCCACGTCAGACTCCACCCCCCGGCGCATCTTTCCTCACCCCGCCCAACCTGTCTGTCCATCCACCCATCAATGGTGTGCGTCTGCCAGTCTCTCCCTCCTCTTCCGTTTTGAATCAACCCGTTTCTCGAGTCATCACGTCGAGTTCTCATCCCACCGTTCCCCCAAACCCCTCCACCCCCCCCCCCCTTCAGACATAGCATAGGTATAGGTAGGTCTTCTCGATCCTCCAGTCCGGTGGGATGTCCTCAGGCTTGTGGCCCTTCATGTGCTTCTGCATGGCTGACAGGCTGGGGCAGTACTCCAGGCAGATGGTGCACTGGTAGGGCGAGGCGCCGTTGTGCGTGCGCAGGTGCTTGATCATGGCCGAATAGTCCCGCGAGCGCTGGTGGCACAGCTTGCACTCGAACGGCTTCTCACCTGCAAGCGACAGCGGTCGGAAGCTGGGTTACAAGGGGCTGCCCTGGGGGCCTGGCTGCGGCGGATGGCACGCATGTTAATGCTACCTTGACTTTACCTGTTACAGTGTAGCTAGCCCACAGTGCATAAGTTCCGCTAAATTACATCAAATCACATTATTGAGCTAAAAGATAATGTCACTGATACATAAACAAGACTTTAAATTCTACATACACACACAAGCA
>JAODJW010000040.1:25688291-25709300 GCA_026777045.1 Hyperopisus bebe
GGGGGGGGGGGGGGGGGGGGGGGGGGGGGGGGAACGCCCCCCTAATATATTGGTAGGGGAAACACTGAATAATAATAATAACAGGGATCCAGCTGCTACATTGCTTGGACCCCTATATCCATCCATCTATTTTCTGAAACCGCTTGTCCTGTTGGGGTCTCTGGGGGACCCCTAATAATATTATACATGTATAAGTTTAACAATGCAGGTGTTTTTTTTTTTTCTATCAATATCTAGCAATACCAGTATTGCCCCTTTTTTTCTTTCCCCCGGTCAGTCGAGCCCCAATTTATAGTCATGATAGCAGTACTGCTCTGTCATTTCAGATGTTCCCTTTTAGTGGGTCGCTCTGTTGAGATCATTGACTTCAGATCACAGGCCTCAGAAAGGCATTGTGCAAATGTAGTGCTGAAAATTGTTCTTGCGGTTGCCTCTGGAAAACTTTATAAACAAACCTGTCATTGTGTTGAACCTACTACTACTACTACACTACTATTACACAGCTGGTCTACCAGATTGTGGAGCTGCATGTCTACACTGCAGATTTAAGAAGTAATTAAAGTGTAAATTATTAAATGTGTTCTGTGATATTTTTTTTGTACTTGTTTTTTCCTTGCTGCTTTGTCTCTTGTAGTTCACTCTCCCTCTTCTTTTACATATGTATCTTTCTGGGCCTATACTTCCAGAAGTGTATTTTTAGCCTTTTTAGTTTTTGTCCCACAAATAACCTTGAGCTTGTCGGTAAGAGTCTTGATATTGGGTTTGGCTTTGGCTTTGGTGCCCTGGGAGTAGGGAGCCCAAGCTTGACATTTCACTCAGAACATGGAACACTGCCTTTTCATAAATGGCAGCTATCGCAGAAACCTCTAGGATTCTGTAATAAAATCACTCCTCTTCACTACATAGGTAATAAATCCTGTATGTGTTAGGGGATGATTATCTGTATGTCAAGCTTTCACATTTTATTTTTCTATTGCTTTCACTTACTTGGGCTTTCCAGTTAAATGAAAATTTCTAACTCTGCATTGAACATCAGAGGATCTCAAGACAGTATTTGCGTAGGAGAATGCTTTTGGGAATCTAAATAACAGCTGCCTGTTAATGTCACAGCACCACTCCTACAGAGAGCTGCTTTGAAGAGAGGAGATAGCTATTGATTTCACTGTTTGTATCTGTTCGTGGACTTGCTGTTGAATTGCCGCTAAACACTGTCTGGAATCTAATGTGTGCTTCACATGTATCATGGAAGATGTGTGCTAGGAGCAGATTTGGAATGGCTTGGAAAAACAGCTTAAAGCTCACATTTTAAAGGAGGCCTACACTTTTGAATTTGATAATGAAAACTACTTTAGAAATGTATTTGTAGTTATTAGGCCAGCACAATGTGCCACGTTAATATCGACATTGCACATTATGGACTTGCAATCTCTTGGATCATGATAATCAGCTGGGCTGAGATAAGAGCTGTTATTGCTATCACTTGATTAAACTGGATTACTCGATTTTAAAAACGGCATTGATTTAAAATTTGCCTTCTCGACTATTCACCAATATGGCGCAAGGAAGACTAAGCATAGTGGATGATGATCCAAATAAGGAGTGGAAGCCTCAGTTATGTGGAACCACTTTACATTAACAATGAAAAAAAATGGAGACATTCAGAGGACTTTCAGGTTTGAGAGACCTGTCCAATAATGCAAAGCCATAGTTTATAGTTATCTATGTGCCCTTTAACCTTATGCACTAGCCTATCCTGTCTTTGTTATTACTTGCTTTAAATCATTTTGCTTAAATTACTTTCTACTATTCCCGTATCTCAAGATAATCACTACTAAAATGAAGGCAAGCCCCCTTGCTTATATAGCCAAATAGAACTTGTGTTTTTTCATGAGCTCTGTATGTGTTCTCCAAGCCGATCATTTTCGTCCGTGCAATCAGACTGAAAGACAGTGTGGCGCGATTCTGAGAAATGTAACAAAATGAGAGAGGAGGAGCAAAGCAAACAACTGGTTGCCAAAAGACATTCATGTTCCCATGCATGAAAATATTTTGAATATTATAGGGACGATATTGAGCAAAAGCAGGTTTTGTGTCAGCAATGCTTCATGCACAACTTTCGGAAACACCCCCAACTTATCTGACAGACTGCTGTAGATAAGTCCAGTTTCGCTATACTTTATTTTTGGTATGTTTTCAACTCTGTTGAAACACTGTTTTGCTTCATACATCCCACAATATTTATTGCAAAAAAACTCACTTTACCATATTAGATTTTTTTCCCCCAGTACCATGCAGCCCTACTTGTTTTATTGCCTGATAATGTGCCACATGCTATCCCAATGGGTTGCTCTGTTTCTCACCCCTGCACTGAGGGTATGTGTTTGTGTAGTCTGCACATTCTCACCCTGCCACATGGGTTTCCTTCAGGTATTCTGGGTTTCTAATGTCTAACGACAGGCTGCTGTGCTAATCAGCACCTGTTAATTGCTTGGAGTGTGAAATCCTGCGTGCAAGTTTGTACCCCACCAATGACCTGGCATCCCATCCAGGGTGAACCTCTGACCTTATACACTCTGGCATTGGCCTTGTGCTCCCTGGGACCCTCTGTCAGATAAGTGATAGAAAGCTGGAGTTATGGATTAGTTGATAGTCTAATTGTCATGTCCATACAGATCCGTTATAGGTGGGGCTTTTTAACGTGTTGTTTTTGACAGTTTATTCAAGCATTCAATGATGTTGACAACTAACTGCAGTGGTGGTGTTGGCTGGCCTATGAGATGGCTAGAGTAGTCTGTGGACAGATGATTTCTCCTTCACTGGCTTATATAGTTCTGAAAGGAAGCCATAATGTTTGGCTGAGCTTGATAGTGTGCATTTCCCTGGCTGCAAATGCTTGTGCATTATCTGGAAAGTTGAGACCTCTTTACCATTGGCTTTCACGTCCTAATGAGTCTTATTGGCGATTTCCATTTTCAGGCTCCGCCAAGCACAGCCCCAAGAGTGCCGCCAACAGCGAGCACGCAGCCTGCCATCATGAAGCCGACAGAGGAGCCTCCGGCCTACTCCCAGCAGCAACAGTCACAGGTACTGTGCTACTCTGTGACCCTCTGTCCCTTCCCACCTTTTACACCATTTTGCCAGCCTGTTGTCTTTCTTCCAGAAGCTGTCCTGTTTGACTCAATCTCACCAATTGCATAGATGCTTCACTTCCCTGTCGTTATTCAGTCAGACGTCAGTTATGTTTTTGTGCATGATGTCACTTTGCAGTGCTTTTTATTCAAAGTATATAAAAATAAGTTTTTAAAGATGCCATTTTTGTAAATAATTTCTACAGGCACGCAACAAATGGCGAAAAAGGAACATCATCATTCAAACTGTTAGCAGGACATTGCAGGACATTGTTACATTTAGATGAAACAATGAGAATGCCATTAAATTCATAAATTTCAGATCTCACGGATCTCAGGTCTAGAGAGACGAAGAACAGATGGATTCAAATTCCATTAGACTGTTTGTGCTGAATGCTTTGAGAAGAAATGGTGACTGTGAATCTGCATACTTTTACCCAGGGGAAGTGGCAGATATGTATGAACTGCAATGCCATGGTCGCTTTAATAATGAATGATTGTCTGGCCCAGACCTGATTCAGGAACTCCATCTTTACCCCCCTGCAGGATCAGGCCCGCGCTCAGGCTGAGCTGCTGCGGAGGCAGGAAGAGCTGGAGAAGAAGGCGGCTGAACTGGACCGGCGGGAGAGGGAGATGCAGTCCCTCAGTGCGTCAGGTGAGAGGCTGCACCACGAAACAATTGCCTTTGATGGATACGTTAGAATGAAATGGCAAAGTAGCTGGACAATGGCACCCTAGAGAAAATTTCTGAATAGTATTTAAAGACCATCCTCAACAGGTGTTAAAGCAATGTCTTTGTTCTTCAGAATAACGGAAGTTGATTCCTACAAAAATAAGACATGGAAAAACAAAGGATGTGTTTTTCTTTCCTTTTAGGAAGGAAAAACAACTGGCCTCCTCTTCCAGAGAACTTCCCTGTTGGCCCCTGTTTTTACCATGATATTGCTGTAGACATACCTGTAGAGTTTCAGAAGACCGTCAAGATAATGTACTACCTATGGATGTGTGAGTACTTTACTAATGGCGATGATCATTGCAGCATGAATGCAGATTACCAATAGTAAAGTGCTTTCAGCTAATATTAGTGTTAAATAAATCAAACTGAACTCTCACTTGAAAAGCTTTTTAAAAGCTGATTGCCAAATGCTGAAAGTTCTCCAATGTTCTACTGCAATTCCGCTATCAGTCCACACGGCGACGCTGTTTGTGAACATCTTTGGCTGCCTGGCCTGGTTCTGCGTGGACACCGGACGGGGAGTGGATTTTGGCCTGTCAATGCTCTGGTTCATGCTCTTCACGCCCTGTTCCTTTGTCTGCTGGTACAGGCCGCTGTACGGAGCCTTCAGGTGATGCCAATAGCCCTGCTTCCTCTGAAATTGAAAACCTGTAATGAACTGGCCTTTGTGTGATTTCGATTTTTTTTTTTTTTAAACAAAAGGGACGTCCTAGGATTTAAAGGACTTCTAACTGTGTGCCCTTCTGTTGCAGGAGTGACAGTTCCTTCAGGTTCTTTGTGTTCTTCTTTGTATATATCTGCCAGTTCGGCGTCCATGTGCTGCAGGCCATCGGCATTACAGGCTGGGGAGCGAGGTCAGTTGGCCATCCACTTGTACTGCTTCCTGTGGGAACATTCCTGCTGTTGTTCTGCTCATGTTACCCTTATTTGCACTAATCTTGTCTCGTAGCCATTGGGGAAATTGCTCAGGATAGGAGTGTTATGTAACCATGATGAATGTGGGAGGGATAATGAAAATTCGCTATGTGATTCTGTATATGTGCTTTCATTGATAATCTCTCATTAGTTCATTGCTCTTCAGTAGAAATGTTTAAGTGCAGTATGCCAACGCGAGCCACACAGGACGTATACGGTGATATCGTCCTGAAGGCCCACCCATTCTCCTCCACCCCTGTCTCCAAACAGTGGCTGGATCTCAGCCCTCACAGGTCTGAACACCAGTATCCCTGTGGGCATCATGATGATCCTCATCGCAGCACTTTTCACCGCCTCCGCCGTCGTCTCACTGATCATGTTTAAAAAGGTATAGTACCATTCCCCTCCTGTTCGCTGCGTATGTACCAAAAACCATAGACATCCCTTTGAAATGAGGTCCTGGAGGACTGCAGTTTGTCCTGGTCAATTACTGACTAAAGATTTAACTCATTTCTGCACTGAGACAATGATAAAGTGCCTATTTAATTTAATAAGTATTCTACTGTGTCTCTTGGGCACTGAAGTTAGGACCTTTTAATCTTACTTGTAGTTGTTGAAATGGTCTAAATGATGAATTATGTCATCTACTATCTGTGTTTTTTTTTCTTCTTTTCTTAGCCCCATAAGTGCTTTAACTTGCAGTGTAAATTTCCCATAATCAGGCCTTACCACAGTAGGACTAATGTGGCCAAACAGGCAATGCATTTGTGGGACAGTTGAGGTAGCTGGAGGTTCGACAGCTGGTCTGCCTCAGGCTGCTGGTACTTCAGTATGAGGCACAGAATTAGTATCTGCCAGGGGTTGCTCAGTGAATGAAGCCAGTGACAGTACCAAAGCACTTTAATTTGTTACCAGGGTCCGTTTCCCACCACATTCTGCTTTATCTTTACTCAATTTTAATGTGTCACTTAGTATCAGGATTGCCTGCCCTTTCAGCTCTGAGTTGATTTAAGATTCAGCCTACAGGCTGGTCTCAGCCCAGCTTTTTTAATGCTGTGGATCAACATTAGACACAGAACACAAAGTAATATAAATGTTGACTACACTTCCCATGGGAAGAGTTTGGACCTCTGTGGCAATGTTCTGTGAGTTCTGAGACTATTCCGTGGATTCCCTTGTCTGGCAGGTCCACGGTCTATACCGTACCACTGGTGCCAGCTTTGAGAAGGCCCAGCAGGAGTTTGCCACGGGCGTCATGGCTAACAAGACCGTGCAGACGGCGGCTGCCAACGCTGCTTCCAGTGCGGCCCGGGGGGCATTCAAGGGAGGTCAAATCTGAGTGACCTCGGGATCTCTGCTGCAATCTCCCTAGACCTCGGTGAGCAGACCCACACCACACCAACCCAGGCTGTGTGGAGACTTCACTGAACCCTAACGCTTAATAAACACTCCCTTTTGAAGGGGAGGGACAACTCTGATCCCACCCCTTCCATGTCATCCAGCATGTCTTTATGATCGAGCCCCAATATTTTCAAACTTGGTAAATGAGCTAAGAAAACTAAGCGCAAAAGCTTGTCACTTTGAGTCTCATCTGTAGTGGTCCTAATTAGTATTTTCAGCCACAGTTAGTTATAACATGACTAGTGTTGGTATGTGGAGGGAGCTGGCTGGAAGGATATCAGTGTGTGTTTATAAACTCTGAAGGTTTTTTTTTTACCATTTCATTCATCCTAGTACATTTCAAAAGCCTCAAATGGCTGTAGGACCCGGATGGAAAATCAGGCCACTTTAATGTTAATGTTGACCAGTCAGCTGACTAGTTTACCAGGCTTTGTGTAAATTGCATCAGAATGGCTTGATAAACTAAAATGTTAAGAGAACTGCAGGTTGAGTCAGCCCTTCTGCTTGTCCTTCAAGCCTCTCAGAGCTGGACTTGCTTCTGCTTGTGGGCATGCTGGGTAATCTCATAATGCTGTTTTTTTTTGGGTGTGTGCGTGTGTCTGTGTTTTCACTGCAATGTAGAAGTTGGAGCAGGTACAGGGAAGGCAGACGGCATCCTGCATCATGTTTTGTGCCACCATTTCACATCCTTTTTTTTTTATTTTTTAATTTTTTAAAATGTTAGCCAAATGTTTAGCATTAACCTAATGTTTACATGACAGATGTCTGTTACGGGAGTAGCTAATAAGGCTAATATATTATAATGGAGACTCTCATTCTGACGTTCTGTGACGGTGGCCCAGCCGCTGGCCTATTCTGTAACGTGCTTTACTTCCATTGCACAGCTGCCCTCTTGCCAAGGGAATGTTGAATTTGTTTGCTGGCTGAAAGGTGATTGCTGGTTATCGCTGCGCTTGTCAGGCACTTGCCTCCCTGCTAACAGCCCCTGGTTGACCAGGTCTTATTTCTGCAAATAAATGAGAAGTCGGATTTAATTGCAGAAGTATAGTAGTCTGCTTCTTAGAGGTGAACATTTCTGTGGTGCGTTTAAAAACACAAGGACCCCTTTTTTTGGTTATGGCAAACACATATTGCTTCAGAATCCAAAGCTCATGCATTAAGGCTGCATCAGAAAAACAATTGTGCTGTTTGTTTATCAAGTTTGCAGGACCGCACTTCACGGGAGTCCCTCTACATCGACACCTACTGGCTACATCATGGTCATTGTTGGAATAAATTTAATTGGCTGAAATGGTGTGCATGTTTATGTAAGAATACTCTTTCTTCCAGGAATAATGCCCCACCTAATGCAAGTAAGAGCATAATGTGTTTATCGGTATATTAAAAATCATTATGGCTTTAGTCTATTTGCAAAACAGAACCCATTTATTGTAGAAACCAGTCCTAGATTTGAAAGGGTGGTTCAAAGTGAAGCGATTTTCTTCTCAATATACTGCTTTAGCTGTGATCGTTCCCTTCAGATGGCCCCCTGATGGGAAGACCCTGTAAATATTTGTGTGGTGCTTCCTCTGCAGTCTTTCTGAAACCCACAATTCACTATTTGAAATCCTGTATGCTCTGATGTGCCAGATGCTTTTGTGTCGATGCACTTCATTGGCGAAAAGGATTTCTAAGGATCTAGGATTTCTAGGATCCTAAAGTCATAGTCTGGCTGGGTTCTAAGGATCATCCACCCACTGACACCTGTCATATGGCTTAGTGTCTGTGTACTTGGGAATAGGCATTGTTCTTCATCATTCTACATGTCTAACCAGTGGGTGAGAGAGTTATTTGGTTCTATGCCCACCTGTGCCCAAATATAAAGTTTGTACTGATTGCATTAATGAAATAAAACGCCAGCCTTTTCATAATGAACATAAATTCAAAGGTATTTAAAACCAGGAATGCTCAGGACATGTACATTAAATGCATGAGAAAATGTCTAACATAGTCCCCTGAACTAGGGTGATCTGCACGATTGAACAAATATTCGCCGCCAAGTTTTTTAAAAAAGGTCTCAGAAGTGATATTATGACTGCTGTCCAAACTGCTAAACGTTTTCACTGGGCAGTGAAATCAAATGTCAGAAGTGTTTGGTTTATTTAATTTATTTAAGGGTAGGTAAATATTTCATGACTGACATATGGGTGAGGGGGGAAATACAACTCGGTATAGCCATTTCATGCTGTTTTGTATATGTGTTGTTTTTTTTTAAATTTTTTTAATTATAGTATTTGGTAACTTGATTAACTGGTCAATGGGGGGAGGCTAAGATTATTTTTAACTCAGTATTTTTGCTTGTTTTTCATTTTTTCCTTCCGTCTGCTACATATGCTCAGCTTCCCCAGGATCTTACCTGTAGAGCAGCAACTTAATATCTTAATATACCTTAATATCCAGATCCTCTGGCTGTCATTGTGATTACAGTAGAGTTTCTGAAAGTCATGCGGTGTGGTCATTGTTAGAACAGAGGCTTGGTATTCGGTGTCATTAACTCACTTAAGTGAGAGAATTAAAATGAAATATTCTTCAAAAATGAATTACAACGTGAACCTGCCTGGGTCACTACATTTTCAGCTCCGTAAACTGCAGAAGCTTCCCTCCACATTAGTGATTATTTTACAGATTTCTCTGTCCTTGATTTCTCTGCTTGTCTGCTATACTGCCGTAAATCTTGTTTAAAAAATTCCAACAATGTACATTGATGTTCCTTTTGCCCCACATTTTTTATAATTGCTCATTTGAAAATTTAACTGGAAATTCCATTATGTGTGAGGATTTCTTTTCTTTCTCATCATTGCTTCTAGTTTTACTTAATTTTAACTAATAATGTGTGTAGTGGAACAGCACTGAAAGTCCCAATGGTTGTAATGCAGATTATGGTGTTGTCATTTACCAGTGGACTAAGGGATGTTTGTATATTTTGTAAATTTGGCAGTGTCCTGTACAAATGCACTCTTGTCTCTTTCCCTCTCGCATGTTGAGTAGTTTAAGTTTTGTATATGTATTTAACACTAAATAAAATGCAACTACTTCACTCAAAAAGGTACCTTTTTTTTCCAATGCAGACATTGGTCATGATCTTCCTTTCAACACAGATGCCAGTTTGCATACATAAGTGAGAACTGTAGTCTCACATTCTACATTGTACTCTTTTGCCCTGTTTTTTTTTTTAAGGGTAGAACTCTGGTTACTGTTGCCTGTGAGTGCTTCTGTGTACTTTCGATTTATTTGTGGAAGTATATTAGAGTACCTCCCTCCTTAGTTATAGGACATGAAAGAAAAATAAAGAAGATGTTTGTTGAATTAACTTTCTTACCAAGCTAATATGGGGTTCCTGGGGTATTTATAGGTGCAATGTTTGGGTGGCTTCAAAAATGTTCCTTTTGAAACTGCGTCTGTAAATATCAAGCTTATTTTTTGAGCCTCTATACTTTATTGCTATGCAGGTGAGTTGAATTACTTTGGTCAGTTTAAGTACAGTTTGAGTCTAGTCTTTCTCAAAAGTTGACAAAACATTGATTTATCAAGATCATTAAATTCTGTTCATAGTGAAACGGGAAGGTAGAAACACTAAAATATTTGTTTATCTAGGTTATTGTCACAGAGTCTCTCCTGGGTTTTGTTATCTAGAAGTTTTACATAAACTTGTGTGTAACCTAGATATGGCAACAACTAAGTTATAAGCTGTAGCTCATAGAGGAAGACTTATGGGTGAATGTGTGTATTAATTTGACTTGACCCATTTGTGGGCCTCAAGCTGTATTTAAAAACTCAATAAAATTATATAAAATCATTTAAATTGGTTACTGAAGGGCATTGACCTATTAATGTACTTAATTGAACTTGCAGATCTATAATTACACATTAAGAGCCAATGTATATTTGTAAAGCCTTCTTACCAGAAAAAAAGCTTAAAAATGTCAAGCTAAACAATTGTCTGAATTTAATGAGCAGCAATCAATCGTAAAGTGATTTAGCTGGAACAAAAACCACCGTCTATAATGATCTCCCAGGGCAAAGTTTGTGAACTAATCGGAAAAGGGAAATGGAAGCTCCACCATCAGCAGCCAGTAGAGGGCAATGTGCCCCTGAAAAATACAGAATCCATTTTTTTTTTTTTTTTTTAATTTCTCATTTATACAGGTTGGTGTTGCTAAGCACCACTGTTTTGTATTTCTTGTCATTTATTCCTTTGCTTTACATATGCATTTGAGAAAAGTCCTTGTTTGGTCAAAATAAACCACCACCATAACAGCAAGGTTTTTTTTCTTTATAAAGGTTCTTCACTTTGTGTGCTCTTAACTTCTCATGTCTTCAGTGGAATTAAAGAAAAGGATGATCTTTTCATCCTCAAGATCTAAAATAATCACATTTATCTAAAACAGACATTTCTACATTGAAGACCCTCTATAGTCCATTGAAGCCTAACAAACAGGATTGTTGAAGCACAAGCCACCATATACATGTACATTCCTAGCAGCTGGTTTGGAACCAGAAGTCTTTGCAGGACTGAGGCGGCTTAGACACGATATATCACAGACTACCAGGGTTAAGAAGTGTGATTTTTTTTTTTTTGTTTTTTTTACTAAAGTCTCCTGAGGTCCAACAGATGCATTTTTTAGATTCCCATGAAACTGTTCTCTAGGTCTACTTAATGAACCTTAGTTCAGAAAAGGCCTAGAAGGGATATATACTGTCTCATTAAATGATGCTCATCATCATCGCCCCTTTGAAGCTGAGTTATGCTGTAACCTGCATCCCATACTTTGAAGTCCGTGATATTATTTTCAGAGGCTCACCAGGCTGATGACTAAACTACTTATGTCATTGTTTTGTCTTAGTTTGGTAGTATATGGTACACTTAGTATATGATGATCTAATTCATCCCCTTCAGTTGGCAACAATTATGAATTATTTACAATTGGAATATAATTTGGTGAAAATAATTTTATGGAGCACAAATGGTGTTGCGGTTATTTGCCAGAGCTTAGCTCCCAGAAGAATCCATTACCCTGACTCCCCTCACATTTAGTCTCTCTGTTGCATGTTGTTTTCTAGCAACTAATAATCACTCGATTGGAAAAAGTGCCAAAAAAAGGATTTTCCTCATTTGGTGTTTGTGTGTTATAAACAGAACCAGATTTATTCATATCCGGGGAGCTCAAGTCCGTAATGTTGTGTGAACTTCTGTGTTAGTGTGAAACAATTCCCTTGATAAAAATCTAACATACAGAAGGCAAAATAATCACCCAAAAAGGATGAAATATCATGGACAGCACTGCCACCAAACGGACACTGACACGGCTGAACTGTTGTCAATTTGGCATGAGTAGGGAAACAAATACAGCTGTTATTTTGTACGAGATCAGATCTTTTCCAGGATATGGACATTCCACAACTGAGGTGCAGGATGCCTCCACCCTACTTCCACTGAACCTTAGTCTGGCTCTTCGGTAAGGGCATAGCTTTGGTTTCCATCCACCCCGCCCCCTAAACACACGCAGTACCCCCACAATACGTTCCTACCATCCATACCGAAATCTACGCTCTTGCTGTTTGGGCCAGCCTGTTAGGACAGAGGCAGCTGATACATTTAAACACACAGCTAGCACAATGTACTGCAATAGCTGCAATACTGATGTTCATGGACAACAGGTCTAAAATGTGGGACAAACCCTTTCAAACATGAAGAGTAAGTTTTTCCACCTGTAGGCTTCAGCCAAATGTCTCATTTTCTTTTGCAAACTTTGTGTAGACTAAATATCTTCAGAAATGGAGCCAAATGGTCTATGTATCATTCCTGTGACCTTTCTGACATAGTATTTAACTGTGCCATCCAATAATGGTGATTATTGGGGTCCAAATATTCAAAGTCTATAGCCCGTTTGACAAACCTAAAGATAATGTGTCATTTTAACGGTACACGCAAGTACAAAGAACTAGTCATACTAGGTGGAATTGGGCAATTTGGACTTACAGTCCTCTTCATATGTCTGAAAGTTCGTAAGTTGAAAGTTCGTAAGTAGAGGAGTATATATGCTTCTCAAACGATGGATATTAGAGAGGAGTGCAATACCTAATGATGTGTCCTTTCTATATCATTTCATTTATTCAGTTGACATAGTCAATATTTTGTGCTCAATTATAGCACATTATAACACATTAGCATGTTTGTATTTGTATTAAAAACCATGTTACAAAGTTTTATTGAATGGTGCAATATGAGTTTTACAAATCACAATCCATAATGATGTTTCATTTTTATATTTATATCTGACTTTTGCATTTCTGTTTACGGTACTTTTTGACCATGCAAATAGCCTGTTCATAGATTTGAGTGAAATTTCTTTGCTAAAACAGTACAATATGCTACATATTATTTTCTTCTTGTAATGTCAGCAATAAATTTATCAGAATAGTAAGACTTGAACTGTGGTATCATTTATCAAAGTTTCCCTAAAACGAAGACAAAATTGACTGGTCTTGGGCATAAAACTCCCAGGCTGAAAATTAATCCAATTCCATACCTGTATAGTGCTGTAAATGACGATCCTTTAATAAGCACCACCAAAATGTAATAATTGTTTAAAATAATAATTTTATTGTTTAGGCTAGAGCCATATTTTTGTAGAGCATGACATGATAACCTAAAACAGTGCAAAATACTGAAGAATTTTCTTTCCGAAAAATGAAAACAGAGGCTGGAAATATGCATCACAATAAGATGTTAATGTACACAGTATTTGAAAAGGTAAAGCACATGGGCTTATGCTCAGAAGGTAATCAAACCACGTAATGTTCTGTCCGCTAACAGGCTGGGCAATAAGCTAGCTAAGGTTAGCTATACAAGCTAAAATTACTGTGAGCCAACTAGTTAGCTACTTACAATAAAAATTATGAAATATCAGGGCGAAATGTTAGAAACAAGGATCACATTTGTGCACAAGTCATTTACTACATATGAGCTGGTACCTTCAAAACAAAACATTCAGGCTCAAACTTATTAGCATATCTTTCACTTGCTTAATAATTGTTAGTATTTCACCATTGTTTCTTTGTGTCTCTTTAGTTTCAGTATTAATTGTGATGCAGCTAGTAACTTGCATGTTATTGTACTTAAACCTTAAGTAATGAGTAAGACAAAATTACATTCTCACAGCAGATCTGTGAAGACAATATTATTTGAATAGTGTTCTGCAATATTCCCCTTTCTACTATGGGTACAAATTAGTACAAGATATTTTTAAATCTTTTGTAATGCTTCTTGATTTGTCATCTCAGGTTTTCAGCAACTGTCTATACACTGCACATACACTAAGCAGTATTATCAGTTATGGGAGATGTTCAAGCTGTAAGAATACAGTTGCTGATGTAAGACCTTATTTGGAACACTGAGCCTGCTAAAGGATCTCAAGGGATTTTTTCCAAGCAGGTACAGTAGAACCACCTTTTTTGACAGAGGAGTGCTTCCCCCTTACAAAAGACACTTTTGGTACCAGTCTGTGAATTTCTCTCCCTGACGTGTTTCTTCAAAGATGTAGGGGGTAGAGAAAAAGGGGGCAAACCTGTGTCTTCCCCCTTTTTCTTTTTTGGCAGTGAACTAGTGAGTAAAAAAAGCATAAAACAAACATGAAAAGGATAAGAAAGGAATGCCAGAGGAGATTTGCCGGCATTCTGGTTTAGTACAGTCCCTTCCATCTTCTGTGTGATATTTCCAGCAAGTCTTGAGATGGCTAAATGGCTCCTTTTACTGTCATGTCACACACAAATGTAGGCCAGCAGAGAGAAGTCCACAGTAATTCCCCCCGTGAATAAATCTTTAAGTTGACTTGCTGGAGGAACATCACCAGTGAACATTTGGTTTATCCTTGCAAGGTCTTCATCTGATGAAAAGGGCATCAGCTATTTAGTCAGTTATGAATCTTCCAATTCTTGTCCATCTGCATGCTGATTTTAAAAGCCATGTTCATGCATGCTGTTGTGTAGCTACGGTAACATAATAATGGGAGTCACCATAACTATATATACGAAATGAAGCAACCGTTGGTAAATCTAGTGATTTTCAAGGTTGACAAAAAATACATTTCACATTTTCTTTGAGGTTCTGTACAGTATGTACATGAATATTTACAATCACTTGATGGCAGAGTAACTCTTCCTTATACTGTAGACAGGCTATTGAAAGATTAGAATTGGAAAATTAAAAAATAGAGCCAAAAATAGTGGTCAGAGTGGTTGAAGGTTGTACTCTTAGTGGCACTAATGTCTTGATACTTTGGTGGCCTTCTTTTCTGAAGGCCAGGCCTGGTCCTCTTGTCTAAAGGAGGCAGATGAGACTCTTGCCTTCCTCTATCTCCTCCTGCACCTTGTCGCTGGAGGTGGCGATCTCAGCCTGAGCCGAGAAGATGGCGCAGAGGAAGGTGAGCACCGTGCCGCCAATGGCCGTGTAGAAGGCCCAGCCCAGAGAGCACAGGCCCACTTTGTACGGGGAGGCATCCGCGCCGCAGTAATCCTGGGCCTTTTTGGAGCCCCAGCCAGCGGGGTACAGCATGAGGCCCAATATCAAGAAGAGACCTTGGGAAGAAGCAGAAAATGCCCTGGTCAGACATGTACTTCCTCTTCATACCCGAGACAAACTCTTATGCGGTTTTGCTGTTACAATGTGATTTCCCCCCCTTGTTTATAAGAGTCACAATCTGTCTGATAAACCCTGCTTATATGTTCTTTCAGAATAATATATAGTATAATAAAGAATAATCCGAGAAACATCCTTTAAAATCCTTTAGTCATTTATAAGCATTTCTCCTTGGTATTATGGGGCAAAGATGGTGTATGACTGACTCTAAATAATTATAAATACAATACATTTTTATAAGAATAGGAGACCTTCGTAGGAGCACAACATCAGACTTGTGAAGTACTTACACCACAATCCACATCAGAGCATATTCCGTGTTGCCATTCAACTTACATGCTAAATATATTGTTTTCCGGAAAATAGTTAATGTTTGAATTTACATTGAAGGAAAGATATATATTGAAAATGATATATCAACAGGAAACATCTTGATATAATTATGTGGAACTAACCACGTGAAGACTATGAAACTTGAGCAAGCACCTATGTAAGGCAATATGCCATATAGGGAAGCACATGTACAATTACTTAAACAAGGCTATTGTCTGCAGCCCAGAAGACTCTCGGCATAGTTACCAAAGTAAACTGGTGAAAGATAACCTTTTATTAAGACCAAAGAGAAACAAGACAAAACCCCTTCCTTTTCCAGGAAAAAAGCAATTTCCTCAAATCAAAATATTGCATCTTGCAATGACAGCTGGATTGATATCCTGTTGATTTGGGCCTAAAGACCTTCAGAGATTTGGCTTCCACTGGACCCCTGAGTTGCCTGGACTTTGCAGACATGTCCTGGAGCGTTCCTACACAAAGCAAATATTTTTCCATAGATCTACAGCCACAGTGATGGTCTTATCCATGTGGAGACACCTGTGTTTGGCTAACGATAACACTGTAAGAATAATGCCTCACAGCAATATTCCTGAATTTGGAGTGCAGAGATTAAGCTGGATGAGCGCAACAGATTCAGGGGCTATATATAACATATATAACACGACACATCCTGGACATGTGCTATTTTTTACAAAATAATGTCACATAATTTAGCATTTACGTTACATGTAATAAAATTTTATATAAATTCTATACCATTATATTTGAGCAGCTTGCCTTTGAATCACTTGGCAACGGCAACGCATAAATACAACCATAAACGTGTTTTGCTTTCTCCAGACTCTATGATTAACATGAGAAGCCTGACATGCAAACAGCCTGTACAAGTACACTGTCCTACTCAGAAGCTAAAAGGACACATAACTGACAATGTGAGGGGTGTTTCGAATACAGAGGGACTGGCAAAAAGCCACTTTTCAGACAATGTGTTTGCCACCCACAGTCAATAAAACCGGCAGCACCAACGGAAATGTGGGAAAAATATGAAAACTCAGATCAATGGACAAGTGTGCCTGCTAAGACAATAAATATGATACACCTTCTCCAGGGATGGGAGTTATCACCAATATCACCATGTTCCATTTCTAAAAATAATGACTGGTTGGGGGGGGGGGGGGGGGGGGGGGGGGGGGGGGGGCAACCACCCTTTGTAACTACATGACAGTAAAGTTCTGGTTATGAGATATTTTTATGCTTTTAACACAAGTCTGAAAATGATTTCTGTATTAGCCATCAGCCTGCTAGTGAGCCTGTGGGGGAACTGCTGCGGAAACTGACGATGTCATAAAGGAAGCAGGGAAACCCACGTCAGCTTAGTCCTTGCAGTCTCCCCGACCGGCCCCAGCCGACACTGATTCAGTCTCCAGGGTTATGAAGACAGCCCAATAGTAGGAAAGCAGAGTGACATCCTACCAGCCCCCGATCCCCTCAAGTCCAGAACCATATTAGAAAAAGCGGAAATAAAATCTAGGTCACAAATTCCTTCCACGTGTTTTTTGGCTTGACTTCCAGATTGGTGCTGTTAACCCGTGGATGGCAGGGGGGACTTACAATTTGTCAGAGGGGCTCAGTTTGGGGCATGTGGAGCACTGAAGAAGTGGCAGAATTGTCCTGTGGCTGGTCATTTGTGCATGTGTTCCTGGGCCAAATGTGAAATCATTTATTTGTCTGGGCAGAGGATCAGCCATCAGTTTTGCTCTTAGTCGGCTTATTGAAGTGGCTCTTATTACAAAATCTAATAACCCAAAAAAGGGTTTTGCTTCGTGAATTGATCTGCTTCATTTTGGAAAAGTGCATTACGGAAGTTCAAACACTATGTGCCTGTGTCTAGATTTCTATTCTGCATCATGCCAAAGTACATAACAATTCCCTGGGTAGAATGTAAACCCTGATAAATGTACCCAAGAGACATATAGGTGATTATGACTCTGTTAGATATAGAAATCTGCCACTTTCATTCATTGTTAAGGTAAAAATGTCAGATAAGTTAAAACAAGTAGTTGACCTACTGTCAAACATCCAACCTATTTGAGGTTTGTAGAGCAGAAAAAAACTATAAGTATAATACTTATAATTCTTTACTTATGAAAAGGATATATAGGAAAGAAGCTTCTACATAATTGAGGGTGGTTGTTGTTAGTGTAAAGGCAGTTAGCGTAGTGGAATCAGCAGTGGGTAGAAACAGTGCACAGAGCTCTTGATTCTGGCAGCGAGGGGTCAATGGTGGTACAGAAGGCCAGAACGGAGGAGGGCAGCAGTGTTAAGTGGAGACTGCAGACAGACGCAGACGTTCCCCAGGGGGAAACCAGAGTTATATGGAGCCACTCAATGAGAAAGATGATAGAGGCAGTCAGGCTCTCACATGGACTATGGCTCGATATGCAAATCACCACCAGGAGGAATGTAAACAGCACCTTGTGTTTCAGTACCGTGCTTTATAATTGAAACAGCGTTTAAAGTTACCCTCTTATTTTGATTCAGTTCTTGGTTTCATTTGTCACAAAGGTACCTTAATGAATGAGACAGAGAAAATGTTTAGGTATTAAAGTTTCAGACCATGAATTGTATACTGGATAAAACAGTCCATGAAGCTTTACCTTTACTAAGAGCATCAGTAAGACTGCATGAGGTGAAATATTAAAGCATTCTGTTTAAAACTGATCCTGGATTTAGCAAGATTCCATTCAGTAATCCTGCCCTTCACTACGAGGACTATTTGTTACTGTTGTAAAAACACACGAAATGCATTCATACCATAAATGAAAACTCCACCAAAAAACATCAAAGTAGGCTTAATGCACCATGGCACAGTGTTTACAAGTCTTCAGATCTCTACTGAAGGCACTGCAACATAATTCTTTCACAAGAAATTACATCTTCTGGTGTTTTGCTGATGCTGTTCGAAAACATACTCATGTATCATTCCAAAATCTCCCAGAAGTTTTGAAGTGGATAGACATGATCATGACTGACAGATGATGACTGACATTTAGAGACAGTTGGTGTTGGTTACTGGTTTTGTACTACATCTCAAACTAATACACAGACAACACAGTCAAGGAATGTTTGCTATCGTTCACACCATCCCTAGTTTATGGAGTCTTCCATGCCAGCTTCACCTTAATCATTGTTCCTCATAAAACTGGGAAAAAATGTTGAAGGAATGTTCTAGACTGACACATCTGTGAAAGGCACCCTGTTATGCAATTTGGGAGGCATACACCATCTGTGATGGAAGTGGAAAAGAAAATAGTAATGCAATTACTGTCAAAATGGATACTTAAAACACCACAAACTTTCTGAATGTTAAAACTTGCTGTTGATCAATAAAAATCTTTCTTCATTCACATGGTACTCTAGCTATGGAGACTGTCTGATTTAGTGCTTATTAATGATATACAGAACTGTCAATCCTTATTGATTATAAAAGAAAATTGTTTACACCACAAGCTTATAGTTGCTCACACCCCATTGGTAGAAAAGGGGTGGATGGGAGTGAAATGTAGGCATTAGCATGTGACTCCTGATGCTGGGTTTTTCCAGCAGGTTAGGTTGTGTTCTGATTGGCAAGGTGCCAGCCTACTGCAGGAGACTTTTGTGCCTCTTTTGCCTCTGGGCTGGGAGTTTGGTCACTGCACAGGCCTGGGAGCAAAGCCAGGAATGTCTGGGGGCTCCGGCCTGACGGCTGCAGCAGGCAGGAGGTGAGAACAATGCAGCAGAAGAAAAATAAACAGAGAACTTCCCACTTGATGGAAAACTATACATTTCTTCATAAAAACATCTTTGTATCACAAGCTGTTTCTGTACCTATATTAATTCAACTTTAAAGTGACATGGTGTAAATTTCACATTGTCTGCTCATGTAGTCTCACACTGGGCAGCTGCTTTTCGGAAGAATTTCACAGATGGACTGAAATGGCTTTAATGCAAGTATTTCAGGTGTTCTGAAACCTTACAGCTCAAAACTATATGCACAACCATAATAATAAGTGTAATCTACCCTGCAATACTTCCCATGATTCACATAGAAGTGTCCATTTTACAAATTTTGATTTGAACAAACCTCTAGATGACTGAGAACAAAGCAAAAAAATGTAGCATCCTTCCCATTCAATAATCCCTCTCACTGCAGATAATCTCCCCCAGCCCTAAAAACAGCCACTGCTTTGTCTATGAGCTCCTCTGCAAAGTCAAAGTTCAACAAGCCAATTGCTTAAATTGAATTTTCAGGGTTGCTATTTAGTGACATCAGCCATTAACTGATGACCTTCCCCTCCCCCACACCACTTCCTCTAACAATTCGGCTGCCCGTGGCGCTCCTCCCCGCAGACCCGCGCATTATCACTCACTGACAAATGCTGACCGTCAGAAATGACATGCATTTAAACTGCAGACAGACCTAATCTCGCATTACACCTCTTCGTGCTGCATAGTAACTTCTGGTAACTAACGCAAGCATCTGCATGTACAATCAAGCACTGCTGTATTTCTGTATTTAAAGCTGCGTGACCTGACAGCATTGCTACACCAACCCAATCTTGTCCAAACAGGTATGCAGTGCGGTCGTTACAGCACTGGACCTAAAACCATAAAGTTGTCATTTTACCTTGTACATTTGCCTTTCAGAAAAATGCTAAATCAATTGAATTTAACCCAATATTTAATCAATATCCATACAAATAGAAGACGACATGTAACCTTTAATTGCCACTTTTGATATGTGTCTGCTAATACGGTGTTTCTCAAACCAGTCCCCACTGACCGCCAGACAGTCCACATTTTGCTCCCACCCAGCTCTCAGAGAGGGAGCAAAAACATGGACCGTCTGGGGGTCCCTGAAGACTGGGCTGAGAAACACAACGCTAACAAATCATCATTGTTTCATGCAAATACAAAAACTGTTGTAAGTAAACATGCCTGCCACTCAAAATGGCTGCCTTCCAGTATAAATGCCATTTATGATGATATTGGTCTGGCCATCACCTAACCATCCTGTTTTAGCTAAGTTTTCTACCGGACTGTCATAATGTTGTATGATCCCTCATTCCTTTTCCCCATTTACTTATCCCATTTCAGGTGATAAATTCTAGCCTTTTCTTCAAGAAAACAAGGCTAACTGCCTACCTTGTCTTGTTTTATTAAAATCCAAAGTTGCAAATCTTACTTAACAGAGTTGGGTGAAGCATAAGTATATTGTTATGTAAGCTTCATGAGGTAGAGACAGGGCTAACTTTTGCCGCTCAGAATTGTAGAATGAGGCAAAACATGATAGGATTCAAGAACTGCTCCTACATTTGTGATTTTAAAGGGCCAACACTAAATACAGGACTTGTAAATGGACTTTTTTTGGAGCTCAGCAAATAAACCTGCTGTTGCCAGCGCGTTCCCTGCTCCCTTAACCATGTAAACCTCTCTAGAGCACCTTGTTTACACCACTGTTAATATTCATGCTGATATGGAGGATTGGAACAAGTGGGCAAATCCACGAGCTAAACAGTAAAATGAAACAAGCATTCCACCATAATGATCTTTGTGTGTTTTGGGGAAACAATATAATGAGAAGAGTACTATACAAATAAAATGTATTTATACTCTTCATTAAACATTCTGGGCTACAAAAAATATAACTTTATGAAACCAATTTTTTTCTTTGTCTGAAAAAAAAATGCTGCTAATATGCTAGACAGAGTACTACTCCTTTAACGATTGTGTCAGGAAGTGTATCGTATACAGAGGCATTCTCACCTGCAATGCCTTGC
>JAODJW010000040.1:25709400-25724117 GCA_026777045.1 Hyperopisus bebe
GACAGAGTACTACTCCTTTAACGATTGTGTCAGGAAGTGTATCGTATACAGAGGCATTCTCACCTGCAATGCCTTGCAGGAGACCACAGACATTGAAGATGCTCTTCTTCATGATGCTCTGGAAGCACAAGGTGAAGATGGACATGATGGCTACAGTGCACAGCAGTAGAATACCCACTGCCAGGAAGATGGAAGTGGCCTGCCAGAAGCCGCTGGCGATCTCCCCAAAGTGTGTGGCATATGGCCCGCACTGGACCCCCCTTGGCAACTGTAGACAGCGCCCATAGAGTCCCAGTGTGGGCCTGTAGGGGTCCGGGGACCCGTATGATCCAGTGTTGATGGTTGATCCAGCGGTGGTACCCACCAGCCAGTCATTGCTCATGAAGGCAATGAGCTCAGTGAAGGCGACCATGATGCTGAGAAGAGTCCAGAGCATGGAGCGACATGTCACAATCACATGACACATGGTGCAGGTGTGTCCAGAAAGTTTTGAAGCTTCTAGAAGTCCTAGAGTCTGGTTTCTTTATACTCCAAAATGTGAAGGTTTTCAAATTCAATGTAGAAAGAAGCCCAACTGAAAAGCAGCCTTAGCAGGTGAACGCAAATCCGCAGCGGCTGTGATCCTTCTTGAATAGCTTCTGCTGGCTCCGTCCTCTCGGCTCTGACCTTGCTCTCTGCTGGCTCTCTGCGCTCCGTAAGCGCAAGTCTCTACGCCAGTGTGCCTTACGTCTGCTCACAGCACTACGTCTTACTGAGGGAGCTCCAGAAGTATATCTGAGAGAGAGAGAGAGAGAGAGAGAGAGGGAGAGGTTAAGAAGATGACGGGGGTGTGAATCTTGTTGCAAAAGGGCAAGTATTAGCTGCAACAGCTCTGAATAAGCACTGACACACCAGCACACGCACTGCTCTCACAGCCGTAGCTGGACAGCTTCCAAACTCACTTCCTTCCAAACTAGCAGAAATCCCCAACTCGCCCCAACCTCTGTCTGGGTCCGGGAACACCCTCCATCCAGCAGCCGCCAGCTGTCATTATAAGGACGCCCTGTCACATCTGCCACCGACAAGCCAAGCTGGTGGCACAGAACCGCTATGATGTAAACATAGCGCTGCTTTCAGAAGGAGGATCTTACCACAGCACACCGCCACATTACTGCTTACCAGCTAACAAACAGCATGCTTTAGTGGGCCTGTGGCCCTGCCCCCTCCCACATGCTTAGACATGATTCAGCAACAGCCTCTCAGATGGACACAGTCACTTTTAAAATGTCTCTGCCAGTCAAGGTCAGTCCCCGTGCAATGTAACAGACAGCTGAAACAAAAACTTCGGGTCTCCACTTTTAAACTCATAAGTTTCTTTAATCATTTCCTACCCAATATGGCAGAAAAGTGTTAAGTCAAACAAGCTGCTCTGACCGAGGAACAAGTGGAATGTTTTCAGGCTTATAGATAAAGAAGAGTAGGATCTACAAGCACTGCTGATTTTGGGCCCCATGAAAGCATATTATAATGTTACACTGGGCCCACCATCCCGACTAATCCAATTATGTTCCAAATTTTTTAGGGCCCCCATCCTCAGAGACCCATGCAATAGTGCAAAGCCCCCCCCCCCCTTTTCAGCGCTCAGAATATGGCTCTTTTTTTCTAGCCTTGAAAGATAGCCTCTTCGGATTTTGTTTTTGAAGCTTATCTTGTTCAGTGGGGTTGCAAATCCTTATCGGCCGAACTAAGACGAGCTTGCGGTACCTGCTGCTCCTCACAAAAGGAGCTCTGTTCTCCGACAGTCCTGCTGAGAAGGACACGCCTGGTCTCAAATGCAGTCAAAACCGGACACATGGTAATGAGAGGTCACCCTGGTCAGGAAGCTGCAGTCATCATGAGCTCTCTGCAGCTAATTCCCATATCTCCGTCAATGGCAAATAGATGTCAAACAAGCTCCTGGGACATTTTATGACTATTAGTTCCAGGTGTCCAATTGTATAAATTGAAGAACCTTAGTAACTGTATAAACCTATAGAAAAAGCAAAAAAGCAGTGTACAGTTAGAAGACCTATTTTGTAAAATTCTCCTTGCTGACTGCCAGCAGCCGTCATCCTTAACAGCTGTTGCACAATCCTGACCTTCATCTGACAGATTGCTACACCCCTCCTTCTGCAGCAGGTCTTAAGAGTTTCACTGGCAATAAAACAGAGACTGCTAACGAGGTTCTGCAGGAAACTCAGGCAATGCCTGAACGGGAAGGCAAATCAAATGCATTCTCTCTAACTTGTTGGTTTCTTTTAACATTGTACCAGCACAGTGGTGTGGAACAGAATGTCTAACTAGCCCTCTGTTTATTTAGCAATGAGCACCACGAGCTACAATATTTAAAAGCTCTTCAAACACAGCTGCCTCCCCCTGCCAGCGACCCCCGTCATCCAGACACCTGTCGGTTCAGTCATTCCCTCTGCAAATACTCATCATGTTTCGCTATTCTCAACAAGCTGGCACACGCAGACCTGCCAAAGGCTGAGGTACAAGTGAAAAATTCCATTTTAACTTTCACTAAGACAGTAATTAATCACTTGAAGCTTTAATGTATGGTGATGGCTTTTAATAACTTGCTTCAGTATTATGGTGTTAACATGTTATGAGGCTTTTACAATGATGAAGTTAATTCATGTCAGATTAATGAAAATACAACAACACACAAAATGGACTGCGTTTAGAAGCGACTCATATTTTTACATACAAAACATTCAACCTTCTTCCATACCTGCTTATCCAGTACAGGACAGCAGTGATCATGAACTGTATCCTAGGAAGCACAAGGCAAATACAGGGTATACTCTACAGGGGATACTAATCTAACTGTGAAAATTCACACTAACAGAGACACTGTCATTTGTTTTAATGGTGAGACTGAATTTCCCTCTTTATAGCAGTAAAAACAGATGGTGGGATGCCCAACCAGCACTCAGTGCCAATTTCCTATATATACCATTTAAAGAAACAGTTAATTTACTGACTGCTTATCAGTGACAAAGATAAATATAACACTTACGACTCAAAACATCAAAATATTGTAAGATACACACACCACCCTCAATTTATCACTGAACAAGACCAAGAATATTTGTTTGTCTAAGAACATTTGTTTCTATAAAATGGTGTGATTATGTAATCCATTTTCTTCCTTAGATTTGTTTGACATAATTATATACACATTTTCTATGTAGACATAAAACCATGTACTGAGTGAGGAAATAAAAGACAAATTCACAAAACAGTGTCAGAATTGTGGAATGCTTCATTTGGGAATTAAGTCATTGTGTTCAGTTACTTTTTCCTCTCTCCCACTATCCTGCGCTGATTATAAGCCAAAATGTGAGACATGAAGTCATAGTCCTCGGGGAATGAGGTGGGGTCCCTGCTGTGACAGTCACTGATGACAGCCATGTCTTTAGGGGGTCCTGACCTATGCAATGACCCACCCCCACTATATCCTTCCACTGTCTTCTACCAGAAACCAAAATAAGGCCAAACTGAGATTAGACTCCAGAGAAGTGACATGGAAGTCTCTCATATGTCCCTCTTGATGAATCATCTGCATCTTGCTGTGGGAACTGTCTTTACTACCCTCTCCACCCCAGTCTCCAGGACAAACAGCCCTTAATATCTGAGCTAACAACCGAAACGTCCAAATGAGGGACCATCACTCTTTCTAGTCCACATAAATATACATTGACAACAGGCATTACACCTAGATAATATATAAGGACACAAATATGATATAGATGATCAAAATAAAAGAACAAAAAAATGACTGTCCAAACCATTAAATATGTGACTGAATCTGAACGTTATGTGGCCACAATTTATGATAACAATGCAGTCACTTCATGACTACGTAGCACATTTGCCCCTGGTAAAATAAAGTTATCACAACACAGGTCAGGACAAGATATTAATCATATAAGCTCAATTCTGGTTTAAAGTAGTTCTGGCAGCACTAATACCTGCATTATTTCATGTCACATCCAGACTGATCTGCATTAAACTCATGTTTAACTCTGTCTCATGCTTCTGACATCTCCAGGGAGGAAATCACACGTGCTTGGCACTAAATAATCTCTGACTAATTCCTCACTGTTTGCAGTAAAGTGGAAAAGAAAAAAACAGAATCAGAATATAAAACCAAAATGACTTGGGAATTGTAAGGAATGAGATGAGATGGAAGATGGTGTGCCCTTCCTGACTTGCACTGAGGCCTGGAGATCTCACTCAAGACTTTGGCCTTGATTTGAAGGGTCTAAAACAACTGGGTACTGTTGAGCAGCTCCAGATTTCCAATGAAAGAGTTCAGCTGGACCAAAAAAGACCAGTTGAGGACATCTGTGTACACACACACGCACACACACACACACCTACAGACCAGTCAAAGCTAGCAAACCAGAACGCTGTTTTTCATGCTTAGTATAAATGACTTTAGCTAGCCATGGAATCTGAAATGTGGAGTGAAAAGGGAAGCCATGAGTCCTGGAAAAGAAAAAAAAAAAAACTTTAGCTTAATGTCTTACAATATACGAAGATATGCATCAAATACGTGGAATCATTATCTCTGGGTCGACCAACATTTTACAGAAAACAGGACATAACTCTGCTTTCTTAACTCTTAGAATCTCTTAGAATCTCTCTGATTTCTGTTCTCCCTGATCTCAGACAGTCTGGCTTCATAGTGAGTCACCAATCTCAAGTGCTCCTCACTCTGATCCTGCTGATCCACCATGCTGTGCTTGATTCAGCCAATATGGTTTGATCGAATTCTCATGCCCTTCTGGAATGAGATCCATTGCACTGCCTTAGGCTGATATCATTCCAGCCTTCCCAACATTTACTGGGATAAGACAGACTGTCTCTACAGTTTGTCACATCACCCTTTGTTCACTCCTTCCATACCCCACACCAGATTCCTAGCAGCCACTGTCACTCTGTTTATTAAGTACTGCCATGCTGACGACATGCGCCGATTCTTCTCATGTTCATATACTTCAGATCTTTACAAACCTGGCAGATACCTGCATGTCTCATCACCATCTTAAGGTCAATCTAGACAGAACTTCTCCATAGCAGACATGTGAACTATACTGAGACCTTTGTCTTTAATCTGGAGGAATTTAGTCTCAACTCCGTGATTAGTGAGGTTACTTACATTTAAATTACACTGCATTTTCCCACAAAGGCTGTACATGTAATTCACAAGCCTGGGTTTCCTAACCCTGCATGGGAGGCTGGATGCTGATCACGAACCATGGAAACAGGGGAAGGTACACATTCCATCCTCATTTCTTACTGTTCACCCACTTCAATGACATTAGTTGAGCAAAAGACACTCAGAGCACTGAAGTCATGTCTGCAGAGTGACGAGGAAAAGGATCACCAGCTGGCTTGGTAACCACATGGATCAGCTTCTCCTGTCCGCAACAGCCTCTGGTAGATGACGGAACTAAGCTGATTTTCACTGTGCTAAAATACGACTGTAGAGCAGTACATCTTTGTTTTTTCACTTCTCATTCTTCTAATCTTTAGTTTTTAGTAAATTTAGTAAATTCTTTAGTAAATTTAGTTACTTTATTACTGTAAACTTATTTTTATTAAATACTGTATTATTGATTTTCTGACTTACCAACACATTCCACATAAAAACACAGACTTAGGGAATGGATCTCGTGTGTAACCTGGGGACTGTGTATTTGTATCTGTTTGTTTGTTTGTCTTTGCTGGCAAGTCTATTATCACCCGGAGGGACAAACAACAAGCACAAAGTGTTAACCTCTTTGAAGTGGATGAGGGTGGTGAAGACACAGGAGGTGAAATGTTCCGGTCACATTGCTGACTAACTTGCTTGACAGCCTCTGGTTAGAGAGTGATGCATTACTGTCCAGAAATACTCTTCAGGAAAAAGCCAAGGTTTTATGTAACTTTTCAGCTGGACATTAATGACATGCCTACCAATATCACCAATCACCATTTCAGTGCTCAGTATTGTCACAACCAGCAGATGTCATCATCATGTTTAAAAATTATCACAATAAATGCCACCTGTTTATAGAGGTCATTAACTATTGTTCATTAATATAATGTAAATATTTTTCAATGTCTTTCTGTATTGGCAGTCATTTTATCACTTATAAAAATAAACAAACAATTTCCAGGGGGCTGGAGCCTATCTCAGCCAACATGGGGCACATGGCATTGCTATACCCTGGACTGGAGGCCAGTCCATCGCACATAATGGTCTGCCAGTTCACCTGACTACATGTCTTTGGAGTGAAGGAGCAAGCTCACACAACACAGAAAGAACAAACACCACACACTCAGATTTGGATTCAAACCCCAAACCTAGAGGTGTGAAGCAACGGTGGTATACACCAAGCCACCATATCACTGACAAGACAGCACACACTTGATATATCCATTGAACAACATTTGGTGTTTGTAATTGTGCTGGCTAGTGGGATTGGAGTAACATGAAAGTTCTGTAATGATATAGCCTACATCAACCTGGTCCCACAGACCCACAAACAGTCCATGTTTTTGCTCCCTCCCAGCTCCCTGCCAGACAGTCCACGTTTTCGCTGTCTGTAGGTCCCCAAGGACCGGATAGGGAAACCATGACCTATAATATGATAAAGTCAATTACAAAACAACAAAATAACCCTGAAAATATCTATTAATCAAGCTAATTAATTTAACATATTTTATTGACTTTTATCATGCATTGGTTTATGTATTTGTTTGTTTATCAGATGGTTCAATCACAAATGATTTGACTGCTCCATCCAGACCGAAAACTGAACTCTGTGCTGGACACTTGTGGAAAATTTTCATAAATTGCAAAATGTTCAAAAGTTCGTAAAAGGATTTCTTTCAGAAGAACTTCTATTTCAAATTTAAGGCCACCTTTCAATTACCCTTCTAAACACTGTTAAACTGCAGGGCCTGGTGTATCCTTAACTACAGCGTTTGAATAAAAAGCCTTCCAACTCACCTTCATAATAAATCATTTCAACTCACTGACCAAAAAAATTAATTGCAGATGCATTTAATTTAGACAGAAAATTGATCACTTAATAGGATGTTGAGGAGATCTGAAAAATAATACTGTTGAGACAAGGAAATAACCTGTAAATTTGCAGAAATTCAACAGATTATGTTAAAAGAAAATCAGAATATGGGTATTCAAATGCACTTTTTAGGCTGTCCGTTAGCCTTACAGACTTCTCTGACCGTACAAAATTCCTCAAACATGTTGAGAGAATACATGTATAAATATCCACAGCAAAGGTCAGATGGATGTTAAGCTGAAATGGCATGTGTAGGTATCCCTGCATTACTGTATGAAACACCCTTGTAACAACACCTTGCACCAGTGTTTCTCAAGTCCACGTATCTGGTCTCTCCCAGATAATCGATAACACAGAATTTCTGGTTCAGGTCTGTCAGGTCCGGGGGTCCCCAAGGACCGGGTTGAGAAACAGTGCCTTACACAACACTTGCTTTATGATCCCATGAAATCTAAGTGGAAATATCTATTTGTCTTATACTTTTGTACACCAGGCACGGACTGGCCATCGGGAAGTTCAGGCACAGTGTACCAAAGCGCAAGGGGGGAAGCATCCTGTGTTCATTATTTCCTGGAGGCGAATAACCTAAACAACTGTGAACTCAAGCTCCACTCTATTGCTTCTGGCATTGCTCCTGCAAGACCACCACCCACAGTGAAGGAGGATCTGCGACCGGACATGTTCCTCATTTTGGAGTCAACTAAGATAAAGATAATGCTGGTAGGGATTTCTTTGTACAAACCAGTCAGAAGATAGAGCAGTAATAACAGTGTCTAAATGTAGTACTCCTGACTCACTCATACATCAATGCCTGTAGCCAGTCTCATTGTATTAGTAGGGAACACTTTAGTAATATACTTGAGTAGTAACTGAGTTAAGTCATGAACAAATACAGTCATTGCATGAAATACATGAACCATCATGACTGATTAATGATGAACAAACATGGGATCAGTACATAGCTAACACCTAGTTTCTGGTTAATTAATACGTTGAGTAAGAATGTTCTACTGCATTATTTGTGCCCCTTCAAGTAAAGTGTTACCTACTAGTGTGACCACATCTGCAATCTGACTTAGCCTTAAACAGTGACACATAGTCTGTGAGTGGCATTGGGACCAGAATTTAAGAGAAAACTGATGGACCAATCAGGTGGTCATATCAGATATGACTGTGGTACAGATTTCTCAACATTTTTGGCAAGCCTGCTTTATGATTTAGGGAAACTCAAACAAGACATGAAATCACTGGGCCCTGTTAATATTTCAAAGGCACACCACTCAAAGAAACTACTAGCCCTGACCCCACTCACACATACACAAACAAACAAACAAACACACACACACACACACACACACACACACACACACACACACACAGCATTGTGATAGTTTGCAGAATCAGACAGCAAAACCTTGCTATATTCAGTACAACTTCCCACAAAGATGACACTCTGTAATGTTTAGGAATGAGCCTGTTATCATATTTTATAAGGGGGAAATTCAGTCCAGATAGTTAGCCATTTCCTTTCGGTTTAAAATCAAATCAAGACCACTAGAGCGCAGATGAATGGAAAACCACTGATGAAAAAGCTGGGAAGCTTAAATATCTCCATAGGCTTTGCCTGGGTTCTCCTCGCCCTGGTCCTGACTATTCAGCATTCTGTCTGGTAGTCAGTACAAACCTCATGTATAATTCATTAAATAACCATTTACATAATATATCAATTACGACAGTAACTCATTTCAGTTAAATAGTTCCTTTAACAAATAAACAAAACAGAAAGCTACAATCAATGTAAATACAGACAGATTTAAAACCACACAATAGCAAAGATGTATATAATAATGTAGATATGGGAGACAGCTCTGAAAAATGAGAGACAGTATGTGAGGACACCAAAACAAAGCGGGGTTCTTAAATTTTAGTTGCTTCCCCCTGACAACACATGTAGTCTCAAGCCAATGCCCCAGTGGAGGTTAAGACAACAGACACACCTGTGCCCCCCCCCACCCAGCCCCAAGGCAAAGCAGCCCCCAGCTGCAGCAGCCCAGCATGGGCTCCATTCTTTCAGCATTACAGCAACACATGTGCAGCTAAAGACACCCCCGACGACAGCTGCTAATCGCATCCCACCCACCCCTGCCGCCTCAGCATCACTAAATGCCACATGGCAGGAAGGACAAGGCAAGACCCATTTACAGACATGCAGCTAAAGTCAGGGAACAGGGTGAACAGGGGAGTGAGGGAGGGGCTCTTTGCTTCAAAATGCCGTTAACGGCCTTGGGGAGTGGGTCTTTCTGTCTGGCAGAAAGCAGGAACGTGCTGGCTTCAGCCTAACTGGCCTCTGCAAAAAATACCTTCTGCACCACCTTAGCGGAGCAAGACTCCCAAGAAATGTCAGAGGTTGAGGTTTCAATGCTCCGAATCTGACTCAAACAACTTGGGAAGAAAAAACGTGCCATTTAGTAAGCAAACAGCACCAAGACCACAGGAGCAGAGAATACAGGTAGTATAGCATTTTGAACGCTGAGAGTACTGACCTCTCAGTATATGTTAAAAGTGAAAGGGAGTCATATAAAATG
The DNA here is from genome assembly GCA_026777045.1 of Hyperopisus bebe. Lineage (NCBI taxonomy): Eukaryota > Metazoa > Chordata > Actinopteri > Osteoglossiformes > Mormyridae > Hyperopisus > Hyperopisus bebe. The sequence continues at coordinate 25,719,089 of JAODJW010000040.1, forward strand.
GCTTAGTTCATTTATTAACTTATTTAATAACCTTAATTTCAGAATTCCCAAGACAGGATCTAGGATCATCATCCAGCATCCATTTGGATGAAAACGGTGAATTAGTAACAACAGCCAAATTCAACATAGCTTATCACGTTAAAGCCTTCAGAAAAACTTGTAATCTCCAAATTTTATGATATTTGCAATAAATATGAATAGTTTATCCAAAAAGCAGACATTAACATGTTGATCCATAAAGGCAGAAAAGTTCAAAGTGGCCTGTACATTACAGTACGTCTGACTGCACGCACCCCTGGTTTGGCTATCAAGGCTGATGTCTATAACACATCTGTAGGAGGCTTTAGCACACAGGCTTATGCAACCGATGAACCGAATACTAAAGCAAACAGTATTTCACGTTATATAGTCCAGCCAAGCTAAGCAGTGCATGCTGGGAGTGTTATTTTCCTGAATTATTTGACATGTTGAGACATTTTTGTTGTGGGTTGTTGAAGACATTTAAGGTTGTCGACCCCCCACCCCACCCCCCACCACCACCCTTTTCCAAACTGCAGCTAATGTTTAGCTTAAAGGGTTTAAAAAACAAGTTAAACTATTTTCTAAAACAGGATATGCAAACTGAAGCTTAACCCTCCACATTATACCCTTAGCTACTATAGCAGCCCCCATCTCAGCAGACCTCACTCATGCTGCATGGGGTGGGATTTTTATTGGCTAATTCTGGTATCTGGATCCTCAGATGGTACCTTACTGCTCTTGACTTGCCCGCGAGGTGAATGCACATGAACTCCACATACACACAAATGCACACTCACAACCACACTTTTCGGAAACTTTTCAAACATTTTCATATATTTAGTATAAGAATCCTTTTTATGCAACACAACAAAAAAAGGATATTACTCTTACCCATTCATATGACCCTATATTAACTCAAGCAAATTAGGTTAAGCACCGCATTGAAAGATACAACAGTAGTTCCCCTACATTTATTCAATCCTACAACTGTTTATTTGATCCTTACAATATATGCTAGGCAAAGAAACAAGTAACCCAGTAATGAGAACAGGTGACGAGACATAATTCTAAAAATCATAATGTAGGGAAGCACACTAAACTTCTGACTTATTTAGGGTCAGCAGATAATCCATGTCAGCGAGGAAAGGTTCCCGTGCTTGACTAAATAGTTCTTCCTGTGCTGTGACTGGTTTGTTTCCTTGATAGACTCATCCAGCTGTTTCACATTAACATTAGTGACACATGCCTGATTATTGGAGACTCACCAATCAGCATGTAGCAAGAACTCAGTGCTAAATTGTAATCCAAGTCCTTTTAATTGAAATGACAGTTTATGCACCCTGTCCTGGCTCAGAGTGCCCTCACTAACATGGATTATCTGGTCACATGAGATTTATGAACCATACCAATACTGATTTTTCTTTTCCAAGCTTTTTTTTTTCTAACCAAGATTAATTTAAACTTATTTCCTAAGAGTTTATTGAATATTCTTTAAAACACATTCATCATAGAAACGTACATTTTCCATAACAACAAAAGCATATTAAACTTAAGATAAGCTGTACTAATAATCACAAAGATCAGAAACCAATTTTAAAATGTTACATATTTGAATAAAACATAAATGTAGGAAAACATATTATGACAACTGTACCTTTTAGAACTTCAGATGCCAGCATTAAATGATCCCAGTTTGTTGGGTGGCTATCCCAGTCCACTTCTTCCCACAGGAAGGGCTCAGGAATTGTAACCACAATGTTCGACACTTGTGTTTTCTGGCAGCCACTGAATTAACAGCCTTCAGACAAGAGTTCCTTTTACTGACTGCCCCCTCGCAGCCTGTACAGTGGGGACTTCCAGCAATCAATCTACGCTCACAACGGCAGTGAAATCTATCAGTGACTTTCACAGGAAATAACTTATTTGTGCGCTTGTTCATTCAGGTAGCTTTGAGTACTATTAATATACCCTTTCATATTAAAGCATGTTGAATACGAAACAAGGGTACATGAAGGAAACTCAGTGAAGCATGAGCAGTGAGTACAAATACACACACACACACACACACACAGATTAGGTATCTATATCTTTGTGGGGACTCTCCATACATTTCTACGGGCATAACCCAAATTCCAACAATGACAATCTTAACCCCTACCCAGCCCTAACCTTAATCTTAAGTAACCAAACAGAATACAAGACTTTTGAAAATTTCAGTTTTTTGATTGCATTCCATAGATATTTAAAACAAATTCCCCTTGTGGGGACACAGAGCTGAAGCATGATTTGTAGTGACAGCCATTACTGACATTTAGATTGTAATTCACATGGTCTAGTGGCACCGTATGCAATACTGTGGCCTCTTACCCATAGAACTAAAGGTTTGATTCCTGCATTTGAGGTGTATGAGGTGTTTGCCTCCCTATATTTGTGTGACTTTTCTCCCTTGATCAGTGCCTCTAAATTGCTCATGTATCTACGTGTTTGCCATGTGATAAACAGCTATTCAGTCCAGGATGTACTCTCTTTCCCCTGGGATAGGCTGCAGGCTCTCAGCTGAATGGACTACATACTAAATTCAAATGAAGTAATACATTTTGGGCGTCATTTTCCAAGTGCATGTGTTAGATGACTAGATGACTAAAAATCACTCCTGTCCAGGTAAAGTCCCTAGTGTTGCCATTAACTTTCATAGGAATCAGGGATGTAACTCAAACCATGTGATTTAATAAAATAAGCAGAGGCTTATTTTCAAAACAAAATGCTACAATCACATCTCTGGGTTTCCACAGAACTGTCTAATCTACAGCTTTGAAGTCCACATAGTGAGGATATGGTCTCTTGTTTTTGAATACTGCAGTTAAAATGTAGTATACCATGGTGTTTAAGGTCAAATTAGTAAAATACCTTTAATCAAGACATGGAATTTCTACAGCCATAGTGCAATATTTATGATTCATAAAACTGTGTGCTTTCTTTTTAAATTGAGTGCTGTCAAATGTTGGCTGCCAGACATAATATAGACTACATACTTAGGTATAATATAATCACCATGACAACCCAGAACAGAAACTAGGCAGGAAGCTGAGAGTGATTTGGTTGCTGATAAAACATGACATGACATGTTCAAAAATGACTACATATTTAAACAGGGTTGTCACACACTGAATGCAAGACACAATCACAAAAATGGGCAGCAAAAGCTAAAAATGTGCAAGTGCTTGTAAACCATTTAAAAATACATTTTATATGTTTCCTTCTGACAATACAGTCCAGACAATTGTGGTCAGGAAATGTCATTTACAGGATTGCTTTCGTATTGACGTATAGATGAAAGGCTTCGCCATGCAGCTGGACATGCTGTTACATCCCTGTGGGATTGGTTCTTATAGAAGGTTGAATGGTTGAATGCAGAAGCAAATTCTTGATTACCCTTCCTGGCCAATCAAGAATTCGCCTCTGCATTCAACCTTCTATAAAAATGTTTTGCTGGGTGATGGAGAGCACTGGTGTTTTTAGGGATACATTCCTTTGTGTGTTTTGAGTTTTAGGTCTGGTAAACTGGACAAGTAAGTTACCCTACGGATGCTGGCTTCACATAGAAACTGTATGTTATAAACACTAGGTCAGGTGCAATTGCCAACCGATGTATGTCTGGTTATTGGTTAGGTCAGTAGGATAGTGTTTTTTACTATGGCTCCTTTAGAGTTTGTCTTGTTTTTGTTTTTAGCTTGTTTCGTTTTGGTCTTTTCTCTCCTTTGGCATTGCACAAGCTCCTTTTCCAGCTCCCATCTCATGGTTCGTATTGTCGCTTTGTGAGTTAATTTGTAAATAATTATAGTACATTTATCATTGTCTTTATGTGGATTCCTTGGCCTCTACCCCTTCGCTCGTACTTCTGGACAAATAGCACATGTAATAAAAGCGAAGTAAATCACTCAGCATAAGACTGTTGCCTTGGTAACTGAATAATGGATTAACACAGAATTCTTACATTGCATGTGTTACTGACCCACGCAGAGGAAGTCAGTACTGGCCTCATGGGAGGTGATTAATATATAAAGCCTATTTTAAGTGCCATTGATAGTGGTTATGTTTATTGTTTCAAGGGCTTCCTATCTGGAATGATTTTAGCAGGTGGTCCCACAACACGGAGGGCTCCCTTGTTTCCTTTGTAAAAGAGAACACACCACCTTTGGGGTCTCCCAGGTACCCTTTTCCAGACAGACATCCCTGCACCTATAGATGCACCCACACTATTGTGGCACCACCATTTTTAGTGACTTGTCAATGACTGTGTTGGATTTCCCAGACCCTCATTGTCATCGTGTGCTGCTGACACAGTTCCCTTGGCATTCACCTCGAAGGACTGGTGTGTTGCGTTAAGGAGTCACCGATAATGCAGTTGTGTGTTTCTTTGACTAAAGGTTAGGCTACTTAATGTAAGGTCACAAAGTACATTTTTTTATAATCCTATTTTTAACACTGGGCTGCATGCATGGTTGCACATCACTACAATGGCTGTAGGCGCCACAGTGGGTAATAATTAGAGATGCACCGATACTGATATTCAGATCGGTATCGGCGCCGATCCAGACCTATTTGACGGATCGGATATCGGCCATGCATGACCGATCCACGTCCTATACTTACTTATTTAGTTTTTGGCAATCAATCGCAGGACAGCTCTTTCCCATTTTACATGTGTTTTTTTGCGACATTCCAATCGAACGCTAACGCTGCCTATCAGTCTTTTTTGCTACTCAGTAGGTGTGAATACAGTGACTTCCGCCTGTTCGCAGTACGAGGAGTGTAAGATAAGACGTGACGATCTGGGAGTATTTTACGCTTTTTAACAGAAACCAGTAGCACAGCGATTTGCAATTTATGTAAAATAAAGTTTTAAGGTGAGAACAGCGTTTAATGGACAGTCCCATTTAACAAAGCGCACGCAACTGCGAGACAAAACAAAGCAATGGATGATTTGGGAGTCGCTAACTTAATTGGA
>JAODJW010000040.1:25724217-25749863 GCA_026777045.1 Hyperopisus bebe
ATATATAAAGTATAACAAAGTAAAAAGAGCTCTTGTATCGGAATCTGTATCGGTATCGGCAGTTGTGTATCGGAATCAGATCAGAACTGAAAAAATGTGGATCGCCCATCCCTAGTAATAATGATTATGATGATGATGATGGGGCGGCACGGTGGCGCTGCTGCCTCACAGCGAGAAGGTCCTGGGTTCAGTCCCCGGGTTGGGCGTAGGACCTTTCTGTGTGGAGTTTGCATGCCCTCCCCTTGTTCGCATGGGTTTCTGCTGGGGGCTCCGGTTTCCTCTCTCAGTCCAAAAGCGTGCAGGGCAGGTTGACTGGCGAGTCTAAATTGGCCCTGTGAGTGTCTGTGTCCTGTGGTGTGTTGGCGGCTGCCCAGAGTTGGTTCCTGCCTGTGCCCATTGTTCCCGGGATAGGCTCCGGTCCCCCCCGCAACCCCAGTTGGGTTTAAGCGGTTACGGTGAAGGATGGATGGATAATAATAATATACTCTCGGGTTCAAACAGCCACATTGGCTATCCACCCCTAGTGCAAACAGCATTGCTGGCTACCGAGACCTGGGTGCAAACAACATCCACCTTAATAGTTCTATGAAAAGAACATAAAGCAGGTGTGCCATTTTACAACAAATCTCCATTTTAACCCATCCATTTCCCATAGAGCTTATTCATCAATGTAAGTGGTCCTTAATGAGTACCATCAACGCCTAGAGCAGGGGTGCCCAATCTTATCCGCAAAGGGCCGGTGTGTACGCGGGTTTTTGCTGCAACTCCCTAATTAGACTACTAATTAGGGGACTGATTGGCTGAAGAGTCCTCACACCTGGGTTTGAACAGCTGACCTACAGGTTATCCCAAAAACCTGCATACACACCGGCCCTTTGCGGGTAAGATTGGGCACCCCTGGCCTAGTGCCATCTTTGGCATCCATCAACAGCATTGTGTTGGCACCTGATTAGCACAAATGATGAAGGGTGGAATTCCCTCCGTTCAGTTTCCTGTTATTGCTCAGCCTTTTGTGGCCGATCCCCTGTGTGACCCATCATTTCTATCTCAGGAAACCCAGGACACCAGACAGAAGACACCGTGTGAATGCTTCATTAAGTGGCAGACACTTACACTCCAAGGAAAATTAAGACACCAATTCTCCTGGATCACATGTTTCTGAACTATTAGTGTGCGAGGAAATAAACACAAAAAAGTAAGAACATGAAAATTAGCTGCACAGAGGTGAGATCAGGATTCAATCACCCCAACTCAGAGTTGCAAAATGACTGCACTGCCCATGCAGCCACCAACATCTTGTGACTCAGAAAAGTTGTGCCAGAAAAAACCCCAAAGATTTTCCCAAGCTGTTACTATGTGCCATTTAAGAGATTATTGAAAACTTAATGGATTAACAGCTTTCCAAGTGTTGGTTTTGATCGATAACCATGTGGTATTGTCAAATAAAAGAGCACCTAGTCATGTTACTGACTTAGGCATGGGGACAGAATAGTCCAAAGGGTCTCGTTGACACCATGTTGTTTGTGTTCCTGAAAAAAAAATAGATTGGAACTGGACAATTCATTTATTTCACACCAAGTTTTCCTTTTTAGGGTACAGCTGCAAGCACAAAGCAGAGACAGATGTGGGTAAAAATGAGGTTGCCTTGGAGATGATGACAAACAGCAGAACATCAGTGAGTATGCAGAGTCATACCCCTGAAAAGTAACTATGGCTTTGCCTGCCAGCCAGCAGGGAGAGAGGAAAGGGGACTGGATGTCAGATTGTGTGGTGCGAGCAGCAAGCCAGTCTAATCCCCAGTGTGCTGAGGGGCTGTTGAACTGCTTATACTGTTGGCCAACTGCCAAGCTGACAGGACCGCCCACCGGCCGGCCCACACAGGACTCCCCGGTCCGGGTCAGCGCTCTAACACCCAGCTCAGGCCGAAAACATCCTACGGCTACAAGGGCACAGGAAGAGCTTTAGACAATGAAGCTTTTTCGTGAATGAAGGGGGTCCGCAAGGTCACAGAGAGGGTCAGACACAAAAGACTGAACCATAACAGGAAAGTAAATGGATGGGGATTCCACCTTTCATCATTTGTGCTAAACAGATGCCAAAACAATGTTGTTGATGGTTGCCAAGGATGGAACTGGGTATTTATGACATGTATTTTTTGAGCTTTGAAGACCTTTATTGTATGTCAGGAGGGTTCAACATCAGAGTAACCCTTATATTCATGAATAAAAAGATTGTTATTATTGGTAAAACTTTACTTGAAGGGTTACAAATAATCCTGTAGTACACTTTTAATTACTGTATTGATTAATCAGAAATTAAATATTATAAGATGGGTGATAAGCGGTTATAGATGTATGGGTTCACCATTACCTAGATCGATGGATATTCTAGTCGGAATCCAGGTACTCGATAGTTTTGCTTAGCACATGTTTTGGCTCAGTAATCATCTCCTTAAATTACTGCTCCTTCTTAACAGGGAATAAAAACAGTTATTTTAATATTAAAGCTGACAGCTGATATAGCTATAAAACTAGTCACATTATTGGTAGTTTTAAGGTGGATGCTTCTTAAAGTATAAAAGCATAAAAAAACCTGTGTAGTTAAACAAAAGAACCAGACAAATCATATAATTCAAGGCAAATAAAAAGAGTCAAGTTCAATGAAATGGGTACAAATACAAAGGAAGCATTGTTTGACCTCTTCTGGTTCCAATTTTCATTTCTCCACGGCCAAAAACCTCCCTCCTTTCTAATGACAAAGAGCTGGCAGTAGTGCACACCACTGGGAAACTGCCTGGTTTTGCCTGGAACAGTAGTTGACCCAGTAAGAAGATTCTAGTGAACCACAAGTGAACGAACTCCACAAAGAAGGGTGAGGATATAACTCAAAGTCCCAATGTTCTCTGTGTTATGCCTTTCAGATTCAATCTAAAACAGACACATTAAGATGTTTTCTTTTAGTCATTTAAAAGGCATCATCAAGATTCATTTAGAATTAAGTTACCCAAGAGGAGATTATATTCAAAAATACCATATAACAGTCAACTCTCATAACTGTCAAGACTTTCATAAGATGACCCAAGTCAGTAGAACCACTTCAAAGATGCTCTTGATTCAGTTGATTTGCTTATCCAGAAAATAAATGTTTCTGCCTGGCTCAATTTCTCATGGTGAAATAGCTGAAAGGTCTCATCTTGGACGTAAACCTGTCATCCTTTGGTTCACTACTGTGCTAAGGTGGTTCCATGATTCATTGCATGAACCATGTCCTCTGAAGTATGCAGCCCCTGAATTCAGACACAGCCTACATTTGCATGAATACAGCTGTGATATTCCACCAGACCAGGAAAGGGCAGATGTATTGCAACAAATACATGCAGTGTAGTGTAATGGGTAAACGTTTCTGAACAGTATTGAAGTTATTAGTTGAGGTTTGGTGGTATTACAGTTAAAAGGTTTTTTAAGTTACAAGGTATTTTGAAATACTTGCGACAAAATTAGCTGCGACCCCCATCTTCCCTGGCTCACTGAAGTTTATGACCAATATTATAAAAAAGTACAGAAAAACGGGCTTCATTCCTAGTGATATAACACCAATATCTGAGTTCTGGACCGCAAAAAGGAATCAATCAAGTATGACAAGAAGAGGTCGCACTTTGGTTAATACAATTTTATTCAACGTCTCTGCACAGATGCATTTCGGCGTAATGCCTTCCTAAGTGTGTCACTTCCAATTTAAAAAGATACATTCCTGCTGGACAACCGATGATTACACAACAAGTGTCACGGGCGTGACCAGCGCATCACCAGACCACAACCCTAAATGAGCAGCATCACGCTAGATTACCATCATAATATACAAAGTATGGCGAAAGTAAGTGATAACATGCATACAATCTGGCACATCACAAAAATCAGGTAAGGGAGAAGTTCTCATTCATCCCATTTAGCGCAACTGTATTTAGGGTGAAAATATACCAACGTTCCATCTAAGAAGGTGATTCTCTCGATCCTGACCTCTGGGTACTGGTTGATTATCTCCAGACCCATAAATCACAAGGGATTACTGTCATTTCCAGTTCTATTAAAATGTCTGACTACTGATGCCGACTCATTTCTATCCCTAATTGTACATTTGTGTTAACAGATTCTAGTTTTTAGTTGTCGTTTTGTGTTACCGACGTAATAAAATCTTATGTTATCATTGGTTGTCCAGCAGGGACGTGTCTCTCCCCCCCCTCCCTTTTAACATTGACTTTAATGACTTTTGACAATGTGCAAAATTGAGCATGAAATGAATGCATAAAGGTGAAGATGCTTTTGAGATTTAGGCTATTACGATTTTGTACATCTCTACCATATGTACTGTGGCTACAGTTTAAATAATCACAGATGGCATAGATATAGGTATAGGTGTAAATAATAACTGATGGGAGGTCTGCATAACAACGTAATGTGGAGAATAAAGCAATAAAGCAATACAAGATTGCATATAATGTTCAAAGTGCTTTTGCAAATAAGAAGCGCCATTCTTAATGCCGCCTTTTCACCCGTATTCCTAAGCTAAGCTGGGCAGAAAAACAGAAGGGTTCTGGGCAGTAAGGGAACACCACTGAACCTCCCAAACAGGATGCACATGTTGGCAATGATGTGGCTAAAAAAGAGTCCTACTCCAGTTGGAGAGCCACAGAGGGGCAGCCTTGTGGGATTCTGGGAGTTCAGCCGGTCCACGATTCTTCTTGCCGCAAAAGCCGCTACTGTAGCTATTTGACCTTAGTCCTATTTAAGTCCTTTTAAACTTGCATTGAGAGTTTCTGAAAACTTCAGTTCCGCTGATGGTCAACTAGAGTCTAGGATGCCATTTGCGAAGCATTTGTGCCATCCGTGTCTAGCCTCCAGGACAATTGCTACGAGTTGCCTGAAAAGGCCTCTCTAATAAGCTTAGACAAGCGTGGGCAGGGGCAAACAAGTCTTGTAAGTCAGATGGGAGGCCTATAGTTAACTAGTTACAGGAGGAGATGGTATAAACCACTGGGTTTAAGGGAACACTTAAATGCAGAGAATAGATTTCTTGGCTGGAATATATCCTATTAAAAAAAGCATATAATTGTCTCATTCAAGGAATTTTGATTTTTCATTTACTGTATGCCTATTCTCAGTCAATCTTCCTTTCACTCATCTGCACATTTGGTACTGGTTTCCATTCTTGAATCTTTCTCATTGAACTATGGAACTCATTTTCCTTGAGAAGTTATATCTGAATCCCACAGCAGCCCTGTAACACTGGGTCAAACAGGCTGATAGTAGCATATAGCTAGAAGAAATGGGGATTCTGCCTTGACATGAATTTCACATTCATGTCAAGGCAGAATCCCCATACATCCCCATACATTACACACACACTCACATATTTGTATTCATTTGTGGGGACCGTCCATTCATTTTGATGGGAAAAAGCCTAATCCCAACAATGACGACCTTAACCCCTACAGCCCGAACCTTAACCATAAGTAACAAAACAAAATTCAAGACTTTTGACATTTTTAGTTCTTTTGAGTACAGTCACAGTTTTTTAAAAATTGAGTTTCCCCATTTGAGGACCAAAAAATGGTCCCACAAGTTCAAACTTACAGGTTTTTATTCCATTGGTCCCCATAATATAATATATACATACACACACACACACACACACACACACACACAGAGTGAGTCATTTTTCCAAGGTAAACTTTCATCTATGGAATTGGGACACTAAGAGTAAACCACATGTGAATTCATAACAAGTGATCTTGTTTAGAATGCTTGCTTGTGCACACTTGCTGTGAACAGCTCTACTCCCCAGAGTTAGCAGACCTACTTTGAGTTTAATATGGTAAGCAAGGTTTGGTTAAAACAAATACCATTGATTAAAATCTTGTCTGTACTTGAATATATGTAGCTTTGCTTGCCATTTATTCAAAAAAAAAACATAAAGCATGATTTATAATCAAACCAAGAGCCTTAAATTATGTAGCAAGGCAAAACAACTGAATTCTCTATGCATAGAAATTACAGTTTGTGCTGTGATATAATGTTAATCACCCCCACGGCAGATACTTAACTGCAAAAACTACACATACATCAAGAATTTCTATCTTGACACATAATTCAAGGTAAACTGATCATTTTATTTCTGTATTGTTAAAACATGAAGTAAGTGTAATTTAACCAGCATGGTCGAGGATTACGGAGACCCTCCTCCAAGGAATCTGAGTCCAGAGACAAGATCAGTTTCCTGAAGATAAAATCACAAGAATATCAGATGAATATTTTGAGTCTTGCCAGTAGTCCTTCAAAGCAAGTGAACCTTTAACATTACCCCTGTCCTCATCCTCTTCTGCTCTGTGATTTAGGGTGAACCCCCTTTACTGGTCATGCCTATGCCACTGTGAGAAGACAACTACACATACAAGCGTATTTCACATTTAATGTCCCGACATGACAGACTGGCCATTCAGGGGCGGAGGAGGGGTCTCACAGTTGGGAGCTGCAGCAACAAGGGCGGGACTCCCCTCAGTAAAATATGCCTGCCCCAGGGGGGGTTCCCCCTTAGTAAATTTTGTAATGGGCTTCCTGCTGTGATGGGTCTGGGGGCAGCTGCCCCTCCACCCCCTGCAGCTACTTATGGTCCTCCTAAACCATGAAATAGCAAAACAAACTGAGGAAACAGCATCTAATCCCCCAGCTTAAGGATCCTTGAATAAGCCTTCACCTTGTGTTGTTGTGTTGATATACAAACAGAACTGCAGGAACGGGGCATTCCCGGGTTCTTTGAAGGGCAGGGAAAAAAAAATAAAAAGGGCGCCTCCTGCATGGCGTATAGTGAAGTACTCCTCAAAGATTATTTATTTCAGCAGGGAAGCCAGACTAAAAGTATACATACACTTCTGTGATAAAAACACACAAGGCACTATAGACCTATAAAAAGTGCCATAGGACTCGTCAAGTCTACCCAATTGTAATAGCACCTTATATGGCACTGCATCATATTTTCTCCACTGGGGGGGCATCTGTTAGGATTATTCCCCACATTGTCACACATGGACGGATACCCTACACAACACTGTATCACATTTAATCGGCGGGAGGGGCACCTTTTTGGGCACTTCCTTGTGTTTTCTCACCACTTAGGAGTACCCTTTACAGCACTACACCCTTTGGGACACTTAATCATGTAGAGGTGGCATAGAGGGCACTTCGTAGTGGCACACTTTTACACTGGAAGGGTACCGATAGGGACTGTGAAGGTACCTTATAGGGCAGTGCATCACATATTCTCTACCAGTAGGGCACTCATTAAGACACTTCATCATTTTCTTGCTCTAGAGGGCACTTTAGCAACATTCTTTTCAACCATGGGGGCACCAGGGAGAGTGGTTGCCACCCTTGCCCCAACCCCAAGACCACTGACGTGCAGGAATAACATATTATGGCAAATGCTAAACTAGTCCATGTGCTCATTTTACAAAAAAGGATGTTCAGCTAATGTGTAATATGGCAAAGACAATGGGGCTCCAGCTATATCTTGGATATGAAACTTCAGTCCATTATCTTGGTCTGGATTTTAACTTTCTGCACCTGAACTATTCACCTCCAATTAGCAGGCAGAAGGTGCCCCAGCATGGTGTTTTGTAGGGTATTATTCCACTGGTATAAATGGGAATAACTTTGAAATAAAACACTCAGCTATGCAACAATCATAATTGCTATGTTGCATTTTCAGAATTGATTTTGTCACAATTGTTTAAGGTGCTCTCAATGTTTAGTCATTTGTGATAATGGAATAGCAAAATACTCAATTAGATGAGGGTTCAAACTGTAGTATGTAGGTCAGTGTAAATATGAACCATATGGACTTAATTCCAGTATGAGGTCACTGCTCTGGCTCAGTCTTACTCTTTCTATATAAATGTCAGCACTCACATTGTGCTTCACTCACCCAACTGTAAGGAATAGGGTTTATATCTAGACTGAGTCTGTGAAATCAGGTGGAGTGGACTGTTAATGGTAGTCAGATGCTTGGCGTTGTCAAGCAAAATTCCAAATCACCATGGTAACTAGTTCCTTTATCATACAAATAATGCAATGTAATTAGAAACACATAATTTAGAATCAGAGGTCTGTACAAAGGCAGCACACAATTACAGATGTGTGTTCCACCAATGCTAAGTTTCCAAAACATTTGACGTCAAAGTAGTTTTCTAAACTGGAATATATAAACGCACTCACCCACGTCATTAGCAGAGAGCCATAATCAGGCAGATATCTAATTAGTGCAGCTTTTTAAACATTCAATTCATTGTTATGATCATTTTCTGGTTTTTAACATGCAGGATACTTTCTTTTCGAGTTCAGCACTCCGTAGGAAAGATATACTGACACTATTAAGCAAAAACATTTCTAGCAGTACTAACAAAAGAGATTTAGTCGGACTCACAATGCAACATCTACAAGCAGTACCAGAAGAGTCGCCTCTAGCTATGCGCAATAAGGAAGTTGCCTAGGGCCCCTGAATTACCCGTATTGCCCAGGAAGTAAAATAAATGATCATCAATTTTCTCAGTAGGGGGCCTCCTAGGGCCCCTGAAAAGGTAGAGCCAGCCCTGTACCAGTGACAGCCAGTGTCCACCAATAACCTTACAAGATGCAAACACTCCTGGGTCTCCTTGGAGTTGGAGAAGCACTACATTGACAGCCAGTGCTGTGCTAAGTACAAAGTGAAAAGACATAGAGGAGTAGGGGGTATTCATTGAAGGGGGTATTCATTCACATTTTTCCCAAGACAACTATTAAACATCTATGCTTGTATCACTAGCACCCAGGCTTTCATACGGTCCATTTAGAATTGGTTCTTTACTTGATACTTAACCTGCCTGATAAGTAACTTGCAGCTTTCACTCATTTAAATTAAAAAGGCTAATAATACTGCAGTATTGCAGAGATGACTCTTTGCTAAGATAATTCTGTGTGACCCAGGGTTGACAACTTCGGTCAGCTGGCTGGCCTGAGATTTTCAATTCGAGACAAGTCTACTCGCGTGTATGTAACAGTTTCATTACCTTGTAAATAGAGCTGCACGATTTATCGATTTCAAATCGAAATCGCAATTTAAAACAACGCGATTATCAAGTCGCAATAATCACGATTTAGGATATACATTATACAGCACATCTGCCGTGAGAATAGTTTTACAAATTCATGCCATGCTCCCTGTGTGACAGTCATTCTCACCAATCACAAGCGCCGTGCTTCTCGCGTGCCAGTCATGCTCACCAATCAGAAGTGGCCCAAGAAGGCCCACAAACACCAAACAGGTGAAACCCAAGGAAAATGTTACATTCGCGGTGCGGAAAAATACTGATTCCGCTACTGAGCTATAAGTGAATTTCCTTCCTATTCCATGGTCCGAGATTGTTTCAGAAAGGACCTACCATCAATAGAACTGGCGAGCTCCTTTTAAACACCAGCTGGAATATACTTCTGCATATCATATCTTTGGTTTTTGTTAATAGGCAATAGCATTAATATACCGCTAACCCATCAAAACAACAACGAGACAGTCAGTATTTCTCACAGCAGTGGAGTTGGTGACCTCCAAAAAAGCCGTAAAACCCCACAATACAGTCGTGCTTGTGTCATATGTTTTTGTGCTTATTAAATTTAAGTGTTTCCAAAGATTAATCCCACAACAGTAATAAAATAAAAGTCTTGCTTTAACATAAACACTAAAAGAATAGATCGCTTTAATAGCTATTACAGTTGGGTATGGGCACGCTGTCTTATTTAGAAAACATACAAAAAGAGACGTATATAATGTTTAACCATTTGTTTTGTATTTGTTCGAGTAACAAAGCAAAGGAATGATAAGCTGCTTCAGTGGAAAACTGCATTTTATTTCTCATTTAAAATAAAATGCAGGGTTGGCAACTTTGGTCAGCTGCATGGAGTAAGATTTTCTGTTCTCTGTTCTGTACACACATATACATGTATGTAAGTTTTACTACCTTGTAAATAGTCTGTAGGGTTTGCAAACTGCCGTAACATTTTTGATGCAGCTAATTTTAAGTTCAGAATGGAATATAGATTTGCCATAAGATTTCTTGCGTGAGAGTCTGAAAGAGTTTGTAACCATGAACACGCACATTTTTTGTTTCACCTGAATTGATTTGTATGGAAAATAACCGTATACAGTTGTTAAAAAGCGGAAAATTACACCAACATGAAATCACCAATAAACGACTTCAATTTATTCAACATTTTATAAAATGCATACTACGTTAAAAAATTTCCAGCTTTATGGTTTCAGAACAGAACAGTCACTCTGTTATGAACATTACGTTTTTTTTAGTGTTATTTGTGTTAATAATAGCAGCTATAACACCACAATAGCGCAAACAAAAGGGCTGCATACACCAAAGTATTTCTTGCTTGTTCACTGGCGTGGGAAAAGGCGGTTCTAGTGTTATTAGGAGGGTAATAAGCTTTACCTGCAAGATCGCTATTTTTCTTTTTGCTGCAATTGTTTTCATTATTACTTTATTTAACTTGATACATCACATCTTTAAATTCTCATCCTTGGATTAGAATATAGACCAGTTAATACTGATGGTATGTCATGCTGCGTCATATGTTTTTAAATTACTAGACACTGAATATAAAACTGAAGCTTGACATAAAAAAATTAAATCGCAAATCAAAATTGTAATTGTAATTGTAATTGTATTTTCCCCAAATCGTGCGGCCCTACTTGTAAATAGCCGGTAGGGTTTGCAAACTATAACACTTTTGATGTAGCTAATTTTAGGTTTATAATGGAATAATATAGATGTGAGTCTGAAAGCGTGAGTGTCACACCAGATGCATGAGAGTTGGCAACTCTGATGCTCCTTCCTAGAACTCCAACCAGGGACCCACATGTCACAAGTTCACACCCTTAATCACAGCGCTGCCAGTAGTCCCACATATATAATTGTCTCAAGTTTTAGCCTTGAGACTTTTTAAGGAAAGCTTAAAATATATATCTCCTAGACAGGCTCACAGGCCTCAATTCTGCAGATACCCACTGACATGGGCAAAGATGTTTGCAGGCTATGTCCTCTAGATAACAGCACACTGGCAGAAATTCCCACCAGTGATCCTCACATCAGTTAAAATAACACCTGCAGGCCATGACTGCCAGTCTATGGAGTCATAATGAGAAGCTGCCACCCAGCACTGCAGCAAGGCTCTCCCCAGCACATCCATCTGTGCGTCTGGCAAGCCCCAATTTGTCTCATACAGATGACATCAGCTACCCGGCCACCGCAGCACTGTAATTACTCTTGGATGAGGTTTCCAAATAGGTTTTCTTCCCTCTAGTGTTGCAAAACTGTCAGGAGAAAATAAAACATAAAGAGTTACTTTGAACATGTATTTAAGATTACATTTTACAGGCCAACCAAAAAGGCTACAGGACACTAGGGTTCAAGAAAGATGATAACTCCTGACAACTTGGGAAAGGCACCTCTACATGTGTCCACCTTGAAAAGGGGACTACTATTAGTGACCGCTGTGGAATGGGCACCACTATTAGTGACCGCCGTGGAAAGGGCACCACTATTAGTGACCACCGTGGAAAGGGCACCACTATTAGTGACCGCCGTGGAAAGGGCAACATTTTAGTTGACCGCCTTGGAAAGGGCACCATTATTACTGAATGCGTGGAAAGGGCACCACTATTACTGACCTCCTTGAAAAGGGCACCACTATTACTGACCACCTTGGAAAGGGCACCACTACAACTGAAAGGGTTACACTCTGTAATCACTATCGCTACCAGTCTTACCAGTGGAAGACTTGCAGATGACCCAGCTGACTGTCCATTCCAGTCAATATAGCTTTATAAGCTGATATGCTATTCATCGGATTTCCAAATCCTTAACCTATTGGATGCTGCACTCTCAGGAGAACATAAAACAGGTTTGCATCTACTGCAGTCTTTGTAATGGAGAATGAGATATGTTCAATGGTTAAAGTGAATAGAATGTCTTTGAAAACAAAATAGCTCTGAAAAAATTGTATGTAAGGCGTAATGGCCATGAAGAATTATCTTGAATGTTTGGAAAGGCGAGCATATCCACCCTTGGGATGTGATAGAGAGGCAAACAAATTCAAAACATTCATAATTACCATTTTGCACTCTCATATCTGCCAAGCCGTAAATCCCAGAATGCCATACCATTGACTCTGCTAACCGAAACCCCTACCACACACAGCAAACTGGCTTTATACTCTTACAGTTAGTTACAGCTATAGATTGCCCCCCCACCTTACAGTAAACACCGAGACAGATTGAACCATTTTCCCATTAGATATAAAAACTAGATGGTTTTTTGTTCATTTGTTCTTGCTGTAGGTAGTATGGTTGGCCTAGTAAGTAGTCTCACCTCAAAAGTGTGCAGCTTTTTCTCTGATTGTGTCGAAGTCCATGTGAATTTCCAGGTCGAAACCATTTACTTCAACTGAATGCAAGTTGTCCTTAGTGTGTGCCCTATACAAATGCCCCTCAGTGGACTGGCATCCTGTTGCCCACCGTACTTTCTATACTTATATAACCAGTGTAGCCCTATGGGAATTTTGGGTAACTGATTTCCAAAGTTAATGCATCTAATTTGATGTTTATTCTGTTTAAATACTGCTAAAGTGTCAACCTCATATTGTAAAAAATGTTTAATTTAGGCCTATATGTAAAAACAAATATAATTAACTAATTAATTGAATCATTAAAAACCTCTACCTGGAGGGACTATCCAATCAGGTTTTTATTTTATGTTTATGTCAGTTTAGTATAAAACTGCCAGCTTTAGAGTTGTATGTGTATAGATTTAGGTTATTGTCTGTGGTGAGGTGAGAAATACTGTGAAGTTACACTGCGTGAAAGGCCGGCTACATTTTGAATGAGCTTACTCATACTAATCTTTTTGGTTTCGCAAGCATATTTGATTTCATTTATTTTATATACATATTTTCCGAAAACAGTTAAACTTTATTATGTTTGTGCATTTTTTTTCTTGTTGATAATTCTCTGTAAAGGTAACATCTGTGTTTTGAAAAGGGGTAATGGAGTGTTACATTATGGATTAAAACTCATTGAGCTAAGCAATACTAAGTATGACAGATAACTGGGAGAGATTAATATATTTAAAACTTGCCTTTCTATGCTGTCCATCATCAGTTGATAGTGGAATACCTTTCTAATTATTCTAACTTCCTGATTGTCTGTGGTATATAATTATATATATTAGTGTATTGATTAACATTAGAGAGAGATCTCTTACCTCAAAGAAAAGGATTTGGGGACGCACTCCAACACATAGCTAGACAAGCTAGGGGGCACTACAGTAGTACAAACTATTTATAGAAAACAAATAGATACCTATTATATGACATTGAAAACAGGTTTGCTACGAAAACGCAACACTTGATATGCTTCCTCTGTCACTATACTGATGACAATTTAAAGTGCATCTCTAAACAGATCATGAAACCTGAGACAAAGCACTGGGAAAAGAGTTTCTCAGTCCATAATGCACACAGCGAATACTGCTTCTCTCTCCCAGTTACTTAGTTGGTTTTATTCAAGCCGTTAATTGAAGGGCAATTAAAATCACTTTATATGATTTAGTTACTGTTATTCATGGAATTTGTCTAATACCCTACAGATTAATCAATGATTGAAATAACATTTTGCACTTGTTATCCCATATGAAATTAGGTAAACAAAAGTATTATCCTAAAATAATTTCTATACTACCATAGTATTCTAGCCTTTATATTGAAGCACATTTATACAGGGTGAGGTACAGTCACATGCTGCATCTATATTTTGTCTGTTGAGGGAAGTGAAGCCCTGTGTTTGTCGGCTGGGAATGTCAGACTCCCATATATGAATGTTCTGTGCAGGACATTGGAGTACGAGTTACACATTCCACCGAGGGCTGTTTAGTCATTCTGAGGCTGAACAAAAGCGCAGGCAGTACAATCATGCACATCATTCTTCTGCATGAGGAGGCCAATTTCATAGCCGGGTGGGTCGACTGAGCTATGCTTTGGTTAACTGTAACACAGACTGTCTCCTAGTGTGACAGCTGTAGAAACACAATCTCTGACGAAGACACGACCGCAGACGCCGTCCTCGCAAAACCGGAGGAGCTATTTTGTCCTGTACAGTCATCTCATAATGGTGGCACAGACCGAGGTGGTAAAACCCTTAAGCAGCTGCTGGTCACAGGGCCCTTTTGAGAAGGCCATCCACAATCCACCTACAATCCATCTACAAAGTGACCAAAGCAGGATTGTCACCCTCAATGTTAGAAACCTAGTTGGAAGTGCTTGCAGGTACCACTAGGTTTCTGCAATCCCATCCCAACCCATGCAAAGCAGCCATGAATCTGCCCTGAAAAAGAACCTTTGTGATCTTTACAATCTGCATTTAAGCAAAGATTATTATTTTAATGCTTTAAATATACATGCATGAAGATATATCAAAATGATCCAGGGGATATTCTGGGCCTTTAAACATTGAGTAAACGTTCCCATCTATGCCTGATGCGTTTTTGGACCAGCCTCTTTCCAACCTACTTTTTTCACAAGCCCAGTCCTAAAATTAATTCCTGGCTATGCTATCAAAGCCACTTAGTACCGGAATAGTCTTCCACAAGCAGTCTTTTCTTATACACTCGTCAAGGCTCAAGGCCAAGAGGAAGCCAACAATACAAGTGTATGCATTTTATTTATATACACAAACAAACAGTCCATGTTTTTGCTTATCAGGAGCTGGGAGGGAGCAAAAATGTGGACTGTATGGCAGGGAGCTGGAAGGGAGCAAAAATATGGACCGACTGTGGGTCCCCGAGGACCAGACTGGGAAACACTGCGCTAGTGGATATGCAGCTGACAGGCAGTTGGATAATTATACCTTACTGTTTGCATTTTCATTTTAATCAATAACTACCATGTGTTAAATATTAGCTGATCATATTGAATGTCACCTCTCCTTTTGTTTGTTTATCAAGCAGCATTTCGGCAAAATTACAGCGATGTACATTCATTTAATGCCTGCAAGGTCTCAGATTTCACTTGTCTTTGTATCAATTGTAAAGACATGTTGACTGAACAAAATGATATTCAAAACAGGGCAGTGACTAAGAATGTGTACCTTCATTTTTTTTTCTTAGATTGCTATGTTCCTTAAATTCTGTGAAATTTAAACAGCATAGAAAAATATATTTGTATCGTCTTTGGCGTAGCACACAAGAAAAAATTATTTGAACAAATTTCTGTCACAATCCAAAAACTACAAACACTTTCTCTTTAAGAAAATTACATAAAAATAAATGATAATCATCTGCCCATAATATGGACCACATGATCTGGCCTTATAGTTCAGGGTCTAGGACAGCTAACCCAGAAAGATGTGTTTGTAAGAATCTGTGCTAACTGTACTGTCTGAAAAATGAGGTCACTGATAAACAAATGCTCTTGTTTATGAACTGAAAAACGAAAAACATTTATTGTTATGGTGAACATTTGTTGAACCCCATGAGCTGGACCTTGGATAGCATTTAACAGGTCTTATCCTGATAGTGAGGAGACAACAATTCATGTTGGTGCATGACCTGAAATAAACCAACGATGGAAAGGATGGAGTGGACCAAAAATTATACAGGCCATCGCCAAAGACACAGAAAGCATCAGAACCTGATATATCTGTTACAACCCAGAGGCTGCTGTTGTAAAATATCCATCCATCCATCCATCCTCTACCTGTTTTATCTTGCTCAGGGTCACATCGAAGCATGGAGCCTATTCCAGACAGTACATTATAATTAAATATTTTATATAATAATGTGAAGTAAGAGCTTTGCAGAGCTCATGGAGTTCATGTCAGTAGTTATAGAAGTTGATCAAGCTTGTTATTTATGTACTTATTTTCACATACTGTGCAGTGTTATATATTGGGATGATAACAGGTACATTTAAGATTAATAAAATAGTTCATCTGTGAAGAATGTAAAAAGCTAATTTAAGTTAAAGTCTACAGGGATAACTCATATATGTCATAAAATGTAAAAATACATCTGACATCTGCAGAGCATTAGCCCAATCACAATCGCAGGTAGACAGCATGCCAACACTAGAGATCAGTTCCTTTCATGTTAGACACACTGTTTTGCTAAGAATGAAAGGAACCAATACAAAACTGAGTAAAAGAGATTTCCTTTAGATGAAACCCAGATGTCTAATCACCCGGCCTATACAAGGGCAATGTAACAGATATCATGCAATATACTCAGACTGAAAATGAACGAGCAGTAACATACCTTAGGCAAATTGAAGGTGACTAAGACATACATACTCTTTGCTCCAAGTCAGAACTCGTAGAGAGCATGTTGTTTAGCAATCAGTCCTATTGCTTAAATAAAATTGGCATCAGTGAGCCCCTAGGGCTGCCTGTATTGATAAACGTCATAAAGTACAAGACAACAAATATCTCAAAAACAAGTCATAACATTTCTAAACATTCTTATACCTCATGAAATGCACAACACTGTGCTGTTGATGCCTTCAAACACTCAAAATATTTTCTTAAGCTGCTCAGTTGACAACCCATTACCTAAAAATCCATCATCTACATCATTTTCTGCAGAGTTTCTAACACAGCATTCTAACCCTATTCTCCATCTCAAAGCCACAACAAACATGGTATCACAGTGTGCTTGTGTGTATAGGGGAACACCTTTAACCAACGTAGGGCTGCAAGAATGATTCCTGGTCTTAGAGGAATATCTTATGACGAGAGGTTAGCTAACTAAACCTGTTCAGCCTCGAGCAAAGGAGACTAAGGGGGGACATGATCCAGGTATGCAAGATTCTAACAGGTCTCGATGCTGTTCAGCCAAATGGCTACTTTAATATTAGTTTAAATACTAGAACTCATGGCCATAGGTGGAAATTAGCGGGAGAACATTTTAAAATGGATTTGAGAAAGCACTTCTTTACACAGCGTATAGTTAGAGTATGGAATAGTCTTCCTGCTAGTGTAGCGCAAGCTAAAACTCTGGGGTCCTTTAAAAACAGAGCTAGGTAAGATTCTAACAACTTATGTTCCTATGTTCTTACCACGCCAGCTTAGCCAATAATAACTTCTGTCCATCAATGATCCTGACTTCGCATCAAGCTTTGGAACTAGACTAACATACAACATGTGAACAGTCTGAATTTTACATTATTTTGTAAGGCTGAGAAGCTTCTCAAAATGTGTTGCATAGCAAAAGTGAAAGTTCTTGCAGCTGTGATGGTAAACGTGAAACCTACTGGGCTGGAATTTTTGACAAAGTAAGACAAACCAGAAAAATATTTTCCCTGAATTTGCCGAATAGTTTTGCAGGTAGGGTGGGAATATTGCGAGTAGGCATGCTGAGACGGCTTCCAGAGTCAAGAGAATACAGCAAGCCAATAAATCTCTATAGCATCATCTCAACCATAGAAAACTTATTTCCAAATAGTACTGACACTTCATCTGGGGCAAGGAGCTGACAACTGGATTTATACAGTTTACTAGTAAACGTGCTGGTGTACAATTTCCTTTGGGTATTTGTTTCAGGTTTCTCATTACAGAACTGATTTATTCCTAGTATTATGTCAGTTTAGTGTATGTTTTTTTTTTTTGCTTTGTATTTGTAATTTGTATGTTGCCCACACATAGATCTGTCCCAGATTTCAACTCAATATTTCCCTTTTAGCTATCCGTCTATCTTTCAACTACTTATCTGGGTCAGGATCACCGGATTTCCCATTTTCAATCTACAAATATTAAGCAAGTAACTCAATTATAAATATTTGAATAACAGAGATTACAAGATGAATGCAAAAAAATACAAATACAATGAGTGAAGATTTAAATTCATTATGAATTCAGATAGTGAAAAGTTGTCTTATTAGGTTTTTACTCTGTTTGAACGATGTTCTATAGCTCTTGCGCCAATGCTTTCACTTGTAACTCGGCATTCATTAGAAGCTCAGCATAGCAGCTCTTATGCCTAGTGGACTCCATGCAATCCCATAGGCAATATAGATTGCCGACTTCTGAGAGTGAGCCAACTTGCGAGTGTATTTCACTTTGCCCCAGACAGGACACGTCGGCAATGATGCTCGCCAGGGCTGCTACATCGGCTAGGACCGGTGCTGACTTCATGATAGCTGCATGTGTGTAATGTGCCATTTTCCTTGAATGATCATTTGAAGTATCACCAGTTGTCGGTGTGTTTCATAACTAATGATAAGTTTATGATTACTGATAATTTTCATTTAAGTTTGTGGTTTGAAGGTGAAACCGCAAAAATGCTGGCAACATTGGCGCTACAAACTTATGCGTTTGTTGAGCAATGAAATTACAGAGCTTAGGTCCGACGTATTTGACATCATGACTAAAAATGTTTCAGATGTGAGTATAAAAGAAAGAAAAAAACTCTCAGTGAGGTATAATTACAACTGGTACGAAATCAGACTTGAGACACACCCTGACCTTTACCGAGGAAAGTGTTCCCAAAGGAAAAAGGCAAACAGGGCAAGGTGTGACTCACAGTAAATAAACAAATGTATCATTATAGACAAAGTAATAAACCAAGGAAACAAGGAAAATAAGCATTCCTTTGGAATTTGGTGAAAGCCATAGTAACCGTTAATCACACATAAAGCAGCCCTGAAGAGGTGGGAGGCTGACTCACAAATGGTAGGCCAGTCTGAACCGAGTTTGGCTGCCATGACGGTGCCACGTTGTAAACAGCGGGCAACAGAGAATGAGGTTTTCCCTCACAACGCCTCAAATTCATAACCATTCGAGTATACGTCCTCCAAGCAGGATCCTGCATGTACGGTGGTCTGCAAAATGACAGGCCAGTCCCATTTATATCCATAAACACGTTAATCTGATATAAACGAAACACTGAAAAATCAAAATTTCTCATCAGCTCTTTCTCAGATGACCGCAGCCAGTTGTGTTTGCCGACTTCAGGGTTATGCTGATAGAAATGAATGGAGAATCCCCACAATACCAAAGACCACTGAGAGCTCCTGAATCCACAGGCTACCAGTTTCAAGGGCACTTGGTGAGACAAGAAACAGAAAGCGAGAGCGAAGCAGGGCTGAAACATTGGGAAACCTTACATCAACTCTGCAACAGCTCCACATAAAAGAAACTGGTACTAAAATATTAATGCCTTACAAGCATACAAAGTACCTGCATGCTATGGTATCTAAAGGATTAGTTCTTTAGTCAAAGAATGTAGCATTACATTATATGATTAATTTACTGCTAAGTTCCTTAAACTCACTGCACTTGACATAGTTCACTATGTTGCCCTTTACACATGGAATGCCCTGAGGAATGACATAGCAGGAGAGCCTGGTTAAAGAGTTCAAAAGAGCCTTTCCATTAACAAGGCCTGTTTCTTTAAACACTGCAACCAGATGTTCATAATTAGGCTGTAATAGGACCTTCCTGAGAAATAACAACTCCATAAAGGCAGTATGGGTGACACAGGTAAATTTCTCCAAGACCACCACCCCTACCTCACAGAAGAGCGATTTTGTGCAAAACAACTGGAATGAGATTTAATAAGAATTATGTTCACTGCACCCAAAAGAGAGTGAACACCTAATGATTCTACCCTTCTGGGATAATGGTCTTTGTGTTGAAAAATTTTAACCATTTCAGAACAGTGTAGCATTCACATTTTTATCCTTTTTTTGAAAGGGCTCCAGAATTAAATAAAAATTGGAGCCTAGTTCAAAAGGCTTATTGTCAAATTCCTGCTCCACAGATACAGAAAGGCAGGATATGCCATGCTGTGTAGGGCTGGAATTGAATCCATTCTCTGCACCAACTGAATAAAATAGCAATCTATGAAATAAGGCTTCATTGTGACAGAATCAAAACAGCTCTCGGCAAGTTCACAATCATTGCTGCCAGCATTACAGCATATGAGCTAGGCAACAATAAATGAATGAAGAATTGAACATAATTGGAGGCACCTAACAACACATACACAATAACCAAAAGCA
Organism: Hyperopisus bebe; assembly: GCA_026777045.1. Taxonomy (NCBI): domain Eukaryota; kingdom Metazoa; phylum Chordata; class Actinopteri; order Osteoglossiformes; family Mormyridae; genus Hyperopisus; species Hyperopisus bebe. The sequence continues at coordinate 25,744,359 of JAODJW010000040.1, forward strand.
GCACAGCAGCACAAACTGAAATAGGCACAGACAGATACCAGACTACACAGTGAAACATAATTCTTAAAGGATGGAAAATCTTCCCTGTACTGGGCTATAGGTGGAAGGTTCCCTAAAGTAACAGTCAGATAAGGGTTGTATCTGAACCACTAACACAAGAGAGCCACCTCTCTGAGGAAGCAGATGTTCAGGTCTACTTCACAAACCAAACCAAAGGGCCTGTGGTGGAACAAAAGTGGACACAATATGAAGATGCAAAACTAGATATGGAAGGAAAATGGAGGGCAGAGACAAAGGCCATAAAGAAGCTGTATCTCTGTGGGAACAGGGTCTGTTTCCCAGCCACTAGCAGGTGAGTCACACAGGAAAAGGGACCTAACTGATCCCCCTGCATAGTGATCCCAGCAACAGCAGTTCATCTCAACATTCGAAAAATACAGTAATTTTATACTTCGAAATATAAAGGCTTTGTATTCATGGGAAGGACTTAAACAGGATTATACATAATATCTTGGCTATAAATTATATCTTGTACCTAATACACCATGAAGACTTGTGTTCACTTGTTTGGTAACTAATACACATTACATTCATGTATAGGATTTGTGTGTTTAAAGAGATTTACTTCAGATTAATAATATTGCACTGCAATGGGTTGGCGCCATGTCGTGGGTCATTCCGTGCCATTTACCCATTTCTTCACTGTGCATATGAAAAATGAATGAAAGACTAATAATATTTTTAGAATACCTATGACCAAATTATTCCATAGATGCCCCATGAATTTTGACATATGAAATATATAATATACATATTTGAAAGGCTTGTGAGGCAGGTCTGGGTTTGATTCCCAGTTAGAAAATCATCTTAAAGCAGTGTGCAGCTGTGGTTGAGACACTATGCCTGTGAGTGGAAGGTCACCAGTTCACATCCCGCAGTCGGCAATGTGATGTCAACCTCCAAATTCTCTAGGGACTGGCTGACCCTGCTATCTCAACTGTATGTCCCATTGGATAAATACATCACTTTGCTAAATAAATAAATTAATGTCAGGTCAAAGATTATTTTACTAATTTAAAAAAAATGCAGTGATTCAGCACTGAAAAAACATGCGCTCTAAAAAACGTACATACTTCTGACCATCTCCATCTTCCTAAATTGCCTATCAAGTACAGGGTCGCGGTGAAACTTCTGTCCTGTTGAAAACGATTTACAAAACTGTGGTCTTAGTGTAATCCTGAGAAACCATACAGTGTATCGTTAAATGGCTGGTGTTTTATTACAGGTTAATAACTGCTTTTACGTCCTCATGTTAAATTCTATTAGAGCATTAGCAATTTCCCACATGGTACTTCAAAGTCACAGGGTTTTGAGGTGCTACATCTCAGTTTCCTCTTAGATGCTGTCAAGAGCCAATAGGAATAGGACACAAAAGAGAAACTGAGGAACAAGGGAGAAACACGAGCTAGGAAGGAGACTGCCATTTAAGTAACAAAGATAGCGGTGACCCCCTACACCAGACTGTGACCTCATTATCACAATAATTGAGGATGAGAGCCTGCTTGATTATCTGGAAATTTCCACCCCAGAAACAGCATCGGTCCACTCTCCATTTCATGCTGCTTTGTAAAACAAAAAAATGATACAAGAAATGGTGCCTTTTTGAATATTCTGCTCTTGTGCTTTGAGTGGATTTCCGGCGTCTAGGTCTGCTATCAAATTTGAGAAATTCAAAACAGCACAATAAAATATTATGTCAATTACAGAATTATTATTGATTACAGTAATTACAGTATTATTTTTGTCTACATGGAGTTATAAACATAGGGATACCACCCCTCTAAAACTACTCTAAAACAGTCTGAAACTTCACCTCAGGTAATGCCTTCGGCATTTGTGCCGTTTTCATGGTAGTCTTCGCTCCACAGGAAAGTAATAATTTGATTCAATCTACCATAATTTAGCTCCATTACCACAAGTATGCATATATAAATATCTAAGGCTAAAAAAGCCAATAATACAGTTACCACTGTTTTCTCATTATATTTAACTGCTTTTTCATTGCTTACCCCAAATGTGGGGAAATCGAAGGAGCGCCACCAAACATTGGGATGATGCATTTATGCAAATCCACGTTTGAACTCCGCTAATATACGCAGCGTTTCGGCAGCTAATGCCTTTTTCTCGTAATCTCCGCCGGTGTTTCACCACATACGAAGTCGGCGAATAAACATAAACGCATAAATCTGGTATGGGTTATGGGGGTTGTTTATTTTTCTTTTACGTTATGACGGACGTGTTCGTCACTCTACGCGTGCTGCATTTGCGATCTTTTATTTAAAAATTCCGCCGTGAATAAACTGTCAATATAACGCTGCCCGTGGGGGGAGGGGGGCGTTTCATTCGCATGTGCCCTGGAACTTTTTCTTCGCAAGTTTCAGAAAAACCCGAAGTTACGATGCATGTACCAAGCGCACATCAGTCGCATCAGGTGAAAGTGCAGCTTCGTTTCCCTTGATCATACTTACCATCGCACTCTATAAGCCGCAAAAATGCCCCCAAAGTCGGTCTTCAAACGGCCCCTCGCACACCCTCTTCACGGCTATTTCCTTCCTCCAGCTACTCGCCGACAGCTTGCTGCTTGGATGCCGGTGATCTTTCTTCTTCTTTTTAAGGTTTCTCCCTCCCCCCTCGCCTTTTTTCTTGCCTCTTACATTGAGACAGGGGGGCTTTCTCTACCAAATCTAATATTCAGTTCCTGCCCATCTGACGTCGCCCCCTTTCAGTCACAGCTCTTTCAGCCGCATCCCAACCCCACCCCGTCCGGACTGCCTGTCAAAAAGAGGAGTGACTGCTTGGGCAAGCCGCCCCCATTTTCTCTCGCTCCTTCATGCACGGGGGCACACTTGTGAACTGGAGCAATATTCTTAATTTTAATTTCATACATAAATCAATCTAATACTAATCACGTTTGTCAGCACGCCGATACATTTTTTCCAGGTATGAAAGGTCTTAAATTTTCTTATAAAGCTATAAACTGAGGTGCGATTGATATGCGCATTTTGCTGATCGACCATTAAAAATTTTCAAAACCGCCAAGAATAGCTGGTTGCTGAAACCTCACATAAAGACCTCAAAACTCGTCCGAATATCTTCTGTAGTTTCCTATGTTGTGTATAGCTCTTTGTTTTAACTTAATACACTTTATTGATGTTGCTAATTCAGCTAGCAAGATTAAGGATTGGGTATTTTTAAACGGATACATTGTGAACATTAAACTTTTCCTTTTGATAAAGTGAGTTAAGCTTTGTCCTTCTCTTTTCCCTCCTCTGTTCTGCCTCTATGGATTTTGTGTATTCTCCTTCTGTCACCTTTTCCATTTTCCAATCATTTTCTCCAGCAGTCCGAAGACACAGTTTAAGTTAGGTTACTTTGTGTGTCCTGGCATCCCATAAGGGGTGTTTTCCCAGCTTTGTGTCTCGTGCTGCCTGAGGTAGGTTCCAGCCCCCATTGTGACCCTGAGCAGGATATGAGGATGGAAGATTGGTGGATATAAGCATGGTAACGTTGTAGATATTCAAGACCTTATCAGTCTATAAGTGCATAGGACTTTTGTGCCATGAACACCGCACCCACAACAAAATAAAACCATAGCTGTACAGGAAAGTCAAATACATCAGTATTGAAAATCTAACCTTTATTGTGGAAAGTGCTCACTGTGTGTCCATCCATCTGTTTTCTGAAACTGCTTGTCCTATTCAGGGCCACAGGGGGTCTGGAGCCTGCAGGCAGGAGGGAGGGAACAACCCAGGATGGGTCACCAACCCATCGTAGGGCACACTCACAACTATGGGCAATTTGGCAACTCCAGTTAACCATAGCATTTCTGGACTATGAGGGGAAACCAGAGCACCTGGAAGAAACCATATGATGACACAGGGAAAACATGAAAACTCCACAGAGATGGAACCCTGATAGAGATTTGAACCCAGGTCCCCAAGATGTGAGACAACAGTGTTAAGCACTGCACCACCCCAACACTTACTGTCCTAACATGTAATACAGTGAGTGTTGACTTTTTGATAAATTCCTTTTTGATGACTGAAATGATGTTTTATTTGCCTTTTGTGCAAGTACAGGTGCACTAGAATTCTTTTGCTTCTGCATATCCCATCTTGTTCTCCGTTGCTCTTTGCAGACAGATCTGACCCTCAGTGCCCTCCCAGGAGTACCAGATCTGCAAAGAGGTTTTTTGGACCTGTACATCACCATTTTTTCTGCTTCCTTAGAAAATCCACAGCGGACATTTATCTCAGGGTAGTCTACCAATCATTTGTTCCCTGATTTGGACATAGGGCTTCAGCAAGGTGTATGCCCTGGAGAGAAAGCCAGACTGTTTTGGGCGCACACACAAACACTCACACTCCCTTATAGGAAACATACACACCACATACAATGCAGAGGAGAGATTCACTGCTATGTTCTTAAGCTGAGACAAACCAGATTACTGGCACACTACACTAATTGAAAAAAAAATAAAATCACCATCTAAGCTAACATGTTTCAAAACTCACTATGACTGCCAAATGACTTTGCCTGTTGACATATGTATTACATCTCCCACATTAATCATTTGTAAATATTCCTCCAAGGCAGCTAACACCCCATCCAAATATGCGGAAAATATAATGGACCTTTGGGGCACAGATGTAGAACCATATTGGCATGTGGCATCAGTATTTCAGTCTGAATGTGTTTGAATGGAAAATTTTGGGAAATTGTTGTAAGGCTCTACATTGTTTGATATCCACATCACTGGACTGAAGTGGATATTTCATGTAAAGCTGAGTATAGCTTTGAGGTTGTTGGGTTAGTATGACAGCTTAGTAATTGGATATTGCCTTTAACTTGACACCACTTCATCCTCGGATCAAGTAAGGTAAGAGGTCAGAGATGTATTGAAAATCAAAGAAATATTTACCTAAAATTGATCAGAATAGCATTCCAGTCAGAAGATGTTCTGCCAGTAAAACATGTCATTCCCTAGCAGTGTTGCTCACCTACAATGTGGCTGATTAACATGATTCTTACTTTCATGATTATAAACACATTAGTACGCAGTTAACCCAAATTGCATTGTATATCGTTTAATAGTTTTAGTATTGTAGTACCGGCTGGGTGCATATCCCAGCATGCCCCGCGTGCAATTGTAAATAGCCATTGTTGTGTTGTTGTTAATATTAATGGTTGCATTTACCTATTGTCGCGCGTGTGTTTACCCGTGTCTTGTGTGTACCCGGTCCGATTGTTGTTTGTATTTAACTTGTGTAAATTTCCCACCGTGTGTGCATCTTGCAGTTCGGTGTCTGACAACCTTGTATTTCCAACCGGTTCGTTTCTTCGGTGTTTGTTAGTGGTGTGCGATACTATGATTAAACCCCGAACTATCCCTGCTGTTTAATTATTGCGAGCATGACTCAGCGACCCACTATTATAATACAGTGG
>JAODJW010000040.1:25749963-25765639 GCA_026777045.1 Hyperopisus bebe
ACAGAGGACTAATGACAACAACCAGAAATAGCTGATCACATGGGGATCCCACACGAGGTTAACGAGGGGGCGTGGCATACGAAAGGAGCGGACGATCGGGGCAGGACAGGGGAAATGTTGGCATAATATCTTTATCGTTTTGGAAGCCATTAAGAAAAAAATGCTCTTCTTGTTGTATCCTGTTCATTTTGTGATTAAATGCTTAAAAAAAAAAAAAACATATTTAGGTGTAATTTTGGGGGGCCGGGAACCAATTAATTGGTTTTCTATTATTTTTTATGGGAAAAATTTGATCAGAACTCAAACTTTTTAGGATTCGATCCGGAGCCCGGAACGGATTAAGTTCGAGAACCGAGGTACCACTGTACTTTATTATAAATATTATAGTGTGTGTGTGTGTGTGTGTCAGCTGTTTCTGCTTGTTGTCGTTAGTCCTCCGTTCCAGTTTGTTTCCTTAGTCCGGTCATTGTATTGTCCGTCTGCGTTTTGTCTGCCTTACCTGTAATTAAACCCCGTATTCCCCAATAGCCTGACGTCTGCGCCTTTATCTCCGTTCCGTCCCTGCTTGGCACGACAATATTATTATAATTAAATTGTATGAATGGTTTATTATTAATATTAAAATAATTAATAAGAAATCTTTATTTTAAAATGTATTTTATTGTATAATAATAATTACTGTTACTGTCTAAATATATGTATTCAGCTAGTGCAGGTAAACATGCACGATGCTATCCCAGCGACTGCGAGACTGAAGCGTTACCTTTTGTTTCCGCTGAGAGACGTGCCCGTGACTCATTTTATAATTAGGTGATCAGTGGTCATTGTTAACACACCACACTACAACGAAATGTGTCCTCTGCATTTAACCCATATGTGACTTTCTTGACTTAATTCAGCGCCCGGGGAGCAGTGCTTGGGGACGGTACTTTGCGCAGTGTACCTCACTGATGACTTGCGGGTGGAGGATTCGGACCTGAAATCTTTCGATTACAAGTGCGCTTCCCTAACCATCAAGCCACCACTGCCCACAAAATTAACTGAGCTTGCCCCGTGTGAGGATCGAACTCACGACCTTCAGATTATGAGACTGACGCGCTACCTACTGCGCTAACGAGGCAGTTCTTCCCACCTGCAAGTTATCTTAGGTCGGCGTTCACGGTTTGACTTCTGAGTTTCAGATAGAGTTCTAGGCAATTTTTTTCCGAACTGGTTGGTAAGACCTTTTAAGAAATTCGAGTTCTAATGAGTTCAAGAACTGAGGTACCACTGTGTGATGTGTCTTTTAATGAGCTGAGCGATTGAAATTTTTGATGAATTGTTCCCAAATTTCTTCAAAGGTTGAAATATGGTTTCTAATTAGGGCAGTTAATTTTCCATTGATATGTATTCCCAAAGAAGGTTTTAACGTGTGTAATGCTTGTTTTATTGCATGTTTTCCATTTCAAAGACTTCTTTTTTTGGCAACCATTAGTACAACTAGTAAAGCTGTTGTGCTTTGGGATGGAAAATTCATTGCTGTAAGGTCACCGAGTATGCAGGGTGATGGAGGTTCAGCAACATTTAAATCATTCCTCTCTTGAGTCCCTGTTCCTCTCAATAATGCTTTTCTTAAGATGAGTTAATAACATGGTTCAAGAGAAAATGTCCCTAACATTTTGCCCCAATTTTAATTAGAATAATAATTTTTGTGGAGAAAAGCCAATGAATTGGTCTATGCATCCTACAGAATGCAAAGCCTCATGGAAAAATTACATGGGCATCCTGTCAGTGCCCATCCTTCCCTAGTATTTTGGGCAGAGTGACATTGCTTTGCCTCACGGATGGATTGCTGTGGAGCTGAAGAATCTGTGCCAGTCGTTGCCGAGTTGGATCTTCTTGCATTCTAAGCATGGCATGGTGACCCCGATGAGGACAATCTATTCGCACAGGAACCACAAAGCAGACAGTAGACATGTTGTGTTTTGCATTCCACTTGGATGGGGCTTTCTGGGGTAGAATATACGATTCTAGTCAAACTGCATGTGACAGGCTAAGAATGTGATGGAGTTGCTTTGTGTAGATGGCACGGCTAGAGGGATGTCAGAAAGAGTGGACCGCAGGCATGAGGGAATGTCAGAGAGGCTTCATAGTGCCACAGATATTTAGTAGGGATTATGAACCAAATGTCAATTTCATGTTCACAATACGGAGTCTTGCTCCTTTCCCAATAATCTTTGGCATGCTCTGTGAGCTTCCAGCATTCTTTAACCCTTTGTTCAGGGGAAAGCTGAGAAAGCAGAGAACGGGGTGTACACACACACACACACACATGCAAGTTGCAAGCAAATTCTGCTTCCATTTGGGAGACAGGCATCTTCCCAACTGACTGGAAAATGGGACCTCTTGTCACTATCTAGAAATTGAATGGTAATCACCTGGATTGCGGCAGCGACAGGGGGATAATACTGCTCTCTATGCCAGGTAAGGCCCTGGCTTGGGTCACGCTCAACAGGATCTGTGATCACTTGGTTGCCTACCAGTAACCGGACCAGTCTGATTTTATGCCAGTCTTCTCATCGGCAAACATAAATATCGGGTGGGTTTCTTTGCAGCCTTTGACAATTTTCTTAAAGCATTCGACTCAGTTGATTGAGCTGCCCGGTGGGACATGCTGAGGTTTTGTGGGAACTCCCCATGTTGCTGGACATAGGGCCAGCCTATACACCAATAATATGGTTGCTGCTCAAACTGGAGGCTGAACCTCTGCATTCTTCCATGCGGATTCTGGGGTTCATCAGAGGTGTGTTTGTGCTCCTACTCTGTTTAACCTTTGTCCTATGTTAGCCTTCTGTTCCTATCTCTTATGTTAAACGGGTCGGTGCCGACCCTAACACCACAGCAAGGTTAATGCTTGCATGGACTGGGTGTTGGGCAGGGTCATGGGGTCCAGTGGCTGTGGTGCATCTAATGGTGAGGAAAAATTTACCGATCATGACTTTGTTGACGATGCTGTGATCTTTGTGGAGTCAACGGAGGCTCTGATCAGGGCTTTAGAGAGACTGAGCGAGGAGTCTGAATGTCTGGGTTTGTGAGTGTCCTGGATCAAAAGTAAGATCCAGGCCTTTAATGACCTCTTGGACACAGCTGCCAGCAGTCTGCCTGTCTGTGGAGAAAGTATCAACCTTTTCGAGAGGTTCATTTACCTTGGCAGTGACATTCACGTCTCTGGTGACTTTCTATGAAGTCAGTAGACAGATTGTGTGAGCATGGGGGTAATGAGATTACTGGAAAGGGGTGTATCTTTTTAAGAGGATGAAGGTCCAAGTCTTTAGAGTCCTGGTGCTCCCCGTGTTGCTATATAGCTGTGAGACATGGACGCTCTACAGTGACCTAAAACGAAGACTGGACTCCTCTGGTACTTTGTCTTGTTTGACTTTGTGTCGAATGAGTGGTTGCTGAAGGAGTCCCAAATGGGGCACATTACCTGCATTGTGAGGGAGCGTCAGTTATGCCACTATGGCCATATGGCACGTTTCCATGAGGGTGATCTGAATTGCAAAATCCTCACCGAACAGTTCCATGTATCAGCGCATGCTCCCCAACCTGACCTGTTGTTACAGATGGGCATGATGAAGAATGGATGATCCGTTTTGTGGCTGCAATATGGGACAAAAGAGTACAAGAAACAAATGACCATGAGAGGTCAGAAACAAAGTAGCAAATGATAAAACTAAGGCAGGGAGCAACACAGGAACAACAGTGGCAAACAACGGGACAAACAACAGCTACAGACCCACAACGACCAACTGTGGAACAAGTGCAAGGGTAGGCACACATATACAAGGATAACGAGGGTAAGACAAGACACAGTTGGGGGCCAGTTCCAATCACAAAAGGATTCAAACATTAGGAAAGGGGTGACCTGCTCAGAAGGCAGGGACTGATCTTGACACTTCACCTGATTAAAACATCTTCTAGATGCATGGAACACATTTAACCATGAACATTTATAACATAACTGCACAATGGTCTTTTTAATGTCGAAGTACAGAGCTCTTCTGACCTAAAGGAAAGGACAGCTAACAATCCCAAAGTCTGGCAATTAAGTCCATACCTGTATTGTAGGCCACAACAAGCCACCAGAGAATTATGGGAAAACAATTAAAACCAAATGCTGAAATCAGCTGGAAGAGAAGAATGACAAGATTGCAGCAAGTCTTGTGGTGTTTAAATATTGTTTTAGTTGGTTAAGTAAGATTGGAATTTTAAGTACTTGAAAATTGTGTTCCAAGTAATATAAATAATGCTCAGTGATTTATGAAATCCACATTTTCCCACATTCCAGCAAGTGTAATGCAAATCTGAAGCAAGCACTTTAGTGATACCCTTATTAGAATTACACTTGTATTGACTATGGAAAGCACCACACCGTGCAGTGTGAACAGAGGCATCTTACTGGCAAGATGAATTAAAGCATTTTATACACCATCAGATTCGCAGACAGATCTATTTGATAGCTTCTGCAAGCTTTTCATTTCAATGAGATAATTAAGAGAGTTTAGTCTAGTAAACCAGTGTGACTCATCATTGTCAAAGGACTTCTGTCTGAGACTGGTCATCTACTTGTGCCATGGCTTTTGCATATCATGTAACATTATATGTAACAGACCGTCAGTATTCTCAAAAACATTTTACCAAAAAACGCTGTCTTTATTTTAAATCTGTGAGCCTAAGCAGATAAATTGGAATGTATTGGGGATGTATTTTGAGCTTTGGCTAAGTATTAGAGCCAAAGTCAATGAGGTTTTCCAGCCAGTATGGAAAAGAGACAAGAAGGAGAAATTATGAGACGAAAAAGCCCACAAAGTAGGCAGCAGTAACAGGAACTGCTCTAGAGGCTTCCATGAACAACAGGGAAACACAATGGTCTTTTCTCCAAAGAGACAGAGATTGTAACATAGCAGAACAAGATGGCAAACAACAGAATACGTGAGTAAGGCAGAAGTCTGTGCTGCATTCATTATAAAAATAAACACACCATGAAAGAACCTTCTATGGCTGACTGTAGGAAAGAGCAGCGTTTTCTGAAGGAATTCTTTTTGAAACAGACACTGTTTTTCTAGTTCATTTATGGCGTAAAACAAGAAGCACTTTCGATGCTGTATTCTGTCAAGTTGGATCAGAAACTCAGTTCAATAATATAAACTGTTGAATCCACCTTCTTTGGAAATAAAAAAAGGTCAATTCATTAATACAAGCAGATCATAACGCAGATTAAAACAGATTATTATAGGGTCAACACATTACTTTCAATTCTCTTTTATCTAATTCCAGTTTTATTTTTGTTATTAAAATGGAAAATTGCCTTATATATTACATTTTAACTTAAGTTTTTATGAAAACAATTTTATGAATTCTGTCAATTATATCCATTAAACTGGCTCTCTCATTTATTTGAAATCTATTTAGATGGAGTAATTATCTACCTATTCCTTATAGTCTAGAAAAGGTTCTTCAGAGTTTGGGTATGTCTGCAGTATTTGCTGATGGTATATTTTATCCCGTACCTATCAAAGTGGGAAATGACACAAACACATAAACCTTGCTGCTTCTTTGGTTTCAGATCAATAATACTGCAGCAAATTAAGGGCAAACAAAGTCTTGACAATGCTGCACTGTTACTTGGCCGTTACTGGTTATAGGATCCATACATCCATGATCCATTTTACATCTCATTCAATTTTCTTTGACTAGGCCTGCATTGCATTAAGGTGATTTTAATTTATTATTGCTTACATACCAATACACTTTGTGTATAATTCTTTATTTGGCCAGCCCCTCTATTTCTCACTATCCTGTGTTTTTGCTCTTTATGTATTGTGATACCTTATTTTGAATGGCTGCATATTCCTTTATGCAGATGGTATGACAGTGAAGTCCATTTGGCTTGACTTGAAATGCAGCATTTGTAAGTCAGCACAGTTACAAAAAGCCAATCATCATTTTTAAAGATGACAGCCCCATGGGATCAGAGTGGTGGCTCTGAGGCTAGGGATCTGTACCAGCAACTGGAAGGTTGTTGGTTCTAAACTTGTGGATGCCCAAAGTGATTCTACTCCATTAGGCCCTTAACATGCAGTTGCTTCATCCTGGATATGATGTTAATCTACATCCAGCCCTGTAAGAAGGTCCTCCAACTTACAGGAAATAACTGTTGATGGCAGGATTTGCACTCTAACCTTTGGGGAAAAAACTCATACTCCATTCAGACTAGTATGGTGCTGAGGTATCATCCTGCCACATGGCTGCACTCAGGATCTCATCCCTGAGGTGGTTTGTTGTGTGGTGGGTGCAGTGACGCACTGTAATCACTGCATGCTCCTTACCTCCTCTCTACAGTCCACATTCAGGGTTTATAAATCTTGAAGGTTGTGAAAGGTGCTAGGTCAGATAAATTGTTGTTAGAAATGTCAGGATTCAAGGCTAGATTACTAATCAACCTGATGTTCGTTTTGTCTTGTGGGTGTTCCACGAAACAGGAATTCTTGCTTAGCTGGATGACTTAAGGTAGTCTGGGTTAAATGGTCGTCATCGTCACTCATTTACATTTAACCCAGACTACCTTAATTCTGACAAATTGTCCGGCTAAGCAAGAAATCCTACTTCTTGGAACACCCCCTGGTTTGAATCTGAGAAGTGTTTATCATTGACCTGCTAAGGAATGGTGACTCTGAATTGGCTATGGATTACTTATTTTTGGTCAAATGAATTGATAGGTGGATGAAAAAAACTCATGTTTGCTGATATGTCTGGTGCTTGTGAGCTGCTTACTGTAACTCGTGAAAGCAATAGCTTGTGAATACTTAGCGAAGTTGTTACACACTTGTAAAATGCAAGAGCATATGTCAAATTCCTCATAGGCTGGCATGTTATTGCGAGCAGCTGAATGAAATATAAATCAGGATTTGCCTGCGTACATTTGGAGAAAACCAGGGATAAAACTGTCTTTTTCTGATTTTTTTTTTTCAATTATAATTTTGCTCCTGTACAGTATTGGGCAAAGTCTTAGGCTGTCAAAGAAAATTATGTCTAAATGATCTTGGTAAAAAATTATGATATTATACCTGTCAAAGTATGTTGTCTTAGCCATTCAAACCTCGCCTAAAATCACCCCAGTATTTGCAATAACCATTCATCATGTATTTCTTGACTTGACTATTAGCATGGCTAATCAGTTCCTCATTAAATTCTTTAATTAACGTAATTGATGAAGTGAATCAATAGTGAAATTCAATGAATTCACGGAATGGCTGGGGTGTCCCTCAGGAGATCCTGGCAACCAAAACAGCGTTCTTTTAGCCATGATAGCAGAAACTTTTTGTGGAATAAAAGAAATTCTCGTTTTTTTGGTTTTATTTTCAGTTTAAATATCCTAATGTTGAATTGTTGTGTTTTCTGAATATACACTAACTATTCAGTAGCATTAAATATTTTGGGCTAGGACTTTCCACACAGTATTGTGTATTTCCATAAATGTACACAACACAATGTAAAATAAGTTACATCTGAGTCTGTTGTGAACAGCCTCAGTTTTGGTTTCCCCCCTTTTGCTTTAGTCCATGAACGGGGAGACACGAGGCCCCCCTTTCTTACCACTTCCCTGTGGAATATCTATTCATGCTCAGAAATAACAGAGGATTTCGTCGCTGCTGTTCCCCACATCTGGATCCAGCTTCTTAGCAGAGCATTTAATCACTGGTCTGGGAAGAAGGCTTGGTCTGCCTTTGGCGTCTCTGTCTGCCTAGATGTGTGTGAGATTTTAAGCAGCACCCAGTCAGACACAGGAGGCTAATATATTGCAGCTTTTTAGAGAAAAAAAAATCCTCCTTTCTGCTTTTCAAGTTTATGGAACCATGTTACTGTAAGTATTCAGCCTGCTTATACAGTGAGGTAGATGAGTGAATTCTCCTTCTTTAGGTCCCAATGCCACCCATCTAAACAACAGAAAAATTCCCTTCCAAAGTCACTTAAACCAGATTACAATTTTAAAACTTTTTTGTTCTGTTTATATTACTGGCCATTGTTCACAATATCAACCTATCGATCATCACCACTTATCCAGTACAGGATCACTGTGTTGTTTGTAAAATAAAGCAGTATTTGTGTTTGTTCATGTGAGAATTGCCACCTGGTTCATTTCATTGGCAGACAGGAATTGATATGCAAATGATGCTAAATGAGGTAAGGAGCATGCAGTGATTACAGTGCGTCGCCGCACCCACCACTCAACAAACCACCTCAGGGATGAGAACCAGAGTGCAGCCATGTGGCAGGTGATACTGTACCTCAGCACCACACTAGTCTGAATGGAACAGTGTGAGTTTTTTCCAGTGGCTGGAGTGCCAATCCTGCCACCAACCCCCAAGTTATTCCCTGTAAGATGGAGGACCTCCTTATAGGGCTGGATGTAGATTACCATCATACCCAGGATGAAGCAATTGCAGATTAAGGGCCTTGATCAAGGGCCCACAGGAGTAGTAATCACTCTGGGCATTCACAGGATTTGAACCAGCAACCTTCCAGTTGCTGGCACAGATCCCTACCCTCAGAGCCTCCACTGCACTCATGGGGCTAAAGGCCATTCACGATAATTACAAATTGTTTAGCAATCTAGAGTGCCAATCCTGACATGCTTAATTACAAATCCCAGTGAACTGTACTGTGTAATGAATCTTGTCATTGCTTTTTAGTTAAACGATTTATGCTGGGAATTGCACTGGAATACAAAAACAGAAATAAAGATGCACTTCACTCCCATTTTTTTTCAACTTTTCAGAGTGCTGAACTGTATTCCTGATTCATTGAAATAGACAAGACATGGTCACACTTTGCAAAATCAGGTTTAATTTATTGCTTTCAAGAATGTCCCTGCCCAGTCATGTTTCAGCAAAGTGCTGTCTTGGTCACTGGAGCAATTCAGCAATTCAATGCTGTGTTGGTAGTCACTACAATACATATTGCTATATAGAAGTGTAAGTCTCAAACATGCATTAAATGTCAGCTTAAATCTTGCTTCAAAGTCAGATAAGCACTGAACATCAATATAAGATGCCAGATATACTTCCAGTACAGTACTGAACATCTCTCGTGACTCCACATTACATGGCTCTCATACTTTGCTACATGCTAGTATTATCATTTTACTAACATACAGTATTGTCTGCAGCTCGCTCAAGATACAGATGTGCAACGTACAGTGCCACATGGTGACAAAAAATCCAAAAAACAAGCAAGCTCTAACAAACTCTAATTCTCATGCAGCTGCTTCTTACACTTGGGTGGGGAACGGGGTGTGTGTTCCATCCCTCTAAAAGCCCCATGCACTGCATGTTGTGGAGTCTGAGGAAAGGTGGGGTCACATTTAAAAAGAGCAGTTGCAGGCAGTGGAGGATGACAGGGAAGCCTCACTGACTTCTCTTCTGGGTTGTGGCAGAAACAAAGCATGGGTGGCCTAACTTAGTCCCAAGACAGAGAGTTTCTGTCCCACAGCATTGCTAGGACCAGTGGAGCGTCTACTTGTTATACATCAGAAACATAGGATTGCGCTGATCACTTTAGACCTGTGTGCTGATCACTTCAGACCTGTGTGCTGGTTCAAGTAGAAAACCACAAATTCACTGTGATTCCATATTGTAAAGAGATCTGGGGTGTTTCAGCTTTAACAAGAAACTTCCTGCATAAGGTGTGAACAGCCATTACAAATGGGCTACAAGGAAATAGACATGTGTCAGATTTCTGTAGTAAAAGACCTTTTAAGGGGAATTTTTAGATTTGGGTCTGATACAAAAAGCTTGCATGGCAGTTGGTCGGCCAAGGAAAGCAGTGCAGTGCATGCCTCTAAATTGTTAAAAACGGAAAAAAGAAAAGTAGCTACACTGGGAGTTGGGGTAATAATAGACTTTATACACTGGTGACACTGTTCCTAGAAGTAAACCTGTATCCACATGTCCACATGTTTTTCTATGTATATCAGCAGAGGAAATGTCTTATTATCATGTAGCATATAATTTTCTACCCTACATAGTGGTAGATATCATTGCTGCATGTAAAAAAAAAAACAGATAAAAGGCTGTGTATAATCCGCCGCTGACAGTGTTCGTACCTTTCAGAATGCGCTGGAAGGGGCCTACCCATTGCCTCTTTTATGGTAATCTCTTTCCCAATTCTGGATGCTATAAACCACAAAGTTAATTCAGTTGCGAAAAGCTTCCCATGGATTTAATCCCTTTTCCATTCATGGTTGATCCTCTCGTAGTCCTTCGGTTGGAATGCCTGCAAAACACCATGGAAGCAAACTCAAAAGGGCCTTAACAATGCAAGGGCTTGGTGGCATTTGGAATTTGGCTTAAATTAATTCTGTTCAGCACAACATGACCGTGTACAATTAAAGCTTGAAAACGTCATGTAGTGGATTTAGCTTTTGAAATACTTAACCACATGATGGTTACTCACAGAGCAGTGAGTACTGCTTCTACTTGTTGGTATCAGTTTGAAGTGCTGCCAACCTCACAGATCTTATTTTCCTGTACTCCGTAAATGTTGAAATAATTGAATTTGTGTAGTAGACACCAGTTGGACCACCACCCTGTAGGAGAGAGTGCAGTGTGAGTGCTGACAGGCCAGGCTGAGTGCTGGATAATTAAAACTTGTGAAAACCACAAACGGGCAGCACTGAAGGGAATGAGACCCCACAGAAATACTTCCAGGATTGTAGTGTCCGGCATTCTGCAGCTGGGGGAAATGTTGGAGGAGGGTGTGTCTGACTGGGGGGAGTTTTGACAGTGACCTCAGTGTCCCGCTGAGTGTGTATTGGCCTAAACCTGAAAATGGCTCTAAATAACCAGGAAAACTAAATCATCAGATGGAATGTAAACAAAAGGACAATCTGTCTTGCAAAAAAAGGAAGTGGTATCCTTGGAAGAAATCCAAGGACAGCTGAAGAATTTAGGCCTTTAGATACTATTTAATACAAGTACTCCGTGTGTTCATTCAGATAATTCCATAACAGGGGATTCGGTGATTTTCCTCATTAAACCTTTTCAATGAACTGTAATTTCAGTGTTTGCAGATAACACATAAACTAAAAGTCTGAATGCATAAATGATGTGTCAAGATTATTATTTCTGCATTTTACATTAATATGAAATATATCTTTGAATGTAGATTATAGATTTATAATCTATAAAACAGAATTGGCATGTTTTGGGAATACCAGTGATTTGTGAGTTTTGGATGTAAATTTCAGAGAAAATGTCTTAAAAATCAATCATATTTGGACTAATGGTTATATGTGTTTCTTTTGAATAATGATTTGGTGCTATATTTGCCAACCTTGGACGACAGCCTCCCTATAGAATTTCTAAAGACACACTATTACATACACTATTGCAAACACTATTCTTGAATCCTGTTTATTAATGAGTATACTTGCCCACAACATTTTCAGAAAACAGAATTTTACGAGGGGGCAGCTGGTAGGCTACCAGGGAAACACACAGACGACTGATACTGTTTCAGACATTCATTAAGATCCCATGAGTTTATTTGTGTTTTTTTAACTCTTCACTTTTCCTTGTATCCTTCCAGTCTTGGTCAGATCATATTCCCAGCCTATTTCTAAGTTTTTTCTCCCCTTCCCCAATGGATAGTGTTGTAGCCTCACTCCTCTAGCAGTATGGCTTCATTTCCAGTCCTTACTTTATGGTCATGTGGGTTTCCACCCAAATTTATGGCTGTAATGTGAGCTGATGCCTCTAGGTTGCCCTTAGGCTCTTAGCTCCCTGGGATGAGCGCCAGACTCACTATAACACAACTAACAAAGCTGAATTAAAAACTGTTAAAAAACATCCAGATAAAGCAAAAAACTAATCAATGCTGCTGAATAAAAGTCTTTATGACCTGTAGTCTCATTGACACGATAATAGCTTCATTTTTTTTTTTTTAAACTCCACAACGACACAGGGAGAACATGCAAACTCCACATGGAGCTGTGGTGGAGACTCAAACCCCCGTCCAAGAGGTGTGAGGCAACAGTACTAACCACCACTGTGCCACCCCCATTATGATAGCAATGGTTTACATTTATGCAGTTAACAGATGTTTTCATCAAAAGGGATGTACAATTGAGAGAGCAGGGTCAGCCAGTCCCTGGAGCGACTGGGACTAAGGGCCTGATGGTGGCATCCCTCTGATCATCGCTTTTTGAGCTTCTAGTAGGGCCAAACTTTCCCATCAGAGTAACACTTTTGTTCCATGATGCCAGTGTAGTTATACTGGACAGGAAACGGGACTTCCAGAAATGAGGAGGCTGGCTGTTATTCACTCTCTCTGTGAGCTGTTTATTATGGCCATCGGACAGTCGGGCCCCATCTGGCGTGCTTACCTCACTCAGTCCATCAGATAAGCTGATTCATATGGGGCTGAACTTTTAGCTTCTCTTGTGCTTGTGTGTAAACAAGGGCGGTGCTGTGGAGATGAAGAACTACAGAGGATGACTTCATTGTGACCCCAGCCAAACAAATGGGAGGCCAGTGTGTGGAATCGCTGGCAGAGACGATGGCCAGCAATCTTATGACAGATAAAAGTAGGCTGGCGACTGAGCCAAATCCTAAAATTACACATTCAGTAATAATTAGGGTCTCGGGGAAGATGATGAAAAGAAAAATATAATCATGTAACTACAAATTGTCCAAGAAAAATCCAGGCATTAGGAATTCCTGGAAAGAACTGTCTGACTATGACTTGCCTCAAGGAGAGAAGCCCTATAAACATCTAGAAAAAAGGAAAAACAAAGTAAGATGCACTGGATCGTAACCTCTGTAGGTCAAGGAGTTTATCATCATGGACGAACAAATCCAACATCTTATTAATTAAACGGAGAAATTCATTCTCCTTCATTCAACGCATCTATCTATCTATCTATCTGTCTGTCTGTCTGTCTGTCTGTGTCTATCTATGTATTGTATTTACTACACCTCCTTTTAGAAAGCAAGTTCTGAGAAAGTTGTCAGCAATTTACAAAAATAATAGACAATAATCCTGTAATGTTATTATTAGAAAAAAAAACTCTACATTATTGCCCGTTTCAAACAATGTGATTAAGGGGTAAACACTTCTGGAAAGTAACATGCAAGAAAAAATGCAAGTGAGTGCAGAAATCCACTATCACGCTCGTTCAGGCAAGTTGCATAGGTCTGTTGTCTAGGCTGCTGCAGCCTGGATGCCTGGGTCCCACTGCAGACCTGCTGGTTGCGGACGACCCAGACGGCTTTGAGCGGGAAACAGATGAAAAAAACAGAACAACAGGAAAAATTCCATATCAAACTGAGTCTTAATGGGGTAGGTCTGATGACCAGATGAGCTATGACAGAACAAAAGACATGTGGTATATGTAACCATTGGGGTCTTTGACAGCCATCACCAAAGCATTCTTTAATAAGAGAAACCAGGGAAAGCAGGTGTGGTGAATGTGAGCAGCATTGCTCAAAGAACATAACTTTTGTTGTATCTCTGAACAAAGTCCTCAGTCTTAAATTACTACATTGTTTGTGCTGCTAAATGCATTATTTTGCTGCAGAAAATAGTGCCAACTTAGTTAAAACCCAAATAGATGATAAACAGGAATTTTTGTCACACTGCGGACAGGATGCATACACAAAGGCACTTTCCTCAACATGACCACTGTCTCTAACCACAGTAAAACTCAGCTGGTTTTCCTGTTTCCCCATCCTCACTTATCTTTGGCCAGCAGGAGGGTATTTACAATAATGTGCTCCTAATATGCAAATTTGTTGTGTTAACTACATGGGTATTAATGGAGCAGTCAGAAACAAATACAGCTCATTCGGACTTGACACTTGCAGTCACAATGCTAGTAAGACTTTATCATGCTAACACTTTAACACCATTCACTCTCTTTAATCCTTAAAGTGTCACTGATCTGTATTTATGGACACCATTTTGCATTCTTACCTTCCTCTGTGATTCTACATCCATATTAAGGCAATTGTGTCTGAAAACACCAATATTATGATAATGCAATGGGAATCCACAAAGGAAAAAGACAGCCGTGATATCAGTGCTTGATACGTGTTTCTGGCATATGCCTTAGACACAGGGACCAGTAGATAAGTTATTTTTTGTCTTATTACTTTTTAACCACTAGTGCATATGAGGGTTCAAATGTCAGATGGTTGGACATCATAATTAAACATCATAAAAACACAGGAAGGTGAATCAGAAACCTTGTTTTTCTCTGCAAACCCATGCAAAGCACTTAAGCAGTTTATATGAATCATAACATATAAACAAAGAGAGCACTTCACCACCACGCCAGCACTTCAGTCTTTTTTTTTCTCATCATGGCTAAACTCATTCAGCCAGACCAATTTCACAATCATGCGTGGTGCGTTTTAAACCTGAAATGTGCTCATCATAATCTCACATGATCTTTCTTTGCATGCCCCCCCACCGAGCTGACTTTCTCCATCCCCCTGGGTTTGTCCTTCTTTCTTTTTAAGCAGACTTTTTTAATCTTTTGCTGGTTCCTCTTTTGATCTTTGGAGGTTTAGTGGCTCTTTTAGAAAGCCGACTGTATTTTCTAGAAGCACTGATTTGCCTTTGAAGAACAAAGAGAGAGGAATAAAGGCACAGTTCAAAATTATACAAGTGTATGTATACACAGTGTTTGAGATCGCAATATTTACTTAAAATCTTACGGCAAATCACCTTTGTACATAATCAATAGGCTGTCAATCAAGGTTACCAAATATGTGATCTTATTTGTAGGCCACATAAAAGGATATCTTTTACTCTTAGATACAAGAGGCCATCCCTCAGCCCTGGGGCTAGATTTGGAATTTGGACAGAACTGGGAAATGTCACACCCAGAGCAATGCAAACCACAGATATGCTGGTTATCATTATAGCATTACAAAATCCCTTTAAAGGATACTGTTATTCAAATAGCTGCATTCATACAATACCACTTACTGGGTGCTACATGGGAAAATCTAGTATTAGCCCTGGGTCTGGTCTTGGCATGCCTTAGATATGACCCTCCAGCCCAGTGCCCTCTCTGTTATGCCGATGCAGTTGCCATGGCGTTCATTAAAGGGTACCCCCATTCCCAATTGCAGAGTAGATTTGGATTATAGTGTTTATTTTGTTTACAACCCTTTTGTGGTTTACAACAGAACAACAGAATTGATGCATTTAAGTATAATTAGCTTTGGACAATATTCTCTTGAGAATTTTTTTCTTCTTCATTTTTGGTGCCAAAAGGCTTTATACTCCGACCTGATTTTAAACGTATCTTTTTCTATCCATCCATCTTCCTACCACCTACACAGTATGGGTGTTACGAGGAATATTACATGTGTATAGGTATTACACTTAATACTATTTTTGCAATTACGGTAAAACTGGTCTAAGTCGCCGGCTTGTAACTCGTCATTGTGAACAAGTCGACGCTCAAGCAAAAGTCCCGATTTTTCCTAATGATGTTTCCTTTAAAATACCTCGTGTAAATCGCCGCTTGTAAGTCGTCAAATTCCCTCAGTCGTCACCTAAATCCCGGTCCCGAACAACACAAATGAATGGATTTTCCTACCTGTAAATCGACACCCCAATCGCT
>JAODJW010000040.1:25780606-25796250 GCA_026777045.1 Hyperopisus bebe
TATATAAATCCTTGAATTAGGTCCTGCTATGAGTCAATAGCAGAATAAGGACCTTTTGATGGATTTCCAGTACCAACCTATTTTGTACTATATAAGGGGATGGCAGAGGATATGCAATCGGCCTGTCTGTTAGTCTATCTCAGGAGGGTAAACCAAGTAACTTTAAGAGTTTGCAATATTCCCCTGACCCTCTTCTTTACTTATCCCTCATATAAGAGAGTGCTTGTTTCCCCAAATAACGACCGTGCCCAGACCTTGCTGCCTAACCAATTCACATTGCTTTTCTTGCATTTTTGTACACTCCATCCATCCATCCATCCATCCATTGATCTTCTAATTACATATCCTGATCAGGATTGTGGGACCCTTCCCCAGTCCCATACAAAAAAAAAAAATCCCTCAGCCTGGAGGACGCTTTACATCATGATGAAATCTTGAGTGTGGTTCCCTTTTTCTGCCCTGGTTTTTTTTGGATGTAGTACCATTTTTGAGCTTCAGACACTCTCCATAAGAAATACAGAAGCGTTGCTTGGATACTGGCTTTCTGGATCAGGTGTAGTGGGAGAACTAGGGGAAGATTCGAATGTTGGTTACATGCCCAATTCTGCATAGCCCTAAGTCTGAGTCTAACCCTCCGAGCTTTAATGAGTACATTCCTATGTAATTTGATCTAACACCAAGACCTGAACTCCCTCCAGATTGTAATGCACTTATATTCAAAATGCTTGGTCTTCCACGGCTGCTTTATGCCTGTGAGCATTTGGGTAATACTGATGCATTACTAACCAGCTCACACAACAGCTCACCTGCAGATTCCTGTAACATACGTTGTAGCACCGTTGGAAAATATATTTGAAAGCAGTAGATCATTTCTCCTGGCTTCAGTTTCAGCCATTTACAAAATGAATTGTGTTTAATAGTCCCTAGTAGATTGGTAAAGCGGGTGGTAGTTTAGTGCTTATAATCCAAGGAAGAGTATATCAGTCTGGTTAGTATTTCTGTCCAATTCAGAAATTCAATTCATTATGGAACATTATACAGAAAAGAATATTTGTGTGGTCCAGTAAACTCTACCTTGTGTCTGCTGTCTGTCCCTCAGATCTCCATAGAGAATGACTATCTGGGCCCCCGCAGGATTGAGAGCCTGAAGAAGGAGGACCTGGACTGGCAGAGCAAGGCCCACCAGGCTGTCCTGTCCATTCAGGACTTCACCGTCAAGTACTTTGAGATCACCGCCAAGGCACAGAAAGGTAACTGCGCTCTGCCTCACCTACAGCTGGCTGACCTGTACTTAGTGCTGTATCTATACGTGCTCTGGGTTCGCTGTCTCTGTGGGAGGGATTTGCAACCCTCAAAGCTGCTCCCATCAAAATTATGGTCACCATTAATGGGTAGATTTGGCAGGAGCTTTACAGCATTTTAAAAGCAGCCTTCCAGTTCCTCCCAGTTTCAATCATTGCATTTCCGCTTCACTTTTGGCTGGTGGGGGTATCATGCATAAATACCGTGGTACTGCAGTTTGACTTGTGGTTGAAATCAGTTAGCCCACAGGTCACACGGAATGGAAGGGGGGGGGCTCACCACGAAGGGTGTTATTGGGAAATCTCCCCAAGGACGTTCGGGGAGTAATGCTTTTCCCCTGAAAAATGGGCACAATTGGGCCATTAAGTTTGAAATACCGTTGGTGCTGTGTTATCTGTGTTCTGCCCCCTGCAGGGTACGTGCAGGTGCCATTTCGGGCCTGCTCAGTATGGCTGTGCAGGGGCCTTGCACTACAGTAAACTGCCTTGGCTGCTATTACAATGAAGCATGAGGGATCGGAGCAGCCATCTCTGTGTTTGCATTTAGTCATTTTTATGGGGCTACATCCACAGTGGCTTCGTTTTTACCCCCTTTACAAATCCTCATATATGGAGCAATTCTTAGCAATCCTGGTTTTAAATAGCGTGCCCAGAGGCGCTAGATTGCGGCCGCTCCTGGGACTTCAGCCACATTAGGGACTAAGCCTTTAGCCGCCAATATGCCTGATATTTAGCAGATTATTATTATTTATAGTCATTAACACCATGTGGTGATTAGACACAGCAGCATGTAAATTTATATACTGCCTTGTAAAGTTACTGAAACTGAAATTATTCTGTCGTAGGTCCAGCAGGGGGCTCTAGCATCCAGTGTTAAATGGCATTTTTTATCATTCTTGCCTAGATTTTCAGGTGCTGGCTGAATCTTGGCATGCGCCTCTTTTAAAATGCTTGTTTATTTTGTCAGTGTTGTGTCACAGTTGTCCTGGTCACAGTAGTCCTGGTCACAGGTCTTTGCTGCGTGTTGTGTCCAGACAAAGACTGCCGTCCCCATCCGTCTTCGACTAGGACCCATAAGATCACCATGTTTACGTGGCAGAAAGGGACTCATCTGAGTGCCCCCCCCCCCATCCCACCCCCCCACTCTGCAGCGGTATTCGAGCGCATGCGTGCCGATCAGAGGAAGTTTGGCAAGGCGGCGTGGGCGGCAGCCGTGGAGCGCATGGAGAGGCTGCAGTGTGCCGTCTCCAAGGAGACGCTGCAGCTGATGAGGGCCAGGGAGATATGCTTGGAGCAGAAGAAGCAGACTCTGAGAGAGGAGGTATCTCCAAAGCACCTGCTCATCTGAAGGGTGGACATCTTTGTTCTGCTGGGATGCTGATTTCTTCTCAAACATTTGCAAACCTCTCTAGCTGTAGCTGTTTGAAAGTAGTGCGTAAAGTAGAGAAAAATCTCAAGATAAAATCTTCTGAACTGTATGTGCTTTTGGGAACACCGTCCTTTTACTGCCCTCTAGTGGTCATATTTCTGCCTTGCATTTATCTTCAGGCCATTTTAGCCTGCATCCCTACCTTATTTGTGGTTAATGATTTAGATGCAGGCTCTGCAGGGTGGCGAGGATGCCGTGCATCGCCTGGACCAGCTAGAGGCGCAGTATTACGAGCTCCAGCTGCACCTTTACGAGATCCAGTTTGAGGTGCTCAAGTGTGAGGAGCTGCTCTTGACCACACAGCGTGAGAGCCTCCAGAGGCAGATAACTGGTGGGTCCCACCTCCTCTCTGGTGAGAGAGATCCCACATCCTCCTGTCCTGAATTCTCTGCTTCTGCAGCTCAGCCTCCTTCTGCAAACCCCATGCCTTACCTCAGACCGCCCTGGTCCCCAAAGGGTTAGACCATAGGACAGGCAGAGGGTGTGGTTATTTGGGTGTAAGAGTACAAAAACTCCATCTTGAAAATATTAGCTTCCTTCAGTCTTATTTACAGTAATTTAGTTACAGTACCAGTCACTTGTTTGGATGTACCTGTTTTTATTGCATTTGTCTCCCTTTTAGCCATGTAATTCACCTCATAGTCAGTGGTCTTGAGACAGTGAAGTAATACATGTCAAGTATTGCAACAAGGAAGAGAAGTGTCAACATTTCAAAATTTTCTCAAGTTTTAGTCTCTTCCAAGTAGCCCCCTTTTGCTTTGATGACGGCATTGCAGACTCTGGGTTTTCTTTAAACCAGCTTCCAGATGTAGCCACCTGGAATGCTTCTCCAATAGTCCTGACGGAGTCTCCACAAGTTCTGGGAACAAGTGGGCTAC
Source organism: Hyperopisus bebe (assembly GCA_026777045.1). Classification (NCBI taxonomy): domain Eukaryota; kingdom Metazoa; phylum Chordata; class Actinopteri; order Osteoglossiformes; family Mormyridae; genus Hyperopisus; species Hyperopisus bebe. Next base: position 25,784,215 of record JAODJW010000040.1, read on the forward strand.
TTTGTTCTTACCCTCTTATGAACCTAAGCTCTGGGCAGTGTAGGTGGGGGGATTATGGGGGCCAGGTCATCTGTCACAGCATTCCATCTCATTCCTTGTTCTCAAAATAATACAGTACTTACATAACCTCAAGATGTGCTTAACATTTTGACAGGTACTATATGTGTTAGCCTTTGCCCAGGCTAGGTGTGGGTCAAGCTCATGATTCCCCCTGTGGCCCCGCCTGGCACCTGGCTTGTGACAGAACATGCTGGCAGCATGCCATCACTAATGGGGATGGTAATAAGCAAGGCTGGTAATGTCTTCTCGGGGCAGATCTGCAGGAGGAGGTGGTCTACTATGACACCTTTGAGAGCACGGAGGCCATGCAGGGCACTGATGACTCGCTGCCCCAGCGAGAGGAGCTGCTCAAGCTGCAGCAGCGTGTAAGGCAGTTGGAGGCCAGAAGGGGGCGCATTACTGCCAAGAAGGCCTACCTGAAGAACAAGAGAGTGAGTCTGATTTTTTGACAAATGAGACGACTTCTGTTAGGTGTTCTTTATACACATTACCTGTCAGTTATGCCTGATGTTATTTTGTCTGTTTTATTGCATAAATTTCTTCTAGTCTTTCTATGTATTTTACACACCAAATTAAATGTTTTAGTTACTTTGGATTTTCTGAGCTGCTATATGTTGAATGATGATGTCGGGCTAATTAGGGGCAATGCTAAGTTGATATTGAGGATTTAGGTGGCTAATGTGGTGCCTGTTTATTATTCTGTCCTGATTTCCCATCTGATCACTAGGAGATCTGCGTCGCTAATCACAAGCAGAAGATGCAGCAGCGGCAGGGCAGCCAAGAGGACCACATGTCCAGTCAGGCCTTGCAGCAGGTATGGTCACCTCCAATGCGTTTTCACCTATAGGGAAGGAAAAAAAAACCTATAAAGCAACCGCAGCCCCATGTCTCTGATCATGCTAGATGGATGGATGGATGATGCAACCTTCTTCACATCCATGTTTCTGCCCATTGACATGATGAAGACGCTGTTCATATCTACAGCAGTGACGCAAAACTCTTCAACCAGCACTGAGACTTTGAGGCGGCTCGCTACCGGCGAGGGGGAGGGGCCCAGACGGGAATCCTCGGTGCCGCCCGGGATTGCGAGCGGCTGTCCCACCCCGATAAGCACGTGGCGTGAAAAGCCTGATTATCCCGTAGCCTTGCCACTCTTTGATCTTTCCGCGCGGGCCTGTGACTGTCTGTCACCACCGTTCGCGTCGTGCGATTTGCTTTGCATTGGGACAGCTGTCAGCTCTGGGGAGCAGGGGCACAGAAGTTTGGGATAAAGTGCACCTGAGGTGCTCTGATGTCTGTTTAGGGTTAATGGTGCAGCGAGTAGGACTGCCACATTATTAAATTATATGAACAGCATTATGAACAAATCTATAATACATGAATGGTAAATCTTACAAAAATTGCAATCTGTTGCACTATTTTCACTATTTGCATTTTCCCTCTATTCAATGGCGACTTAAAAATGAAGTTTTCATTATTTGTTATGTGTAGCTACACTACTGGCCAAAATTGTGGAAATACCTAGCATTTTTGGCATTGTGCGTAAAAAATTACTACACGATATTGGGGGTAATGTTTGTAAAGAAGGAATGTTCGCAGATATTAAATACGATTAAATACGTAACTGGAGTAACTGTAATAAAGCGATCTCTAAAAATTGGAGGTGTTTCCACAATTTTGCCTACTAGTGTAGTAACTGATTCTGAGGCAGATCTTTCGGAGATGGGTGCGTCATGCACCATGACAGATGTAGGTCACCGGTAAACATTGCGTGTGAAGTTGTGATGAACCGAGGGCCAAGTCACAGTTTGCCAGGAAGCGTCACAGTCTGTGGAAAGACCCGACATGCCGGGCAAGTCTTTGAGCTCCTCTGGGGTTCTCACAGCACATGGACCAGCAGCGGATGGATGAGGAGAGCCAGAGCACCAGGGTCAGCCAGGAGAGGCAGAAAACGCTGGAAGGGCTCCGCAGATTCAAGCAGGTACCAGAGCAGTGCTCATGCCGGTGACCATCTGCATCGCAGTGCTGAGATGGCCTCCCAGTTCTGGTGTGCTGCTGTCCAACTTCCAGCTTACTATAGTATTTGGGCCCAAAGCTGTATGCATCATAGTGTTCAAGCAGAGGTGTAATGAACGTCTCAGCCACCAGGAGGGGCTGCGATAAAGTGCGATAAAGATGTTGAACGTAAATAGCCAGCAGTATTCATGAAAAGCGCCTCAAAACGTTATATTTTTGTATCCATATTGTACTTACAACAAATGAGAGAAAAAAAATATTTCAAATCATAGTTTATGTAAGTGTTTCTTACAGTTTTTCTGTTGGTCAGATGATTTATTCTCTTCTGTAGCGCTATCCAGGTCAGGTCACCCTGAAGTCGAGGCGTCTGCGGCTGGCCTGCTCCCCGAAGAGGAGGGTCAGTGGCCTGAGTCGGCCCGGGAGCCTGGAGCAGCCCCAGCAGACCCTGGAAGTCAGCGTGCAGACAGAGACGGAAGGCATGGCCATGAGCTCTGCGCTGCCGGCGCCACCCCAATGCCCCACGGCGCCTCCGCAAGGCGGGGCCGTGCTTCACAATCAAACCACGGCCCTTCCCATGACCTCAAATGGTGGCCCGCCCGTGTCTCTCTCACCGCTCCCTCCCTCAGCCCCCCCGCCTCCTCCGCCCCCTTTGGCGGGGGACGAGCCCGGCGAGGGTAAGGGGGACCCCGCCAGCCTCGTCCAGCAGGACGGCGATCCTGGGAACGAGCCGGGAGTCCCCAGGCCTCAGGACGCTGCTTCCTCCTCCTCCTCCTCTTGCTGCTTCTTCGACAGCAGTCAGCTGATCAACGCCCGGAAGCGGCTGAGGAAGACGCCGGTCCCGGACGCGTCCCTGGGGAGGCGAGGTGAGCCCCGGCACGCTGCCGTCAGTGAGGTACCTTCAACACTTTCACATTTAGGGATTCCTCGAAGACATGTTTCAGCCAGTGAGATTGCTTGTTAACCATTCGGCGCTGCACTCATGCCTAGTGCATGTGATCCTGCATTTTCATAACACGTGATGTAATACTTGTCACCATTCATAGATGATTGTATCTGAGGCACTATGACATGGATCCGAACGCGGTGCCTGTCTCTTGACAGCTAGCTCCCCAATGGACGAGGTCCTGGCCTCGCTGAAGCGCGGCAGCTTCCGCCTGCGCCGGGTGGAGCTCCGCCCCCCACGGCCCGAACCCAGCGAGGACGACGACACCAGCAGCATTCTGGCTCAGATCCGCAAAGGCGTGAGGCTGAGGAGGGTCCCGCGGCCGGACGAATCCGACCCGCTGGTGCGAAGCATCCAGGAGGCCATGTGCCGCATCAAGGAAGCTTCCCCTGAGTCCGAGTCTGAGGACGAGGGGCTCCCCTGTGCTGACTGGGACAGTTAGGTCTGCATCCTCCACCCTCATGACACCTAGTGCCTAGTTTTAGGAGTGAAACTTCAGATACGTCACGACCCGTGGCATCTAATCCCACAAACTTTACCCACAATGCCTAGCGTCTACTGCCATGAGATAGACTTCACCTACGATCCCTACATGGGACCTAGACCTCATCAATGGCCTGTCTGTTGGCTAAATATTGTTTTAGATCTGATGGCATGCTTACATAGCAATATCCATTACAGGGTCACGGTCAGCTTGGAGTCTGTCTCAGGCAGCATAGGGTACAAGGCCACTGATCATGATAGAGGGGAGCCAGTCATAGGGCACATAATACAGCAATAGGACACAACCTTTGAAGTGTGAGACCACACTGCTATCCTCTGAACCACTGCACTCCAGTCCTGTATATACGAAGAAAAATATTATGTAAAACTAGTTAAATTTTTCTCATGATTTGACTAACTGGCATAGAGCATATTTGGCTTTAAAGGTGAGAATCATAATTTTATATTCTACTGTAAATCTGGCAGGTGTTCAGGGCATGGAGACAAACAGAAGACTGATAATAAGATATTTTAGTCAGTGTTAGAGCAATGTTAGGTGCTTAGTGTAAGGAATTTTACAGAAGCGTTCGTGCAGCCGAATACAGGTAACGAGTGCTTTTTCATAGATGGAATTTTTCTCACCTTGGCATATCATTCAGAGAAAAGGGAATTTTCTATATATTTATGATGTAAGACTCAATTTAGAAGTTCTAGCTGTTCATGAGAGCCAGCCTGAGTGACGCAGGAGCCGTCCGAAAGTCTGGTGAAGCCTGAGAGTCATTAAGTCAAGGCCGTCCAACATTATTTCTGTCTTATCAGAGCTCAGCAGTAGCCAGTGCTGCACTGCAATCCCCACTGCCCTTTACATGGCTGTTACACAGCTCCTGTACGTTCAGCCTGCTTTGGCGGATGCATGGAGTCACATCTCACTGCCACAGCAGCATTAATTAACGCTATGCCTGCTAATAATATCCCATAGGCTGAGAAGGGGATGTGGGGAGTTACGGCTTCAGGATTCCAGTGAGACCAGTGTCCCAGTTAGTGTAGCTCAAGGTGTTTCACATGCAGACGCTCCCTGGGTTACGATGGTCTGTGTTACGATATTTCGACTTTACGATGGGTATTCCAATTCCATTCTGTTTTTCACTTCCGGTACAGCATTCAATAAATCACATGAGATACTCAACACTTTATTATAAAATAGGCTTCGTGTTAATGATGTTGCCCAACTGTATGCCCCGCTGCCTTACTACTGGTTGCCCGGCGATCGGAAGGAGCGTCGGTACCGGCTTGTCATCTCCCCCCTGCTCCCCGGTTATATCTCAAATCTTATGACTTAGACAGTGTGACTTGGCACTTAGCCATCTCTCCGATTTGACTCTCCCTGCCGGCCCCTGGAGGATGGGCTCCTCCTTTGAGTCTGGTCCCTCCCAAGATTTCTTCCTTCTAGGGAGTTTTTCCTTGCCACTGTTGCCTATGACCTACTCACTGGGGGCTTTGGGTGGGGATGCTGTAAAGCTCTTTGAGACAATGTAATGTTGTGATAACGCGCTATACAAAAATAAATTTATTGTTGTTTGTAATGTAAGTGTTCTAAGCATGTTTAAGGTAAGCTAAGCTAGGCTATGACGTTAGGTGTACTGTATTAAAATGCATTTTCGCCTTACGATAGATTTATCGGAATGTAATCCCATCGTAACACAGGGAGTGTCTTAATGTTTCTTTACTGGATGGCATTCAGAGTATGGATTAAATTCTTAACAGCCGGAGCCTTTTTTCAGTTCTGCTTTATTTTGTCTGTGAGTGGTGCTCTGTAAGTTCAATTTCTGACTCTTGCTAGCCTGGCCAAGGCTGAGGTGCTTCGTCCGGCAGCCTTACTATGCCTGAGAGGCCTAATTGAATCAGACACTGAGGTCCAAGGGAAGCTGTAGGTTAGAGTGGGGAAGGAACTGACAAGCATGCGCCAAACAAACCTTTTTAAACTAATAACGTTTTCCAGAGATGTATGCAAAGTTTTGCAGCCCACAGGGTTTTACCAGCTGATTTGGGATCAGTTGCTGTGACGAGTGAAAAGTCTTCATGATTCCCTCTCTTTGTATGTCTGCACCATAGATGATCCCGCCAGCGAGAAAGCAGGGCCCCCATCTGAGAGCCATCTCCAGGTCCTGCTCCACCCTCATTTGGCCACACAGAATAATCCTTCAACACATGCATTGCCTCCATCCTTGGATGAATTGACATAAAAATGTTCCTAATCCAGGTTGTTAATTTTTTTCATTCTACCAATGTTATGTTAATTCGATTTCTTGCTTCAGGTCGAGATTTATATCCTGTTTATAATAACTGTTTTGCAGGTTATATATATAAATATATTTTGAAAATATAAGTTCTTCGTCACTCCCTCGTACTTGTGACAATCCGTAAAGTCTACAGAAATGGTTACCTTGTGGACTTTACCTAGATAGTGGGTTTAAACTCATGTACAGTACGATTCACATATAAAAGTGTCTGCCTGTGGTCTTTTTTTTCTTTTGTGCAGCCAGAATCGAGCAGCAGACAACAATATTAGCTACCTACATGTGGCTGTGTGGCTCAGTGAACGACTCGCACAGTTGAATCCTAAATGCAATGAGTTAGCTGAAGTCTATTTTACAGTGTATATTATGTATATTTTTTGTGTTTCTGTTTCTCTTAAGCCCTTAGTAAATATCTCAAAGTGTAATTAAATTAATATAAGGGGACATTTTATTATCACCAAAACACCTGTAAGAGTTTTGTGCAGTTTAGAAAAAATTGTCATTGTTTGTTAATTTAACTAATGAATAATGTAACGATAATTTTAATTCTAAATAAAATTTGACATCTTTCCACATGGATGGTACGATGGCGCAGTGATTAGCACTGTTGCCTCACACCTCTGGGACTGGGGTTTGAGTGTCTGTCCTGGTTCCATGTGTGTGCAGTTTGCACATCCTCACTGTGTTGTTGTAGGGTTCCCCCCCCCACAGTTTAAGGTGAATTGGAGTTGCCAAATTGTGTGAATGTGGTGCTCTGTCCTGGGTTATTCCCTGCCTTTTCAGGATAGGCTCTGGACTCCAATGTCTATGAATAGGATGAGTGGGTACATAAAATGGATGAATCTTTTCACCGTTAGAAATTCAGTTGTCTTTTTCACCATATTGAAATTAAATGAATGATGTCTGGTGATTATATTGCCTTTGCTGAATTAATTGATGCCGTAATTACAAATATACCTCCTCCACGCTCAGCAATTTTTTTGTTGCTTTCTTTATGAGAGCTTTCATTTCAGCAGATATCACCTTTACATAAACACATGTTTTATGCACATGTTTGTATATAATTTATGAATATAACAGCAATGAACATGAAACTTTATGAGGATAAAATCAGTGGTATAAAAATTACCGCAGTACCTTCTTTGCATTCTACTTGGGCTCTGTATCACAAAGCCAGATTTGTTGCTTAGCCGGATACCTTAAATGGCTTTTACCTTTGTTCACTTACATTTAGCCCAGACTACCTTAAATCCAACAAGTTATCCAGCTAAGCATGAAATCCTGCTTTGTGTTGCAGGCCAATGGTGCAGAGAGCAGTGAGTCAATGTCCAGAGTCTTTTCCTCAGAAGTTCAACATCCTTCTGTTAATAGTATTAAAAGGCATTTGAATATTCCCAGTGCTGACATAGCTTAAACCCACACTGCACCCTCACTCTCAATCTACTATCAGTTGATCTATCACTATGTGTCATATATGACCTATTTACCATGTTAGATTTTGGCTGGTGTTTTCCCTGATTTCCCCAGGTTTGTAAATACTAAGTATTTCTGTTCAATTCTTCCCTAAATGAAATTGTCTTTTGAACATTGAATTGAATCTTTGTCATTTCCAGAAAATCCTCTTTATTTCCTCAAATATCTGTTCCATGAATGGACTTAACCAGTCACTAGGTCTGCAATATATTAAAACTGCAAAAAATATATATATACTGTATGTATTTAATGCATTTGGGGAAAACGTAGCAACAAAACTCTCATGCATTTGCACAAGTTAGTAAAAGGACAAGATTAAGTATTTATTGAAAATAAGCAGGGAAAAGGTGTTACCAGCAATACACCTTCCATGTAAAATAATTGCTTTAACAATTATTGTTATTATTATTATTACTATTCTTATTGTTTCATCCTGCATTCCTATGGTAGAAATGTGCTTCTGATTTTTGCTTTCTGTTTCAAATCTGATTTTACGCCCCAAAGCAAATAAAACTCATCAATATCTATCCTTGAAATTGCCTTGTCCTTATTTTTTCCCGTTGCAGTATTCATGCCTATGTATTATCCAGTAGTGCTATATTTCGATGTGCCCTGTGATGTGCATTATTTTCACAGCCTCAGTAATCTGTAATGAGTGGTTATGAACATCAAAGAGCAGCAAGATTCTGCATGTTTGGTCGTGAAAATGGCATGAAGACTTTGGTTCTGTAAAACAATGGTTTCCAAACTTCCACTTCAGCCACTTTAAATGTTACAGCTCACTATAGTTTTGTTACAGTTGAATGGTTAAATCAATAAAAATACATGGTGTGGTTAAGGAACCACTGGTCTAGAAGAGGGGCAACCGGATAGAAGCCAAAGCGTGATTTATGATCCAGGTAAAATCCGGTGATGTTCAGAAACTCTCTGTGTGACAACACCAGCAATTCAAAATGTGTGTTATGATAAAACATGATAGAACAAGAGGCTTTCTAATAGCAAGTAATTCAGAGGCAATTCAAATAAGTATGATAAATTTGCAACAGTACCTGGTGCTATAAACTAGTGTGAACCAATTCCAGACCTTGTTTTCATGACCAGAAATGCCATTGTCAACTTGGTAGTGAAGGCAATCACCATAAATCCAACACATGGAAAATAACTGATAAATCATGTTTGGTTTTTCATTTCTTACTGACTTTGTATAAAATCACTATGGAAGTTTGATTTCTGTGGCTCTTTTAATGTTGTCTTGTATAAAACATTAAGTGTCCAGGGCCCGTATATACACAACTATAATACCCAACATCCATGTGTTAGAAAATATGAAAAACAAAAATAGAGAACACCCTTCAATAGTAATAATTATGGAAGTAATCATAAACACAGATTCTGACATAATTTGCAGTTTGTACGGCATAAATAATGCCTTAGCACTTTAAACAAATTTAACAAACCAGGGAATTATGGCAGTAATAATAAACACAATTCAACAGAAAATTAAGGATATTTTAAAAGTTTTAAATTACGTACACATCACATGTATAATAGTATGTGTATGTGTCTGTACAGCAAGATTAATGTATGCAGCAGATAACCAGGCTGGATCTATGACACACCACACTTCCCAGTTAGTGCACCCACACATGGAGCTCAGAAGCACACTGGGCACGGGTGTCTGTCCCACCCCCTCGCCTGTTTCACACCACATCGCACCCTTTGTGGATCCTTGTGGAATCTCATCATCCGCCTCCCAACGGGACAATCTGCGAAGCCCCTCCAACATGAAAGATGGGGCACATGGGGAGATTCTGGACAGGCACCACCCCAAGGAGACACTACCATTGCCCCACCCATGCATTCTGTGTGGAAACACAAACTATAAGGAAGTCTGAACAGAAGTTTGAGTATATAACAAGAAATGGCAAATAGCAACTCAAAGAAATACTGCAATCAATGTAATTTAAAGGCAATGCCATCTGTACAGCTGGGAGAAAAACTGGCTCCACAACCTATACTTTATTTATATAAAATATACAACTAAATTTAATTTAATAAGACAATGATCATTACTACTATTATTAGGGATAGTATACTGCATCCATAAACGCTCACATTTGACCAAGTCTGGCCACAGAGAATTAAAACCAAGAAGTGTGAACATAATTTTCCACTCTCTGGTTGAGTAGATAACTCAGCCATGTTGGATTATTGGGTACGCTATAATAGAACAATGTCATATTGAACAGAACACCCATGTGATAATTCCAGTCCTCAGATGGGAAACCTGACCTCACCAATGTCCCTGCCCCCCTCCCGATCCCACGAAAAGTATCCCATTGATGCCACTGTCACGGCTCTGCTCTGGATATGTGTTCCTGAGGCACAGGTCAGGCTGTAGGTGGGAGAGTTCCTCTAGCTGCCCTCTACCAGCTTGGCCAGGTTGTCCCGTAGCTCTGTCAGCTCAAAGATCTTTCCGTCCAGGAGCTCCAGCAGGGTCCTCAGGTTCCTCAGGAAAGCCTCTTGGCCCAGCTGGTTGCTCTCCAGTCTCTGCTCCAGGTCAGCCAGCTGCCCTGCCAGGTCTCTGCTCCGTGTCTCCGTCTCCTGGAAAGTGGACATGAAGGCAAGTTCCCTCAATAGTAAAAACATGTTTTTAACTAAAAATAGTAAAAACAATGTAGGCACAGTCTTTTTTCTGAGTTCACATACACAGTCCACATTGGTGTTGGTTATTTAGACCAGTGTTTCCCGATCTAGTTCTCGGGGACCCACAGACAGTCCACGTTTTTGCTCCCTCCCAGTTCCCTGAACCGGCAGCAAAAATGTGAACTGTCTGGCAGTAACCTCGGAGGGAGCAAAAATGTGTACTGGCTGTGGGTCCCCGAGGACCAGATTGAGAAACACTGATTTAGAGCGTAGTTTGACGTGTAAATTCTTTTTGCAAAGTCATATATAGTAGATGCAAGCGGTTTTCAAAATCCCTGAGCCATTCTCTTTTTATTCAAAGTAAAGGACCTTCACTAGAAATCCCAACCATGCGAGCCCTTGTGGTCTGTGAGGTAAGCCCACTCACCTGCAGCTTCTGGGCAAGGGAGTCCCTCTGTGCCTGCAACTGCCTGGCATTCTCCACCTCTGCCTTTAGCCCCTCGATCTCCTGCAGGAACAGCAGCAGCAGTACAGAACATCACAGTGTGATCACTGTGGAGGGCCTTGGATGAATGCAGTGACATTTCATCTAACTTTCACAGGCTAGATCACTCATAGGGACTGCTACACTCTCTGGCTGAATACGAAGCTTCTGCATACCATTATTAATAATAATAGATACTTTATTGATCCCCCTGAGGAAATACTCTGTACACCTGCCCCAACTTGCTCTCTGCAGGTGAGAGCAAGTTGACCATGAAGGGCAGCCACCCATAGCAACACCCAGGGAGCTGGGGGTTAAGGGCCTTGCTGAAGGACCCACAAACGTGGTAAGGCTGGGTTCAAACCAGCAACCTTCTGCTCACAGGCAAAGAGGCTTAGCACACTGAGCCACATGCTGAGCATCATCCCCCCATCCCGCATCCTCCTCATTCAGCAGAGGTACACATGTTCATCAGCCACTGTGCTGTACACCAGGGTGGCCCACAATCACCAATTCAGATCATGTGTCCGGCAGGCTGATGTCACTGATGGGCCCTCGAACGAGGCCCTTTACCTCAGTCACCCCAGGGGCACTGAACTCCAGCTGACCTGCTGCACTGTGACCCCCTACCTTACTCTCACAGACAGCAAGATGGGCCAGGTGAAATGACTGTTTCCCCATAGTGATGAATAATGTATCACTACTCCAATTTTCCAGATCACTTCTTCAGCATTTCAAATTCAGGTAAGTTTGAAATTAATGCTATATCACAGGACTTTTCAAATGGGGCCCTCGATTCCAAATCCAGGCCTTGTTTTCAGTTCTCCCATGTACTTCATTTAATAATTACTGATTCTTATTGGCCAAAGGCTTCACAGTTGGTTCCCAGGTAAAGGAAGGCTGGAAAATCAGCAACTGGACCTTGGGGAGTGTGACTGAATAGCCCTAATATATCACATTATTCTTGCTCTTCAATTCAATTTATGTTACCTATAATCATTTTTATTCTTTAGCAGCGGTTTATTTAAAAGCATCAATTTATTTGATTTATTTCATTTGCTTTATATTTATTTAATTTTCCTCTTATATGGTTTGTCCTTTCTAGATATAATTTGTTGCCTAGCTATTCACAAATCGTAACATTTCAAAGCATTTTAAACATGTAGTGTCAGACTCCTGTCATGCTTTATAAGGATTGGCTGAACTGAGCAGTCATCAGAATCCTTGTGAATCTCCGTATCATGAATGTTCATACAAACATTTCTTCACACCTCCCAGTGCGGATCAGGGCTCAACTCTCATTCATTTTGTAGTAAAATTGGTGTGAAAGGGGGGAGGGCAGCTAGCTGCCTTCAGACTCGGTATGGGGGGAGTCAGGTGACAAGTGTTACCAATTACATCCGTCAGCAATATGTTCCACCTGTCCCTCGTTCCCTGAGTTCATTATAAATAAAGGTGTTTCTCGTTTGCTGCAGCATTGGGACCAGTGAGAGGTACAGCTGAGCAAAGGCAGACTGTAAACTGCAGCGTTACATCCCCAAATTAAAAATGGGGTATTAATAATAATAATAATAATAATAATAATAATAATAATAATAATAATAATAATTATTATTATTATTATTATTATTATT
>JAODJW010000040.1:25804226-25815492 GCA_026777045.1 Hyperopisus bebe
CTGAAATATATTATTTCCCATATGCTTCTCAGGGTTCTGCCTGTGTATATCTGTGTGTGTGTGTGTGTGTGTGTGTGTGTGTGTGTGTGTGTGTGTGTGGGGATTAGGTTTATATTACATTGTTGGGAACAAATTTCCCCTCCAATATGATAAAAACCTGTTATTTTGATATTGTGTAAACCATTTTTCAAGTCCCCCCAAAGATCTATGAATGCAATCAAAAAACTAAAAATGCCAAAAGCCTCATATTTTCTCAGGTTACTTATGGTTAAGGTTGGGGCTGGGTAGGGGTTTGTGTACGTGTGTGTGTGTATGTGTGTGAGAGAGTGGGTGGGTGCTTAGCTGACAGAGATAGGGGAAAATCACTGAGAGGGTGAGAGATGCATGCAGCCATGCAAGCTGTAAGCACTTGCTCATTGGATGCATGCCACGTGCATGTCAACATAGAACATAAGCCCATAGTTTGCCTGTCAAATCAACTGACACTAACACTACATGATTTCAGTAAACCCACATAGGAACCCTGGGATAATATTAATGGACACAGGGCTGTTATAGCAACGGGTCTGAGTCTCATGGGGGACACACCTCATCTTTAAAAACATTTACGCTTTTACTGCGCTCGCACATAGAATGTGGTCTGTCATAACGGAGGGGGGACACGGGATCCTTACGGCAGCAGGCGTGGCGTCATCGTGTCACTAAACTCCCACTATCACAGAATGTATGGCGTGTCACCCACCTTCCTCAAATGGTTCTCAGAGGAGAAGCCCAGTCCGTAGACGGTGTTGGCGCGGCTGTCCGCCCACTGCCCGAACTTCTGTGACGTCTTTGTGAACGTCATATTCGGGCTGATGGTGCTGTTTATTATTGCCTGCGGAAATAGGAACAGCCGCAAACTTTTTGTTTAAATGTCACTGTTGGTTTATATGTCACTTATTTATATGTCACTGAGATACTTTAATCATCACAACATTTCCCACGATTTATAATGACAATGTAAAAGGCTGGTCAGAAATACATATATATATTTTATGAGACACATTGTGGTGCTTCTTTATAATGCACAGAGCAGTTGCTTGGCAGATTGGGACAGGAAGCCCTACGGAGTTATAATCAACGCAGTGCATCATATCAGGTGATACTGTGTTGAATTAGACAGTTTATTGCCGAGATGAAATGAAAGCCAAAGGGCAGTGTGACCAGGGGTAGAGATCAGTAACGGTGAGATGTAAGATTTATCTTTAGAACTCTTTCACATACATGTTTTTAAAAGCAAAAACATTTGATTAAATTTGACTGACCAAAAGCATCAAAGAGCAGCAATGACATTGTCAACGAAATGTTCTCCATAAATTAGACTTAGACTAGTGTTAGGCAGCATATATTTCATGTCCACAGATGAGATGAAAGGACTGTCTAGGATCCCATTAACTAAAATTGCAATCAAAATATCTGACATCTGAATATTAAAAATTGTCAGAAAAATTCTTTATGGAATATATGCAAATGTATCAAATTTATTATATTTACAAATGCTCAATGAATTAAAAATAAAAAATACTGCATATTAGCTTTTTCCCTGACAAAATTATGTATGTAATGCAATATTATCATGAAACATAAAACCTTTCAACTTGACCTTGAAACATCTAAAACTTTGGTAACACTTTACTTAAAGCAGTCTTCATAATGTACTATAGATACCTTCATAATGCATGATAATGGTTAATATAAGCCATTATAATGTATTATGAAGGGACATATTGCACTACAGAAGAAAGCTTCATAGAGTATTTATAATACTAAACATGGCTATAATGTGCTATGGCTTTTTTTTAATAGTTATAGCCATTTCTATAATACTTTATGAATGCATTATAATGCATTATGAAGATATCTATAATGCATTATATATGAGCGCTCTAAGTAAACTTTTAACAAAGAATTTCCATGCAAGGTGTACCCTACAGTGAGAATCTATATCCTCTGTCCTACATTAGCCATCTGTACCAATAAAGAAGGTAGAATCGCATTTGAGGTGCCTATCACGGGAAGCATTTGGAGGTTGACTCCCTGTAATGCTCCCTCGGGGTGCTCTGCATTGTCACCGAGCTGCAGGTGGAGTTTGGCAAACAGCATTCTCCAATGAGCACGTTGCATCATTCATTAAAGATGTCAGCATGTGGAATGGCAAGAAGAGACCGCCAGATGACACAGACAGCAGAGGAAGCATGCATTAGTGTAATGCCCATACAGATGGTCTGAGCATTGCTAGTTGGAGGCAAGACCTGAAAGATTTTGAGTAATTGCCCAATAGAAACTGGAAAATGGGGCAATGCTGTACACTTAACTGCATTCTTGAACCTCTAGCTTTTAGCAGAGTGCCTCTTTGAACTGGCTTTTTGCTTCGTTAGCTTCTAGCTTTTACCTGCAAACTTGTTGTGACCTGCTTCAAAAACACAGAGGTGGAAAGTTCTGGCCTAGACAGGTTCAACCAAACAGTTGAGCATAAATAGTCACATTCACAGAACACACAACTGGTTGACTGAAACAAAATCTTGGTCTGGATTTCAACTTCCATTCCGCCTCTTCAGAAACATCTCAACTTTTATTTTGCGATGAAATTTATAGAGCCATGAATCTTACGTGACAATTTTAGAAATTACAGCAATGCAAAGTAATGAAAACCCAGTACAGGAGGGCGAAATAAATGCCAGTGAAGAGTTTAAAGTGCACATTGTTATTCAAAATGTCTGTATAGGAGTCATCAACCCCACCTTAATAGCAGTGAAATCAATCATCAATCTGCTTTAACTATTCCGAGACGTAATGATTGCAAATAGAGAACACAATTTATTCAATCTCCTGAAAAGGGAGATTAAAATTAATGTTAGCTGGCTAAGTTATGTTAGCTCATAGAATCAGAGTAGAGGCTGAGAGCCTAGGAAGGACACAATGAGGCTTTAGGTACAGTCAGGTAAGCAATGAAAGCAGGGAAACTTCATCACTTAGGTGCGAATATCGAGGGTACGTTTTAGACTCCATACAATATTTGTAGAGCCAAACTGCTTTGAATAAAGTCCTTCACTAAAGACTGGAAGTGTACATGATCCATACAGAGAAAAAAAGCTTGATGTAACCAAAATCGAGAATTTGACTAAAGGCCATTGTGAAATACTATATACGATGTAACGTGATAATTGAAGTTTCTTGCCAAAACACTGCATTGATTAAATGTTCTGTTTGAAACGAAGCATATCTCAGAAAGGCAGCAAAAAAACCATCCTTTCGGAAGACTTCCAGGGCTCACTGAGAGCAATGACACCCAGAGGGCTGTTTCAGCTCAGAAGTCATATGAGCTGGCATTAAAGTCCCACCTGGTTCCCAAAAGTATGAAGATACCAAGGACAAATCAGTTTGCAGTAGTGAGTTTAAGACTGTTGCAAGGACAGAAGCTCATGTGTGTTTGTCTATTAAATCATATTAAGTTTGGCTATTTCGAATCGTTTTACTGTAGGGGAGGGCTATTTAAATTTCCCTCTGGCCTCTCTAACCCATGAGACAGAGAGAGGCACATGGTTAAGTGCCAGCTCACCGGAGGTAAGAAGTGTATATGACCCCTTCAGAAAATAGCCACTCCCTCCTTTTATAGCAAAGTAAGCTGTGGGCAGGCGGGACACTCCTAGAGACCTTTTTATAGAAAATAAGCTCTCAGTGGGCCTACGTGGTACAGGACAACAAGTGTAAAACCCTCATTATCATCTAGTAAAAATAAACTACATTGTTCAGGGTGTTGACGTATGTTTTTTTGGTCCCATGGAATCTAAAGCTGTTCAGTTCTTCAGGGGTTGCTTGGGATTGCTGACATTGAACTTCACCTTCTAAGGAAGAACTATTAGAGGTCAGTTTGTGAAAATGTGGCCTTCGCTTATTATTTGGATGCACGTCATTCACATGTAATGCCTCAAATTAGGGGAAGGTGTACCTGAAGAACTGCCTTTGCAAATCATCAGTGAAAATCACCATGTGTTATACACAAATAACATGATACTTGGCTATGGGCAGTCAACTCTGATCTCCAAATAACAACAAAAAAGCTAATGCAGCTCAATATATACAAGAGCAGGGGAGTCAGTGTGCTCTTGGTTCTAGGAAGCATTTATTGGTGTCAAGCCGTAGACTTGCTGCTTTTCATCTGACGCTTGCCAGACCAGTGAAGGACGCCTTTTCCCACCCATGGATTTGGCCACATGCCTAACTCTTCTGCCCCAGCCAGTGTTCCGTCTGCTATAACGTATGACTGTCTCAACAGCATAAAAGACACAGACTGAAGACTAATTCATTGTAAGAGCACAATAACAAACAAGCATTGCATTGCAATATCAGGTTGAAAGTTTGTTGCGGATTGTGATCGATTTTATTTTTAAAAAAGAAAGCTGTGTTTAAATGCACAGATTTGCTGGTTTCTACCTTCTGCAGAAGGTCAGACTCACACTTGGAAAAGGGATAACTATTCTGCAGTGAAAGTGTGCAATATGCGTTTGCTAGATATGTCCTAATTGGGATTCAAACCTGCATCCTCCACACCACAGTCAGCTGCACAAACAGCATGACTTCCAGATCACAACACCAGTGGATGACATTGTCGTAATGAACTCACACTGGCTCTGTGCACTTGATAATTTACTCAGACAGATGCATATTAACTCAGATTTTTTTCAGATTGTGAAGCTGGATTTTAAAAATGCAAAATCCTTGTTCTGATAAATGTTCTTTATAAATGGTCTGTATAATTAGATAGCTTACTAGAAGTTAAACTGACAATGTTTTTAAAGCTGTCACAGATGGAAGGATAAGCAAAATAATAAAGATCAGATAGCCAGCAGCATTCCATACCTTAGAACCATCCAGGCTGATGATCCGGTAAACATTCCTCACACTGTCATAGAAGTAGGAGACAGTGACGGCGTGCTTGCTGGTAGGAACCCAGTTCTTCTTGGTATTGGGGTCTATCTGGAAAACGTGGGCACGCGTGCTGAAGATGGGCTGCTCCCTGAAGGGCAGGAAGAAGAAGTGGTGAACCTCCTTGTAGCGCAGCACCGTGGTCTCCCCTATCTCTTCGAAAGCGACGGGACCACGGGAGCGCCCCGGCAGTCGTATCACCATGCTCCCATCCTCCATTTCCTCCTGATGCCTGACCCAGATTTCCCCTGG
Source organism: Hyperopisus bebe (assembly GCA_026777045.1). NCBI lineage: Eukaryota > Metazoa > Chordata > Actinopteri > Osteoglossiformes > Mormyridae > Hyperopisus > Hyperopisus bebe. The sequence goes on from JAODJW010000040.1 coordinate 25,809,444, forward strand.
GCTTCAGGACTCACAGGTTAGACCAGATTGGATGACCCCCACCCTCCCCTCCCAAGACCCATTCACTGATAAGCGTGCACTGCACTCGCTGCAGAGCCCCTGCTTTGTGAGACCTCCGTGGCTCAGCTTGCAGAAAGGCAGCTGTCTGGACTGAGTTGGGTTGCGGTCTAATAATAGAACCCCAAACACAGTAATCTGTTCAAAGCCCCTCCCCCTCAGCCGCTCGTCGCCACGGGCTGTCCTGGCCTCTCTGAGTACTTACTGAAAGAGCACTATGAGAAAACACAGCACCGCACTTAGAGCTGAGCGTGGGTCCGCCCAGCTCAACCTCAGAGAGAAGCAGAAGGTGCAGGAGGTATATTCATCCCCTGTTTCCTGTCCGTTATTCTTTATGGACAATTTTTCCACCAAATGCCTAAAGTTTGGAGCAGCCACACATATACACCATAGGGTTAAACCACACATATAAGCATTTTGATTCTCCATAAATTTGCATGAATCAAATATCAACTATGCCAGGGGTGGCCAATCTTATTCACAAAGGACCGGTGCATATGCAGGTTTTTGGGATAACCTGTAGGTCAGCTGTTCACACCCAGGTGTGAGGACTCTTCAGCCAATCAATCCTCTAATTAGTAATCTAATTAGGGAGTTGCAGCGAAAACCCACATACACATCCGGCCCTTTGCAGATAAGATTGGCCACCCCTGAACTATGCAAACTGGAGCAAGTTTAATCATTTCACAGCATGTCCGCCTTTAATAGTATTACAACATAAATATTTGATGGCAACTGATTTTTAGCAAAATGGAAAGAGATTGCACGTATATAGCATAGGGTGACCACTTAATCCATGTCGGGGGGGCAAGATTTGTAAACTACCATTTCAATTAAAAGGACCTGGATTTCACTTTAGCACAGTTCTTGCTGTGTGCTGATTTGATCAGTCTCCTATAATCATGCATATGTGAAACAGCTGGATGAGTCTTTCAGTCAAGGAAGCAAACCAGTCACAGCACAGGAAGAACTGAAAATTTTAGCCTAGCACAGGAGCCTTTCAGTTTTAAAGTAAGTACTTTGTAAAACCTGAAGCACCTCATGGATTAGGAGCCCTCCCTAACACCGCCCATAGTTTCTCTAGCAATGTGCAAATTAAGGCAGGCTTAGGGTATTCATGTAAGCTTAGAGAAACCATGAATGTTCTCTATACATCTACTCTATATGCTCAGTCATTTGGCTGTTCTGTCATAAGGCTCTGAAACTACAAATTCATACTGTTATCATTTGCACTCTGTAGTTGGCTCTTATAATTAAAAAAAGTGTTGTCCTGTCATTATTGTGCTACTAGCCTCTTTTGACACATTCTTTGTTTATTAATTAATACAGTTGCATCTGTCCAGCTATTCTGATCTGGAGAGCACTGTCTCCGTGGGAACCTCTCAAACCCCATCATGCAACACATAGAAACTTACAGACGTAAGACAAGAGCATACTGTGGGCAAATAGCAAAACTGACTTTATAGTATGTGCATATCTTTGTGTTCATCAGAAATTAAGGTAATTATATAAGCATCAGGATAAAAAAGTTTTCTGCTTCCACAGAGCACAAGTGAGGAAAAAAAAACATGGAAAAAACAGCTTCATTGTGTGAATGTGTTATTATCATGGGGAACAAAAATACATTATTAGCTCATAGAGAAAAAAATGAAGAAATCTCAAATGCAAATCAGCACTATGTTCAAAATAACACAATTCACGGTTTCCATGTACTGATCAAATGAAATTCCTCCCCCTTCTCCTCCTGCTTCTGTTTGCTTTATGGCAATACCTCTTCTGCAGTAGACTCCCCGTCCAAGGTGTCGCCTGCTTTGTGTTCCATGCATGCTGGGATAAACTCCAAGCTCACTGTGGGCCTGTACTGGATCAGCAGTTATGGAAAATGGATGGATGGAGTAAAAGAACTGTTCACAAGGACGCCAAAAGGTTGTTCGATAAAACCTGAATGGAAGCTTCCCGCCCATGCATCTGCACCTCTGTTCTTTTCGCCTGGTAACACACAGAATCTACTCTAAAAACAGCAACAAAAATAGGTATTATGTAGCCTTAACAAAACAAACAAAAAAAAAATACAGGACACAAGCACAGTGTGCAAGATGATCTTAAGAGGAGTGAGAGTGTGCGTCACTTTGCTTCCAGCACAATCTGTGGCAGAGGCTTCCCCTACGCAGAGCCATGGGAGACAAGCGTAGGAGGATAGGCAACCTAAGAGCTCACGCTGTAAGTTCTCGCTCATGGTTCTGAGCAGATATTAGCCTGTTGCCACGGCGAGGAGGAGGTTCGACACATACAGAGCCGCTTCTCAGCGCTACCATCCCCTGAACCCAATTTAAATCCTCCCACTTGGATCCCGCTGCAGCATCTGTATCATGCAGCCCTGCAGTCTCTCAGCAATGCATTTTGATTTCTGCAGTTGGCATTTCATGTCCAGATCTTAACTATCCACTAATGAAGATGCAGATTAATGAAGACCAACAACACATCTATTTTGTGTCAGAGGATATTAAAATATTAAAGTGACACTTTAACATTAAATAACATTCAGCGATCACTTATCAAAGCAGTTCTGCAATAGTCTAAGATTAGTAATCTGCGGAACTGAGATTGAAAACTAGGATAAGGAGGGATTCCAGAATGAACTCGTTAAGCCTCTTCTTTGATTTCTATGGGCATAAAGCCAGCAGTGATTGACAGCACATGCTGATGTCACTCATCATGGGCTTTGAAGCCCAATCAGCTTTGAGCCCCTTAGTAGTAAAGATGACTCAAAGGTCACTGTTCAACTACCCTCCCTACCATGTTAATGAAAACAAACACAACTGTTCTTACAAATGGATGGATTATAAAGATTACATGAAATATTAAACAAACAAATGAATATTACATTATGTGAAAACAGAACATTCAGTTCATTCCCAATCACGTAAACTGTAGTAACAACTAAGGGCCAACAGAAAGGCTAGTATAGATTCAGCCATTCAGAAACACCTGATCAGTATGAATGTCCTTCTCAATTTCCAATGAGGCTGTTAGGCTACATGCCTCAGAAGCATTTAGGACTTGCAAGCAGCAGTGATTCAATTTATAATGGGACATCTCACATCTCACAGCGCTTGAATGATGTCTTGTATGCTTAGGCTTCACACAGATCATTGAGAAGGCTATTTTACTCTTATTATTTGCAACAGCCTTAAAGAAGATGATCCTCCTTTTCTTGGGCAGATTCCACAGAATCCTACAGTTCTCATTATTTTCTTTGTCATGATGAGAAGACGTTAAGTTCAAACAGCTGTTCATTTCAAGACTGAAGGCATTTCACTGATACTGAAGTAATCCGATGCAATCTCAAGGGACAAATGTTCAATCATATTTTTAATAGTTAAATCTCATTTCATATTTTCAGAATAATAATCGATGTGGGGGCCACAGAAAACACAAACATCCCACAACAGGACTATTTTTGAATGCTTTCAGATAGAAGGTACTTCAGTACCTAGGCCTGTTACACAACAACAAAATGTATTATCTCTCATGATTTGAGAGAATATTCCTGAATTAACTTTTTTAGCTGCTGCAGTAAGGGGGCATGTGTGTACAGGTTACAATGCATCCTGCAATCAATATCTGAACTATATATACACACACACGTCGGGTATACCTATGCTTATGGGGACCGCTCATTCACTTCTATGGGAAAAATGCTAATGATAACTATGACAACCTTAACCCCCACCCTGCGCTAACCATAACATAAGTAAACAAACAAAATACAAGAGTTTTTGCATTTTTAGTTTTTTCATAGTCACCGATTTCTATAAAATACAGTTTTCAAATCTTAAAAAAAAACGGATATTTATCACGTTGTGGGGACATTGTGTCCCCAAAAGGATAGGTATACCCGGTCACACACACACCAAACACACACATACAGATGTGGACAAATTTGTTGGTAACCTACAGCCCATTGAAACAATGCTTAATTTCTCCTGAAAATTGATTCAATTAAAAGCAATAGTCTAATGTATACCTGCATCTCTTTAGTATGTGATAAACCAGTAAAGTTGTAAAAGAAGAAATGATTTGTTGTTTATTTCACCAAGATATGCTAAAATAGTATGGACAGATTTGTTGGTGCCCCTAAAGAGACTATTTATCTTTGCATTATAGGCATGTTTCAAACTAAGTGTTTAACTTTAATTTGTATCACAGATGCCTTCAAGCTTTTCATCAGCCATTCAGCCTATTTAAAGGGGAAGAACATGCTACTGTGTTGGTTGGTATCAATGTGTGCATCACACTGAACATGGACCAGAGAAAGTAAAGGAGAGAGCTGTCTGAGGAGCCCAGAAAGAGGATTGTGGGTAATCATGTTATAGGTAAAGGCTATAAGACCATCTGCAAGCAGCTTTATGTTCTGTGACCACAGCTGCCAATATTATTAAAAACTATAAGGGTCACGGGACTGTAGCCAACCTCCTAGGACGCAAGCGAAAATGCAACCCCAAGTTGATCAGAAGGACAGTGCGGATGGTAGAAAAAGAGTCAAGGAAACCATCTAAAACCATTCAAGCTGAGCTCCAAGGTCAAGGTACGTCACTTTCTGATTGCACCATCCGTCGCATTTTGAACAATAATGGGCTCCATGGAAGAAGACCCAGGAGGATTCTACTACTGACAGAAAAACATAAAAAAGCCAGAGTGGAATTAGCCAAAATGCATGTCAACAAGCCCCAAAGATTCTGAGAAAATGTCCTTAGGACTGATGAGACAAAACCGGAGTTTTTTGGCCAGTCACATCAGCTCTATGTTTACAGAAGGAAAAATGAAGCTTAAAAAAAAGAACACTATATCTACTGTATAACATGGAGGGGGCTCGTTTTTTTTTTGGGGGGGGGGGGGTGCTTTACTGCATCTGACACGGGGAACCTTGAATCTGTGCAGGACACAATGAAGTCTCAAGGTTACCAAGGCATCCTGGAACCAAACTACCCAGTGTCAGAAAGCTCAGCCTCAGTCGCAGGTCATGGGTCCTCCAACAGGATAACGACTCAAAACATACAGCTAAAAGCACTCAGGAGTGGTTGAGAAAAAAAAAAAAATATTGGACTATTTTAAATGGCCCTCTATGAGCCCAGGTCTTAATCCTATTGAACATCTATGGAAAGATCTGAAAATTGCAGTGTGGAGACACCACCCATCAAGCCTGAGACAGCTTGAGCAGTTAGCTCAGGAAGAGTGGGTCAAACTACCTGTTGGCAAATGCAGACGTCTCATTGTGAAGTACAGAGATCGCTTGTTGACAGTGATTGCTGCAAGGTGGTACCACAAAATATTAAATTAAGGGTACCATCTTTTTTTGTCCGCGCCATTGTCATTTGACTAATTATATAAATTATTCTACTGAATCAATAATTAACAGCAAAGTCTGGTTTGTGTTAAATATGGAATAAACAATAAGGTATGCCATTAAACATTCATCGATTTCAAGTTATTTCAGAGATAGTCGTGTTTTTTTTTGTAGAAGGTGACCAACAAATTTGTGTGTGTGTGTCTGTGTGTGTGTGTGTGTGTGTGTGTGTGTGTGTGTAATGGGGGCGGCATGGTGGTACAGTGGTTAGCACTGTTGCTTTACACCTTTAGGACCTGGGTTCAAGTCTCCGCCCGGGTCATGTGTGTGGAGTTTGCATGTTCTCGTCGTGGGGTTCCTGCTGGGTACTCTGGTTTCCCCTCACAGTTCAGAGACATGCTGAGGCTGATTGGAGTTCCTAAATTGCCCATAGATCTGCATGTGTGAGTGACTGGTGTGTGAGTGTGTCTTGCGATGGGCTGGCCCCCCATTGGGACTTAAAATCCCACTTCAATTCACAAATACTTTATTTATCCCAAAGGGAAATTAATAGTAATGATAAATAATGTTAAAGAATACTCAGTATTTTTATACATAAATATATGTTTTACATTTTTATAGTAGGTAGATCATTCTGACTTGGTC
>JAODJW010000040.1:25815592-25847098 GCA_026777045.1 Hyperopisus bebe
TAAAATATGATAAAATGCTAATTATATTTGCCTTTAATTCATTGAAATGTAAAGGATTGTGTGAAATTTCATCATTTTGACTACTATCCCCAGTATCGAACTTAATCGAATCGTATCGTATTGTATCGTATTGTGGGAATTTCTGAGGTATCAAAAAAAAATCGAACCGTTGGCTTAAGAAATCGATACTGTATCGTATCGTGAGGAACTCACGCAACTCTTGCAACTCTTTCTTGCTACTTTTTTTACAAAATGGAAGTCTCTGTTTGGACTGAGCTGAACCAGGAATGGTCATTTTATTTTGGAAAACTGTGCCTTTTTCTAGGACTGGCATCTGATCCAGGGTGTACCCCAGCCATGTGCCCTATGCTCTATGGGATAGGCTCCAGGCCATTCTGCAACCATGACCAGGATTAGATGGTTGGATTGATGTCTTTTCATGGAAGAGAGATTTGCCTCGTGGTGGGATGGACTGCGCACACTAAGCAAATGAAAAGCTACCTGGCCTTTTTGGAGATAACAAAAAGAAAATCAAGCACAATGGAAAAAATGAAGTTCCTGCTTGCCAAGGCAGGGGTGGACTGGTAGGCAGGGTACTTGGCTAAAGGCCTGAGCCCCCCCAGCAATGTCAAGGGCCCCCCTCTACCTGCATACCTCACGTGTATACCAAACATTTCTGAGGATTAAGGTGCTGATATCATGCTTATTATTAAGACTTATGATGTACTACTTTTCTATCTCTCATTTTTATGTATACAGTCTCATTATGGTGGGAATCATAATGCAAAAAATATTTGGTGTTCTTAAAACAATTTTGAAATGTAATAGTTTGTAATGTTTTGGGGTCAAACTCTGTTGTCGAGGTGTGTATTTAACGAAAAAGGCACGTTTGAGGAATTTACTAACTACTGTAATGTATGAGGGGCATAATATTTTGGGACTATTTAAACTCCATCATCTGCAACTGCTGCAAGTGGCGTAGGCAAATCCTAGGTGTGGAATGGGAGAGCGGGGGGGTTATGATCCATTTCTGCCCAGTGTATAGTTGTCCCACCAATGTGCCAGGGTATGCTGCATGGGCTAGTTGGGTTAAGCATTTTACATATGACAGGGAATAAGCCATATGGGAGCAGTAAAAATCACCAAGACACCAAACCTGGCAACGTTACTGTTGGTCCTAAATATACCATAGCCCTTCTCACATGGGTACTACAAAAAGTAAGCGCTAAGATCAACTTCATTAATACCATGAAGGGAAATTTCGACGTTACAGCAGCAGTTAGAAATATGGCCAAGCAATACACACAATGTAAGAACACAGTCTGAAGCGGTACATACACACACACACACACACATATACACATATCTGGGGATCAAATGTCCCCCAATGTGATAAAAACCTGTTATTTTAACACTGTAGGGACCATTTTTCAGGTCCTCTCAAAGATCTATGAATGCAATCAAAAAAGTAAAAATGCAAAAAATCTCATATTTTGTTTGGTAAACTGCACACTATACTGTATACTGTATACAAGCAATCAAATATACCAAAATATAAGCCCTTAGATTGTACTATCCTCCTGAGACCCAAGGAAAAAAGTGTCCTTCAATTTTAGGTTTTTTGTCTTTGGAGGAAATAAGACATCTTACAATTTAGATTTTTTCAAATTTATTTTTATTTTTAATTTCACAGCATGTCCTCTTTAGTGTACGACAGGAATAAATATGTTTCCTTACATCAGTGAAAAAGAAAATGTCCACTACAATGGACATAAATGAATGGGTGGGGTCTCAGGAGGATATACAAAGTGACAATGCCAGAATATGTAAACATAGGCCATATAGTTAGGTAGTTAAATGTGAGGAGACATGGCACATAGCAGTAATACTAGTGATAAACGACAACAATAATAATAATAATAATAATAATAATAATAATAATAATAATAATAATAATAATAAACCAACAACAAAATCATAATAATAATGTTTTACGTCCATGTCTGAAACACTACATTAGCCCCACTGATTTGTTCATTCAGTATCAAGAACTTCCCCCAAAATGCTGTCTAAAGGAATGATTAGGAAGACCAAAAAAAGTAGCTTATATGAAGAAAAATGATTAAACTGAAAAAACAGACATTAAGTTGAGAGATTGTGAAATTCAGACTTCTAACTCAAATTCAGACTTGCAACTTCAAATAGCCAAACCATTCACCCCAAAGATTAAACAAACAATAACCTAAAAGCAGTCCTTTGAAAAATAACTTTAAAGATCTCCTCATTGTTGAAAATAAAAACTGGCCTTAAAGAAAGTGATCTGTGTTTATACAGCGTAGGGGTCTATGGATTCAGAGCGAAGATTAATGAGCTTAGCGCTTCAACTGAAAGTCCTGCTTCTCTGATTGATGAGCTTTGGTTATACTAAACAGTCTCACAAAATAAAAGGACGTTTGACTACAGAAATGCATGGGTGGGTGCGTGAGGGGAGGGGGGCAAGGAAGCAGAATGCAGCAACAGCCATGCGACCATATAATGGTACTGCAGAAGAGCCCTCCTTCTTCCTCAGCTTGCAACGGACATCTTGCAAGGATATTAGCCCAGCATTCAAATAGCAGGAACCACGCCCTCTCCGGATTCTGGCCTGAAATGGATTCCCTGATGACGGTTTACACAGTAACGGGGAGAGGAGATGAGGATTTAGGCTTACAGGAAATGAGGCGTGACTGCAAGCAGGTGACAGGAGGTGACTATTAACAAGGCGGAGGCATATGATTACTCCTAAAGCCTCTATGAGTGCAGGCGCGGTTTGACTTGCATCTATCTGCTTTGCCCACAGCTATGGGTAGAGCCAGAGTAGAACATGCTGTTTCTGGTCCTGACCAATCCTATGGGATTTCTGTGCCTCTGTGTTTCCCAATTCGGGCCTCAGGGATGCACAGAAAGTCCACATTTTTGCTCCAGGATTGTCTTGCAGGGAACTCGGAGGGAGCAAAAACATGGACCGTCTGTGGGTCCCCAAAGACCAGATTGGGAAACACAGTTCAAAAGTAACGGCATGACAAGCAGCTGGAGCACACAGTCCCAGAAGTGGCTTCAGATCTACAGCTGATCTAAGAGCATCTCTGTATCTCTGGATGCTGGTACACTGCAGTCTAATTGTTTCATACATAATTAGGATAAGCGGCAATGTGGAGTATGTTCCACAATTAGCTGTAAATGGTAGAATCTATTATGCAAGAAATTATATAATTAAAATATTTATCCTGCAAATAAATGTCCCTTTAGGGTCGGAATAAGACTCAATAAGACTTTTCTTCTAATTCTACCTCAGGTATTAGTCATCTCTGAATCCGTGACAGACACAGCTGTCCGCAATGACAACGAGCCTGCAGGAACCTTAACTGGCATGTAGCCTTCCAACTAGCGTCACAAACACCTTCACTTCCCGCTGAAAAATCATATGGCGCGTGGAGGACTCCTAAGCAAGCTTCAGTGCCGGAAACCAGCAGTTTGCAGACTTCTGACAGATCATTGGAGGCCCTTTGCTGCTAAGTGGCAGAATACCTGCCTAATTAGTCACTCCCATAGTGGAACAGTTGGCAATTTGAGTCCCTCATGGTCACAGTCCCTGAATGGCACAGCTGAAATCTGAACTCTGAGCTGAGCTGCAGGCCACAGCCAAACACTACTTGAATGATGCCTTGTACTCACCAGATTAACCTTTACCAGATTAATGGACCTTAGCCTGTGAAATTACATCAGGTCTCCCCCAGGGATTTGAATTACGAACATTCACCATACAAATATATGTCCTGTACTATAATGGCGCTGCTTTTATTACTCAGCCATGGTAAAGATAAATTAAATCTGGAGTTGGGTGACAAAAATGTCTTTACAGTAAGTTCCGACCAAGTAATCTGAATGGACAAGAGGCTTTCTATGAGCGGTTATCAGAGTATAACCGCACTCGGACATTTCACATCAGCTGCATCACTCCACTTTACAGGTGTATCTAAAAAAGTTACATATTCCTCATTTCCACCAACACAGAGCTGGTGCTGGGCTGGTTCACTCTTGGTGCCCTTTGAGAACCTGCCCGCGTTTCCACTGGTTTCAAAAATTAACATAGGTGCAAGTGAGAGTAAAGGTTCACATGTATTCCGTTTTGTTGGATTTATTTTGATCTGTTTTGGATTTTAAGCTTTTATAAGGTGCCGAACTGAAAAAAAGTTTCAGAGTATGATTTGTTGTACTCGGTCTCTACTGCCTGTATCCACTTTTCCCTCCTTAACGGCTCCCCGTCTGTGTGTGTAAGTGACTTTATTCTCTATTCCCACTTCTTGTTTTTATACTGCAGTCCTTTTAAGAATCGTGCAATATAGAGTTTGCTAATAACTGAACTTAGCTTTCCACCTCATGATCTCTTCACCACTCAGCCAATATTTTATTTATTAGACCTGCGGCATGGTTTTAATTTACAATGCAAAGTTATTCCACTAATAAGCTGGCTAGTTGTTTCATTGCTGGCACTGGTGATATTATACTAAACTATAACGGTTATGGATTGAATTTTCTGGGTATGCGGGACGTGATAGCTCATACCACTTACGCTGATGTTTTTTTTTTTTTTTTGCGAAAGCCTGTAAATGTTTAAATAAATAAACAAAATATGTTGTATCTTATTACTGTTATCTTATAAATGTTACTCGATGAACTTGATGTATAAAAGCAATAACATACTCAAAGTTGTGCAGTTGTACTGCAATATATCACGACTGTGATTGTCTACGACTGAATTATAACCGTGATATATTGGAATACAACTACACTCCTTCTCAAATGTTGTTGCTTAAATATAAAATCGGGTCAACAGGGGGTACTGTCATTGTTTTATGAATACCTGCAAATTCAGGCTCTAGTTCACAAAGCCTACCCTCACCCCCTGGCTGTTTGACAAAATAAACCACCCTTAAAATAAACAATATGAGCAGATCTCAGGTAACTTTTACTGAGAGAGGTGAGCTCTCAGCTGGACCTATATTCCCCTGGACTCCGGCCATCCAGCCTAATTTCTGACTGAACGAGCTTCCATCATGAACAGTCCACTTCATGGGACTTGGCTAGTTTTCTTAGCCTGGCTGCATCCATAAGACACAAGCAACTTAATAGCTTTTTGTGAAGTGTTGTTCTCTCTCTAATATTATTTGTTATGCAGATCACACTTATGCTGAGAAGTTCTCAAGAGCAGGACTTCAAAGTACAATTTTCGTGACCCAACCCAACCCCAATGGACCCCAACAGAGTATCGGATTTTGGGCCGGGTATGGGTCAGTTTTTTATTGCTCATCGCTTCCTCTCTCATCTAGCAGCAACTTAACAAACATCCGACTAGTAATGGAAGAAATACAGCAAGATATCGGTAATGTTTCCGTATGCGGATATGATTAACATTCCCACACTTTCAGGTTCAGGTTCGGTTTGGGTTTTAGATTTGCTAGTACTATTCGGGGTGGGAAGAGTTCACTCTCGAGGTCTCTGGTATGGGCTGGACTTGGGCTTTCATTTACAGGACTCTACTTCAAAGCTGCAGGGCCAAACTCTGCATGGTAGAGAATGAGCTTCCTTCAACTTTACTCCTAGAATAATGTCAGAATCTGTAATGTAGGGTAGGTTTTCTAGTCTACCATCCTTGTTTCTGCAGGTTTGAAGTACAATGAGGTTATGCACCTGAATCACCACTAAAAAAAATTTAAAAAAAAAACAGAAACAGACTTTATCCATATTCCCTAGCTTCTTCAGATAATTAGTAGCACTTGTTTCTGGCTTTGTCAGTAAAAATGCAGAAAACATTTGCAACAGGAAAAACAAAATTCAACTTTGCCACATAAAACCTGCCACTACCTCTGTCATGCCCAAAAAGGCAGGTCTGTGGGTGCGGTTGCATTTTTTATTAACCAACTTAACATGCAGAGCTGCTGGAAAGAGGCCAATCATGGATGTATTCACCTGGCTGTTACTGCCGGAGAAGAGGCTGTTTGATCTAACTTCAAACAAGGAAGCTGAAGGATCTTTATTGAGGGCTGCAACTATAAAAAGCTTCATAAAACGAGCAGAAAGCAACGTGAGGAAATCGTCGAGTCGCCTTAAATCTGAAAATGGATTGGTGCACAATGTGAAACAAAATAATTAGAATATACTAATTATTATTTTTATCTCTCCAGTTGACATTTTCATACTTCCAGAAAAGGCTCAGTCTATGCCTGAATGTGTGCATGTCTTTACATCACAAATATTTTGAGGATCACTTTGTCTATGAACCAGTTTATTTGGGATACCTTCAGTTACTTGCTGAGGACTACTGCGCTGATGATCTTTTTATAAGACCTTCTATGCACAGATATACAGAAGACTTGAGCTGGTACTTCAAGCAGAGCAATTTTTCAAATCACACCTCACAAACCACATTAAGTCCAGTGCTTTAAGGAGGTAGGGAGGTGATGGGTGAGGTCATGTGATGGAGGATTTCCAGCTATGCGGTGCCAAGTGCAACCGAAACAGACATAAGCACCATTTCAGGTACTAACATCACTAGTTTCTCCTCATTTCCACGAAGAGAGAATTAGAGTCATAACTGCAGTTGGACAGAGATTCACAAACAAGCTCAGGCTAAAGTGGAGCTGCTCCGGTGTAGTAGATGGATGTATAACTTGACTGACTGCCTGCCACAAATGCCTGCCTGTGCCATGTTTATCTAGGCTTACTCTGCAAAGTACCAGAGCGCAGGGTACCAGAAGAGAGGTACAGGAGAGAAACATGCCGAACGCATCAGTAGGATAGAGCTGCAGCGCCTGCTGTCGCGCCACGGCGACTTCCAGAGCTTTCATCTGATCCACTATCTACCTGCCCACAGAGAGTAGCGCACTTCACCATTGGCATACAAAGATCTCCTCTGATCCTTGCAGAGTGGCTGTCAGAAGGACATGGCCATACACACTGATGAGATTCACGATCTTCACGTGCTTCACATTAACAACAAAAAATTATCAAACAGAAAAAGGAAGAGAAATACTAAAAGGATGGATTTGCTCTTATAGACATGTAAATAGCAAAAAATGTTCCTGGTAATTTTAATTGACTCAATTACTCATCTGCAGTGTAGTTATCGTGCTACATACAGTATGTTGTGTTTTCATGGCCAACTGACGTGTTACTGTGTTATTCACGAATGATAAGCGATTCAGACTAGTAAATGGATCTAGCGATGAATATTCATTATGGCTGAACCTGTCCAGAGTCACAGATTGAGGAGATAACAGATAATGATGCAAACAGGACGCAAGGGTTCCAGCCACATGTTCAACTCAGAAAAGATACTTAAAAAGTGCTCATTTTTTAAAATAGTTTTTAAGCTGTATTTTTGATTGTATTTTTTCTGTTTGACGTCCATGTCTCAGTATGTCCTGTTTAAACTGTCAGACTGTCAGTGTGTGTAATATTTATGTTTATAGTTTATCACTGTTTTCTTGCACCAAGATCGTAATTTCATCCTACTGTATGACCCATGTATCATACAGCTGAAGATGACAATAAAAAAAAAAATCTTTGACTAAAATGGTATAAAAATCCAAACATCCAATTTCCGTACCTGCTTGTCCTTTACAAGGTTCTTGGAAGCTGGTATACAAATATGACAAAAATTCTATTTCAAACCATTTTGCCTTGCAAAATCAAATCTCAGTTATCTTATTTTACAACACTTTCTAAAAGTTCAGCAGCGTCCAAACTCTTAACTGGGATATTTTAATTCTACTGGGAGGTAACAGTAAGGAAATGTGCTATAATAATAATTCATCACTGTTTTCAGAAAGACACTGCACTGGATGTGTACGTACGTATGGATGGATGGATGGATGGATGGAATTAAATTTATACTGGAATTAGATGTTGTTGGTAAAGATTGATCCAACAGACCATAAGAAGATTTTATAGTGAAATAACTGCTTACATTCATTCATCTATTCATTCAACCATCCAATCATCAATATATCCAGTATGGGGTAGGGCTGCATGATATTGGCACAATTTCAAATATCATCATGAGAATTTTTTTGTGATATTTATCAAAAGAAAAAATGAGTTCATAATTTAGCCCAAATAAACTATAACCAGATTGAACTTACCAATAGTCTGTCAAATAAATTGCTAGTGTTGCCAACATATATTATGCCGACAAATCACTTGCTTTTGCTCAATACAGCCTCTGCGGAATCCAAAATATTTTCATACAACTGAAAGTGTATGTCTTTTTGTGACCAGTTTTTCATCACTTCACTCATTTTGTTAAATTTCTCACAAACACACCTCAATGTCTATGAGTAAGTATGATAGCAAAGATGAAAACGATTTTGATTGTTTCAGAGAGCGTATGCAAAGATCATGCAAAAGCAGTGGCAGTAAACTATACGCTGATTTTAGTTTTATTGAAAATTATCGCGTGGGACCTCCCAACCGCCAATTATTGAAGTTTTTCGCCAAGATTTCAAAATTCCGGGACACTATTGCCAAATAATGTTGCTTGTGAAAATACTAGAAAGACAAAAAGACTAGCAATGTGGGGATCTAAACTGAAATATACATTCTTTTGGGGTAGAATGCCAGTTCCCGTCATAGGTGTCCTCCTAATATAGATAGTATATTTGATAGTGGTGTACCTCAGGAATGTCAAATTTTGGGTGTGGAATCCCCCCACCCCAAAATAAGTTTGCTATCTTTAGCAAAATGATGAGTTTGAATGAACCCCCCTTAAAATTTTCCTCTGCCCCCTGGTCAGCATAACCTACCGAGGGGACCCCCCCCCCCCCTCAGCTCTGGGAGTTGTACCAAGGGGGACTCCCAATCTGAGGGGGATTCCCCCCACCACCCAATCAATAAAATCTGGCCCCCACCCCCCAAAATTTAGTTCTGTGTACTGGTTGGAACATGCCATGAACATATGTTAACCCTCCACCTTCCATAACCATTTATGCAGGTTACGAACTGGACAATGCATTTTAACAATCAGACCTGGTTCAGCTGATAAATGCTATTTGATCAGTTTCTACATAGATGTGCATTGTATAAAAATGTACTCCAAAAAGCCTGCAATGCGCAAAGCTTCTTAGTCATGATTACAGCAAATTTTTAAATATAGTCCTCTCAGCTTTTTATGCAACATTAGCTGTTGCTAGCACAAAAAGGAAAAAGAAAAAAAGTGTTAAATATTACACCGATATTAAATTGTTCCATTGAAGCTAAAAAATTATGCCACGGTAAACCAACAACAACTTTAAAAACTGGACAGCAGTCAGCATTCTTTGGCAAGGAGGATACACTGATCAGAAGACAATTTCATCACACACAAAGACGTGAGAACGAAATAGGGGCTGTGATTGAGATTAATTAACAATAATAAAAAGCCAAGGAAATTAAAAAAATAAAAATCACTGCTCTCATTAGAGCATCCAAATTTCTGCGGAGGCTGGAGAAGACTTCTGTTGCCAGTCCCAGTATACTGCACCGTCTGTCCCACGCAAAAGAAATAGCTGGTGTAGGGCTTTCTGCTTCAGTAAAGTGGCGTAGCCCCGAACCAAGCAGCGCTTCTTGCTTTTGCTCAGACTCCTCATTAGCACGCACACCTCATCCCCTTTCCGGTCGGCTCAGCGATAAACACCTTCATTTAAAGCCAAGGTCCTCTACACCGCACGGTTGCCTCAGCACTGTACATATGGGAATAGCTTTAAAAAGACTTATTCGAGGGATATCAACGGGAATGTCTCAGCCGCCTGCCTAAGCGAGATGACAGGTCACACGCTGGGGATCTTGAAAGTTAGCACTTAGTTTAATACCAAGCTAGGCAGCTGCTAATTTTTATGCACATTATTTGCTTTGAAATCATTTCTTGAAGGCAATCATTTGTAGCGTTTGATCACAATTACCATTAACACTACAATTATGGGGTTCACAGTGCGTTGCACCTAGTGGTGAGCGATAGCACGATAATTTATCATGATATTTTTCAACTCGATCCACAATAAACAATACAAAGTTATTGCATGAATTGCAGTACAGCATTACTAAACGCTTTTTTAAAATGACAGGACAAATCAAGGAGCGCCTATCACGATGTCTGGTGGTAACAGTACTACAATAAAACAGAATGTGAAATAAAGCGTTTTCAGTTTTCATAACATCTCAGTGCTAAAAGAAACAAACTTCATATACCATCGGACAGCTAAAAATTTTGCACTCATACCACAGTCTGTACACGGGTTGGCTACGCTGTGGAATAAGCAGAATTTGGCCAATGATGAAGAATTTACACAAGTTATAACTATTTATTTGTATGCGAAACTTTTGAAACTTATGTACAGACACTCCTCACCTAACGAAGGAGTTCCATTTGTACAACTAAGTTGCTAAACAAATTGGTGGATAAGCGAAGAACCGCCCACCCCTTATCGATATTTCAAGCATATTGTACTGATAGTGGTTCTGTGTTCGCCATCTATAGAAATCATTTTAATGTCACCTTTGCACCATGTAAAACAATTTTAGTATATCTATAAATGTTTATACGGTAGTGTACTAGATACAACAGAACTGCCGCGCTGCCATTACCACAACCAAACCTCTTCTGCAGTCTACAACAGCTGGTTGCAAGTCCGCGCGTTTGTTAAACAGGTAGGTCGTTAAGTGAGAACTTTTGGTATAATGAGTGAGTTTCTTTTAAATGTGCACTATTTTACATGGCCTACCTTAATAATTAGTTAAGTTCCCAGATAGCATCATGTTATTGTTTCAATGTTGAATTATAGTTAAATGCAATGAATTATAGTCAGTGGTAAATTATCAATGCTGAAACTGAATTGATTTTTGGTCACAATTGATGGTGGCAAAACCTTGACTCAATGTTGATATAAAGTGAAAGACTGAGGATCAACGTTGTTTTAACCTTTTTGTCTGATATGGAATCAATGTCATTTCAACATATGTGTGCTATTTGGGTTTATTATTAGAATGCTACAAGTAGTGATACTTCTAAGGACAGTTATTGGTTAAATATTTAAATGGTTAATTAACATTACTAGATGTATTCCGGTTCAGTTGGTTTGTAAACAACAAGAAATATAGTGATCTGTACCGTGGAGGAGTGCATTCCTACCATAAATATTATGACATGACAATTAGGCCATATCGCCCACCCCTTGTCTTGAACTGTCGGGACTGGAGGGTTTGAAACCTGTCCCTGGTGTGTAGGTGCCTTAAGTTTGCTTGTTTGGGTTTCCATTCTGTACATTGGCTTCCTCCTTCAATCCAAAGACCTGCAGTCACAGGAACTGTAATCTCTAAATTGCCCACAGTGTGTGCATACAAATCCTGTGATAGACTGACATCCTGTCCAGGGTGTCCCCTGCCTAAGACAGGCTCTGGGCCACCTTGGAACCTTGACCAGCATAAGCGATTCAAAAATGGACTGTAACCAAACAGTATAAACACTTCATGATAAGAAAGGGATGAGGTGCTATACAATAGCTTTCCATTTAGGGGTGTCTGGGTAGAGTACTTTCATAAAATGCAATAGCGATCCATGTAGACATGCTGATTAATTTTGCAATAGAAGATTCTAACAAGGACTCCGGTGATCATTTGCAGTTTACAGATTAACTGATAAGCAAAAAATGCAATGATGCTGAGCACAATACCATGTTATGATGAAGTCTGAGTAAAATGTTCAAAAAAAGCAAACATATTATATGAATATAATTATGGCAAACTTGGATTCTGAACTTGCTAAAAATGATAGCCAAGAAGAATTGGGAGGATAGATACTTGTTGCAAATGTATTCACCCACATGACACCATTTAATATAATGTGAAGTGAGGAATTTCACTAAATAAATTAGATGAGAACTTAACAAACCATAAACAAGGACACATTGAGAACACGCTGCTTTTGATGCGCTGTGCTTGGAAATAAGAATGTGTCACTGGTCAGCTTGCAGGAAATAGTTATTAATTAAATTAATTGAATAAAATCACCATTTCCCCATATGCTTATCAGGCATTATTTTTAACCTCAACTGGGAGACAGCTCCTAAGACAGTTCAGCAGTCCACACTAAACCACAACCGATTTTAGTAGGTGAAAACACCAGCTCTCATGTTTGATTAAAGTACCCCTCAGTGGCACTATACTGGTCCCATCAAACTTGACATCTGTCACAAGTTGTTGTGCATATGACCAAAACGAAAATCTATACAATGTATTCCCTGAAGTTTCACAACCGCTACTAGAAAAACATATTACACTCCAAAGTTTGACCAGAGTTTCTGTTTTTCAATGGTCTTGTCATGAACTGCGGAGCTACTACGGGAGAAAATTCTACTTCAAGCTGGCTCTGACAACAGGCAGCAAAACAAGTACTGACACAGCTTCCATTCCACACAGGATGTGAAGCGAATCCATTGTTTGTGTGCTGCAATGTCCTGAACTCCTGACAGCCGCTTCAACCTCTATCAGACGCTTTGCTGGAAGGGTAAGACAGGGAATTCCGCATACGATGACTGTGCTATACCAGCTACTAGGAGTGTCTTGCAAGTTCCAAAAGACTCCCTGCCTGGTCATTGACGCTATTTGTGTTTTCCAATTTTTTGCTTCCAGTTAAATCTGGATCTGATTGTTTTAGCTGAGCCCAGAGAGCATTTCATAGAACCTTGCAGGAGTATGCACTAAAACACAACATTTGCATAATAGAGCTATGATTATGCTGTCAAAACATAGCTACTTTGGGAGAATATTACACTGGTTACGATGAACCGTCTAAAAAACAATTTAATCAACTCTATTGCTCAGCATATAAAAGAAAACAAACATGCAGCCTTTGACATCTTCACTTAAAAACTGACCAAGATCCTACTTCATAATTGAAAGGCATGGCAGAAATACACAGTTTGACCTTGTACTAGATAAACAACTGGAAGATGGGTGGATTGATGGATTTATATATACGTGGGGCAACACGGGGTCTCAGTGGGTAGCACTTACACTAGCAGGGTTTGAATCCTGACCCGAGCCCTGTATGTGTGCAGTTTGCATGTTGTGCTAGTTCCAGTCTCCTCTAGGTGTTCCAGTCTCCTGCCACCATTCAAAAACATTGGGGTCAGTGTGTGGCTCTGCAGGCTATGCCTCTGTGCCTGTAATCAGAAGGTCACTGGGTTGAGCAGCGCTTTGGCAAAATAGTCACGTCACAGAAAAATATTGTTATTTTCTTACTTAAGTGAGCAAGTAAAATTTCTTTATAAAGAGCCTTTCACAGACAAGAGGAAACAAAGTGCTGTACAGGACTAAAACGCTTAAAAGTAAATAAATAAAACATCTAAATAAAACAAATCAAGGAAAAGTAAATTAACAAAAACACTACTACTAGTAGTAATAATAAGAAACAGAATACAAGCAAAAGAGTACTCAACTCTATTCAAACACCTGCTTAAATGAGGCTTTAGTTGCTTTTTGATAGAGTCCACTAACTCAGGTGACAAGTTGAGCTTTTAAACTTAATACTGTATGAAAAGAAAAAAAAATGATTGCTTATTTTTTCATACTTGCCAATAAAAATAATTCAAATTCTGCAAAAGTTTGCAAAATCCTGAGGGCAGGAAGGACAGCTATGCAACATTTTTTCTTAAAATTACAGCACAAAAATTAGAATCACCATTTGCTATTTTCACTGAACTCACAAACTATAAGTAGCCATTTGACAGCTGTGAGAATCTCAGGAAACATATAAGAACATGCATCTCACACAGCAGGTGTGGTCTTTGGTGAAACAGGGTAAGCAAGTCTGAGGGACTGGAAGCTCAATTCCCCACTTAAGGTGTGTTGTACGAAGGATATTAAACCAATACAAAGGATATTTAACGACTAAACTCCCAGAAACTGCCTAGGGCTGCATTCTGTGACAAGCATTGGGATGTTTGTGTTCCTGAAATGTTGGATTTCCAAGACATGTATTGCTTGGAAGGCCCAAACTTTACAGGCCTTGAAAGTGACTCTAGATGCAATTGGCTGAAAGAAGATGAGTAACGGGAAAGTTCATGTCAGGAGGTTGAAAACGTAGGACAGAGGAAAAGAATTACTGAAGTCAAGGAATTGAACGAAGTGGGTCATGAGATGCTCTCAAACATAGATTCATTCTGCTCAATGCTAAATAGGGAGCAATTGATGGTTCTATTAAGACTACAGGCATGAAGATAATCAAAATTCAGTCTTATCAATAATCAGGATAAGACAAATGAAAGACTGTGAATTGATCTACCTCATTCTTACATTACCATGGTGATGATCTGTTAACTCATAAAACAGCAGGTGAACAGCAGATCTCATGACACAGCCATTTACATAACCTGTGTGAATTTGCTCACCTTGCTTGCCAGTGCTGTTATCTTATTGATGGGATAAATTATAGACTGCCTGGTATTTGGCTGACTCACAATCTCTCTCTCTCTCTCTCTCTCGTTCTCTATCTTGTTTTCTCCACAAGGCCACAGCTGAGCTAAGAATACAACAGGCCGCATAACCTCACAAAGCCTTTTATAGAAAGCCATCACCAGGCCACGATACCATAAACATCGTACTGGAAAAACAGCATCATAAGCCAAAACAAAAACCGAAAATGTGAGAGAACTCAGACGTTATATCTATACGCCAACCCAGGTTAAATATTTTGTTTATTATTAGCAGTACCATGGTGCCAATAAGCTGACACAACCCATATATCCCCATTAAATCAGCTGGGCACTGTCCAAATATACAGAAAAATCTGGAACTTATTTCCGTATTATAATCATTGTACAGTATAAAACGCTGACACTTGTGATGGCACTGTGGAATGGATGGAATGGATAACTCATGGCACAGTTTAAGGAAAGTTGATCATTCGTATATAACATGTGAATCCCCAGATATACAATAAACAATTCCGCAAAGCGGATAATTGATATACGTGTGTATAAGGTGCAAACAGTGGATTGATATGGTCCCCAAAACAATCGATATGGTATTAGTAAAAGTGAAAATAAGAATCCAAAAAACATTAAAGATGATAATAACATCCTTTGTGTAATTAATAACTGTGATTTTCAACTTCTGTGATGCTTTTGTGACCTAAATATTAGTGAGTGAAATTCAAGCACTGAGAAACATGGGAAAGATAGTGATATTCACTTAAACTCTGTAGCCGACTCTCATTTGCAGTCAATCCCAATGGGAGCCTGGATCTTTAATAACTTTCAGGAACGACTGACTCTTGGTGAGTTGTCAAACAAAAAGGAACAAAAACAGGTAAGAGACTCGAGGTGAGTACCTCGGGGGATCAGGAAAGAAGTAAGGGAGAATAGAGGAAAAGGAACCATACACACATTCCTAGTTGTATAAATGATGAGGGGCTGAGGAGATCTTGGCAAAAAATAAGGATAATGGAATGCAAATGGAGGAGGACATTAAATCAGACGAATGGAGAAGTTTCTCATGCATGTACTGCATCGTCTTGTGCACAAACGTCTAACTGAATACATATGCAAGTATAATTATGTTTATCAACATAAAGATAATTAATATGCAAACTGCATAGGTTTTTAGGAAAACATATTTGTGTGACAACAACATAGTGCCAATCCTATATATTGGTTACTAAGACAAACTTCGCCTTAATTAACATTAAGCCAGAAATCAACCAACACTTGACATTAACCTTGCACCAGAGTTCCCGTGAAGCGGATGGCTTAAAATTACTTTACAGTCAGAGACAGAAATTCTGGACAGGTTTAAAGTTAATCTTACAAAATTGGTTTTGGTCACTAAAATAACCAAAATAATCAATTGTCTAACTTGATGGTTGGAGTTCCATTTGGAGCTGCTTTCCTTGCTGTGGACATGGATCATTGAGGGACACTGAGAAACAGCCATGAGAGTTATATTAACATATAATGAAGAAAAATATTTGGGTTTCTGACTATGAGATTAAAATGCATACTTCAGCATAAACATGGTCTTCGACATCCCAGCAGCACCACAAAAGAATGGATTGAGTGAAGATTTAACAGTTCCCGTGGAATGTCATCACAATACTGGAAACAAGCTGTTTAGAGAAGCCAACTACCTGCAGTAATTCAAGCTATTCTGTAAGCAAAAATGAGCTAATGGTTTTAAGAGTACTAACTGCAAGAGATGCATGGTTGCAGACATTGTTCCATAAAAAAGTTTTCATGTAGGAGACAATTATTTTTCCAGTTTCTTTTGCATAATCAGTTTAATAAATATTGGGGGGGGAATCACATTTTGTGTGTTATCATCAAATTGCCCTCTATAATTTTCTTCATGACGACAGTTTTCTGCAAGCAGGTGAAAGTAAGCGGCTAAGCGGCAAAGACAGTAACATGTCTCATGACGTAAATATCCCTGATGATGCATCCTATATGCTAAAATTA
Source organism: Hyperopisus bebe (assembly GCA_026777045.1). Lineage (NCBI taxonomy): Eukaryota > Metazoa > Chordata > Actinopteri > Osteoglossiformes > Mormyridae > Hyperopisus > Hyperopisus bebe. The sequence continues at coordinate 25,832,119 of JAODJW010000040.1, forward strand.
TCATCATCATCACCATCATCATCATCATCATCGTCGTCATCATCATCATCATCATTAGTAGTAGTAGTTACAACATTATTATTACAAGACATCCAGTAGGATTCCTCACCACTTACAGTAAACTTGCTTTAATCATTAATGTAAATTTGTTGTGATTAAGCAAAATTTTCTCTGTTTTCTGACAACCTTAAAGTAATTTTCCCCAAGGGCACCACATAAACTAATGAACATAAAAATGGAATCCAAGCGAACTTTGATTTATTGTGGTGTCTATAACCGCACGCTCTGCCTGACTGCGATTCCCAGCAAGACCTTCTTCATGCTACCTTTTCATTGCACTCATGGGAGCATCACGAGCAGAAATCATAGTATCAGGAGTGAGAGTCTGTTAAAAATGTGCAGCAGCACCAACCAATCCATCAAGATAATGAATTATAAACAACATTAAAAATGCAAGGCAGCTCCCTACAAATGATATGTCTTCTTAATCTGGGTCCTAGTAACATATCTCATGTCTTATGTTCCTGCTTTTACAGTCTTGACTGAGGCAGTATGGTGTTTCAGCACTATTACTTACTGTCTCCAGTGCTGATGGTTAAATTCCTGTACCTGCATCATGTCCTACCTATGTCTCACGGGGTTCCTTACTCTGATTCTTGTACAAAAACAAGCTGTTATAGGTGAATGGATGTCTCTAAATTTCCCACCGTGTTATGTGTGATCATGAATGTGTGCAACCTCTTATGGACTGGCACCCCTACCAGGGATTAGCCCTGACTTGTGCCCTGTGCTTGCTGGGATAGACTCCAAGCCCTCTGTGACACTGTATTGGATAAGCAGTATGGATATGAATGGATAGACAGTCTTGATTAAACCACTGAATGAATAGAATGTTTTCAACTACAAATAGCTGAAGCATTGCAAATTTTTCAGTTATATGAAACTTAATTTATGCTAAGCAGGGAAGATATCTATAGAATTAGAGAAAAAAGTAAATCTACAAATTACCATTTTTTAGCCATTTAAAAATGAGAAATATCATGTTTTAATATTTTAAGTAATATTGATTATTTTGTGTTTCTTGTGTAATTGCGTGTTGTTTTTTTCTATAAGCGAATGCTTCTATGCAGAACATGACTTTGGCTTTGGCTCCCTAAAGGCATTGTGCCAATCATCAACAGGCTAATGGTGACCCTACTATCAAAGGTCATCAAAACAGTCAAAAAAGAATCAATGAAAAGTGCATGTAGTGCAAGGATAGATTTGGGATGGCCAATAATAAATGCCCTTTCAAAAGTACACTGTAAATGTCACTTGTTCTAAATGCTATAAAATAAAACCCTACCACAACAACATATCGGCCTTTCTTCATCCTCTTAGTCAACTGGCCAGTGAAGAGCGGGAGAAGAGCAAAAGGTTAAAACTGGGGCTAGAGCGGATGTGCTTTCCTGCTTTCCACCTTACCTCCAGGAGCAAAGAGAGAAGGAGAAGGTCCTGAAGGCATTTTCAAGGCCAGGATTGCATATACAATCTGCTGTATGTTGCATCATCACGCAGCTCATTCACACGAAAACAAAAACAATTCCCATTTTCTCAGGACCAAGGAAGTGCTACACGACCCCACACAACTGCACATCTGTGAATAACGATTTCCTGGAGCAAATGACGTCTGCGTGCCACTGCAGCAGATGATACAGAATCGAGTCGGCACTTGGATGAGTGCTCGACATCATTAAAGAATCGTTACAAAGCAGTGGGGCATTTTCAGTTTTTGAGTGGAAGTGGGCGAATGCATGAATCTGAGGGGACATGTTAGCCGGGGGCTGATGTTACCACACCAGATGCAGTGGTGGAGACAGCCAAGGCCAAAAGGAGTTTGCTTGGAGGGTAGGAACAGCAAGGCAGACAGATTTTGCCAAGCAAAGGTCTCGTGCAGGGATCGCAAGGGGTGCTCACAGGCATTGCCCGCGTTTCTACCCCATATGCTAGCAAGTGTTTTTAATCTAATTTATAGCAAGCAGAGGGAGAGACAAGAGTTTAGGTCTAAGGAGCAGAAGTAAGGAAGCATTTTGAGTTGGGTACAGAAGTGGCATGAACAGGAACGTCAGCTTGCGTATTCAGCAGTTTGGCACAAAATATAATTTAATTAATTTGTTGCTTAGGGAACCCTTACTGACATATTAAAATGATATTACAATGTATACATTCATACAACTAGATATTTGTTGAAGCCCTTTAGCACCTTACCCAAGGACAGAACACATTTCTGCAAAGGATGCTCCTTAATAGAAACACTGACAATATGCCCTGATAAGTCTACTCATAAGTCACCTATTTCAGAAAATCCTTCGGCACTTCTAGGCCTTATATTCACACAGTATTTTGAAAAACGTGTGGGCAGCGCTAGGAGCCACTTGCGCATATTTTCTAAGCATAACAAAATATCTTACACTTTTCAACTGACTTCCGTAAAGTGCAGACATCCACCCTAAGAACGCATTCAAACATCGAGTCATGATTAAGTGCCATTGTCTTTAATATCTTCTGGGTTTTAATTTTGAAAAATCTGCACTCGATTTTGTGCCTCATAGTACTTAAAATGCCGGTGAGGTAAAATTGCGTTTAATCATACGGACCCAATGCACTATTCCTCACCCCACAAAACGGGTTGTGAAAGTTTAGTTTAACAGATAGGAGACTTATTGGAAAACCTTACGATTTTGCTTGCATTAAAGGTAAACTCAAATATATGACAGGACAATTAGGCTGCATACTGTTCATAAGACCTGTAGTGGAATAAAGGGAACGGCCGTTTAAATAAATATAATCTAAGTACTTGGGTGCAATGTATTCACTCATATGTCAAACATTATTAACGTATTTACTTTAATGCTGCATGGCCAGTATTTGTTGCCAAATAACTTTGGACGGTTACATAACGACCACGGCATATTCTGACAAGAGGCAAGGCAACTTTACTGTACTCTGTTTGGGAACTACAGTGTACAGCCATAAAATATATCCCACTTCGGTGGAGGATGTTCATAGAATATTTGTAATGAGCGAATGAGCGCATCTTTAACAAATTCTAATCTGAAACACACAATTTGCATTCAGGAAACGCCAGTACGACTAGGTCTCGCCATGCGTCAGTGTATTCACTTAATTTTACATCTATTTAGTACAGTACTTACCCCATTGTTTCTAATAATCCGGTGGCAAACAATTACACAGATAGCACTGCAAGATCCCTTTCGATACTCCAGCCTACGGTTGATTATATTGTAGATTTGTGAAATTCGCCGTTCTTGTTATGTCAAGCCATTTTCACTCTAGGACATAAACGTAGTCTGTTTATAAGCAAATCCATACAGATCGAAAAGCGGTCAAAACCGAGCATTAGCTGAAAGCGGAGAAATGCAAGATGTTCTGCTAACTGCTTTGCCCGCGATGAAGTGTCATGTCCAGCTCCCCTTCACAATTGCACATTCCCAATGAAATCGTTACAACCAGCCAGCTAATTCGAGACATGATGCATGGCTATCGGGATCTTCGTTTTAATTCCAATTCTGCACACCAGATGGGTGCTTTGCAACCCAAAATGATACAGGAGCGCATACGCTGAGAGGGTTTGTGATTAGATTTTAGCGTGGCTGCCTTCGGTATCCAGATGTCCCTCTAATGTCCATCAGGACTAAACCATAGGTTACAAGTCTTCTTCTTTCATAACGCTGGTACTTACTTCACACCTCTCCTACAGTGTAACCAGCGACACTGCAGCTGTCAAAGGAGAATGATACCAGACGATCTATCAAGCAATTTTCTATCGTTAAACCTCAAATCCAAGCTTTCGTTTCAATTCATGAAATAGTCCATATCTAGTCAGTAATAATACAATTCAGCAAATCAAAAAGCGGGGTCGTCTAGACAAGCATTAGTTAAGTATAAAAACATCCAGAATTAATTTACGTCCTTTTAAGTCAACGTTATTCCCAACCTTGAGAAAAAAAAACAATTCGCTGATTTTTCATCAACCTCTGTTTAATGAACCATATCAGCTTGCATCGCCACGTTTGACTTAATATGATTAGAACCGAACGCAAAACAAAACCTGAGAGCAAAGAGACGATAATCATAGAAAGACTGTTGTATTTTTATAGAAAAGGAGAGAGCTTTATTTGTGGTCATTCTGAAGGCCATTTTGCTTTTTTACATATTTATTTTTTACTATGGTCTCGGCTGTATTCCTTTACTCGTCACTGCTGCCTCCATGCCACTGACAGAATTAAATTGCCTTACGTCCCAACGTCACCCTCCGCACTGACGTCACAACAGGCTTTCGGAACTGATGTCATTATCATCCAATAAGTGATGTAACATAGAAATTATTCATAACTTATATAATTGTGACTATATAATTACACTTCTATCCGCCCATTTTAATAAACAATAATTATAAGTATTGTGATACTTGTGCCCGCGACCCTGCATAGGACAAGCGGCTATAGGAAGTGGATGGATGAATGACTGGATGAAAGATAACAATGATACCACGTTTAATATTGATGGTATTACCTCAGATATATGAAAGTATATTTTAAAATCTAATCTTGGTAATGCAAACATAATCTGAAACCTAAAAGCCAATATAATAATAATAATAATAATAATAATAATAATAATAATAATAATAATAATAATAATAATAATACAAGTGAACCGTATCCCCACATCTCCAGGGTTGACTTCCATTCCTACATATGGCTCTGTGTGCGTGTTGTTCTCACCATGCATTATTTATCATGTGGTTTTATTGAAAGCCTATAAGGTATCACTTATTCAAACTATTGGATATTGAGTGAAGCCAAAACTGAATTAGTAATATTTATATATGTATCGATGTTCTTATTCAAGCAATATATGTGAAGTACTCTTCTCAAGAATCCAATGGCAAGATCGTTTATTTATCCTGGACCTGTAGTTCCCTGGTTAGAAGTCCATTTAACTCCTTCACCAGACGTTTGGTTGTATTGTCTGGATTTATTTAAAAATAATCAAGAATGAAAATGGGCTACAGGATTTAATTGTCTTAACATTTCTATCATGTTACAGTAAAATGTTAATGTATCAATATAAACATTCACAGTCACAGTGTTATTTCCGTAAAAATTATTGTGTTTCAGTAGAAAGACAAAAAACAGAAAATAAGGTTATTAACTTTCATCCACGGATAGGCTTGAACTTTGTTATTATTCGTTTACATCCTGTAGAGGGCAGTCGTGTCAAACTAACACGTGTCTCGGGTCAGACGCTTCAAGTTCTTTGAGTGCAATTGTAATCAGTTTTAATCCTATAGTTTGAACAAATCTCAACAAACTGCACTTTGGGAACCTAGTCAAGGGTACTGTTGATCAGACAGAAGGTTTTAATGTCAAGACTTGTTGTCCCAATGAGAAAATAACATCTTTCTAAAAATAGTTGTGAACTATTATGAACCGTGTTTTAAAATGATACACCCCCGATTCTCCATGGATCCCCTACTTCGGGTTATAGAAAATAAAAGTCGTTTGTTAGTACTGAATTTTATTTAGGCATCGTAGTCATTTTTATTATAATAATAATGAAAATAAGGTTGATGTTTTGCAGTTTAAACTTAAACGTATGTGTGGGGCTGTAAACTAAATATCACGAAATGGAAGTTTATATTCAATTCTGTATGCGTTTGTTCTGTTACTCCAAGGCGGGATTGATATACACCTGGGAATAATGGCTCGTCATGGATCAGTTCCCACCCTAACCCAGCTTTTCCTGTGTCGCATTACTGCGGTGATGGAGAGCAGCAGGTGAAGCTGTGATATTCGACCTTTGACGCATGGCTTGTTTACTGCAGAATGGCCTAATTGTAAACGAATACGGTTTTATCTGTTTTTTTTTGTCGTCTGGGTGAGCTGTCAGTTCCCAGCAGGGTTAATGCGAGCTCGTGTTAGTAAATTTATTTTAGTCAGCTAACCATTACAATCATATTACATCATCTCACGACAATATTTCATCATCGAGCCTGGGAATTCCTCTGTGGTTTAAACGCATCTTCAATAAACCAGTGTATTAATTCTGGAAGATAGAAGAGTGTGGGTTTGTGTTATAAGTTTCTGTTGTATATACAAATAATGAAGCATGTCACTGAAAACAAACAGCCTATTGTTTTCCTTATCGCGTACTTCATTTCGAGATTGATGCCATTACTGAGGCTAAAAGAGTACTTGTTGGGGCGAGTAATGGATTAAATTAAACCTCCAGAGTGCTCTTCAGGCTCTCGTACTAGTCATGCAATGGACCAGGAATCCGCAAGTGTATTGTATTATTTTCCACAAAAAACGTATTACCCTCATTAAGTCCTGGCAATTTCATAACTATAGCCACAGCTTTGACTGATAGGTCTTAACAGAATAGGTGACTTCATTTTAATAGCACTGCTGACAAGGTTGCTGTCAGCCAGTCTGAGAGAAAGACTAACGTTCGTGTTCTTTTGGACAGGTTTCGGAATAATTACGTCTAACTAACACATTGATGTCCACCTTTGTTCAATAACTGATGGAGGTACTGTACAGCAAGCAGTTCCATGACTGTTATGGTCGCTTGATGGTTTAATAATTGCAGCAGATCATTGACTAAAATTATTGTATTTAAGTTTTTGTTTGGGTAATTAACATAGATGGGCATGGAGACCCAGCGATAGTTCTCATGTTCTAAGTGCCCCATTGGGGTTGGGGAATACCGGGGTCTATTTCGGGAGTGGGCTGACTCAGCCGGCCAGCCTCCAGCTTGGAATGACCCTAAACTGGGGAGCAGCACTCCGGAAGACTAAAAAAGAGAAATAAAAAATAATAAAGGAAACCAACAAAAAATGGATACCAGTAAACGGGAGCAAAGTGAGTATTCCTTTGGGGTCTTAGAGGATGAGCCCACGGGGGAAGGCACTGCCGATGATGACGACGAAGACATCGAAGAGCTCCGAAACAGGTACGTGCGTGCATGACCGCGCATAGTGATAGTGTGCCGCCTGGAGACTATGCCCTGAAAGACACTGGGTCTGTCAGGTCTGCGTGCAAACCAAAATTAAGATTAAAAGAATCTTTTAATCAACGACTAAAACGACTTTCAAAAGCAACAGTCGTCAAAAAAGAAAGATACAAACTTTGATGGTGTGGTTACTTTATAGAAACACGTGATGCCAGTTGCCTTCAAATTTGAATAAGAAAATTATTTTTGATTATTTAAATTATTGCGTTATTCAATCTATTAAGAATCGAATGACTGTGTATGCATTAATCTATAGTGACCTGGAGGGTGCCCCCTGTCGATCTCCAATTAGTATTCGTGTTATGCAACTCTAATAGGAACATTTAGAGGACTGTTACTGAAAGGGTTAAGTTTTCGTTCTCAGTGTTAATGTTTTATTCCTTTCGCTGACTATTAATGTTTGCAGAATAAAAATGCACTGTGGTCACTGCAATGGTACGCAGCTGGACTTGGTTCTGAGTAACTTAATTCAGCAATTCATCAAGCCACAATTTTGTATGGACTACTTTATTGTGAAATAAGTGTGATACTTCTAAATCCAGTTCTACATCTGATGTGATGTTCCACTCATCACCCCCGATCATACTTAATGGAAGTTGCTCATGAAAGAGTATTGAGCTTTATGTTCTGTTTGTATTGAGCATAAAATATCTTATTTGAAGTATATATGGTATTATGTTAATGTTATTATGTAATAAGTTAAACAATTAAACTGCAGTTAATTTGGGCAGAAGCAGTGTTGCTTCACCAGTTCAGAGTTACTGTAGGGGCTGGAATCCCATCCCCGCTGTAGAGTTTGAATTTTCCATAGTTTCCCCTCAGGTGGTTAGTTTCCTTGTGCTTCAAAGACATGCATGCAGGCTAATTGGCATCTCTGCTTTGCCCGTTGTTTGTGAGTGTATGTGTATGTGTGCTCTGTGCCCATCCAGGGTGTACCCCTACCTTCTCTGCGCTGTCTAGGGATACAGCCTAAGATCCACTGTGAAATTGTAATGCGTAAGCAAATGGATGGACGTAATGCAGATGTTGATTGCTTGACAGACGGAAAAACGTGCCACTATAATTTGTAACTTTATTGCAGTTGAGGCCGACTCACTGTCACTTTGTTCCCACTTTTTTCAGTTTAAAGAACATAGTGCAGGACCAAACAGTGAAACCCAAGCTTCAGTGTCTGATGGTGGACCCCTCCTTCTCGATGGTGACGGTGCAGAGTGAGGACAGCGGAATCGTGTGGGAGACTGTGTCCAGCCGCTGCTCGACTCCATGGGCCTCAGAGGGCAGCACTACCTCAGAGACATACAGTCTGGAGGGCTCTGCTGCCCCGGGCAAAATAGTGATTATCATGGATGAGGATAAAATTGTGAGGAAGAGGAAGAAAAGAAGCGGAGGGAAGCTGGGAGAGAGACTGAAAAGACCATCATCTAGAAATTTCCCAGGAGGGAATGAAAGACCATTCATGGCTGAGGTCTCTGTCCCTAACATAAGACCTGAAGGTGCAGGTGAAAATGGAGAACCCAAAGAAGATAAAGAACAGCAGTTATTTAATTTAGTTTCTGAGGGTTTTGAGATACTAAACATTATTGTTCCCTCAAAACTCGCTACAGTGGATGAAGAAGAAAGCTCTGAGATGTCAGATAATTTGTCTTATTTGGAGAACACAGCATTGATAAAATCAAAACTAATACGTGATGAAACAGAGTTAACAGAAACCATGAAAGCGATTGTTGAAGTCGAAGAAGAGGAGGAGAAGATAAAGCAGGCCGAAACAGGAAGTGTTTCAACTGTTGAACCTGAGGCATCTCAGGATTTGATCGATAAAGAACCCAAGAAGGATGGGACAAGTGATATGGATTATTTTGAGAAGTTTACATTGTTGGATGTGCAGTTGTCAGATGAGCTTTCTACTGGAACCGAGAAACACGTGTTAGTAAAGAATACTCTAGGAACTGACCAACTGGAAGATCATGAAAAAATTACAGGTGATGGTTCAACATCTGAAGATGCATTCATTATTATTGGTGATGGTGAAATAGCGAGCGAGCATCTTGATGAGATTTTCAATAAAAGTGAAGGCTATGATCAGACAAGTGATTCAGCTTTCAGTAAATATGAGGAAAGAGATGAAGAGGAGCAATTGGAGAGTCAGGGAGGACCATTGAACACAACTATGAAAGAAAGTGGTTCAGCCTTATTTGGTAGCCAAGAGACTATTCTCACACCTATATTTCTGTCTGAGGGACCACCAAAAATTATTGATCCTATACTTCTGGAGGAGCCTGCGGCCATGTCATTTCTCTACACTGATCTTTATGAGGAAGCAGTAGGAAACAGGAGGAAAGATGACGAGTCCTCTGATGTGGAAAGCGTTGTCTCTGAGAAGGCATTTCAGAGGAGGCTTTCTGACTCTGATGACACAAGTGGGTATTTGGAAAAGTTCATTTTGAAAGATGAGACACCTGTTGTGGAAAATGAAGCTACAGAACAAGATCAGAATGAAGATGGATTACGAATGTGGTCTCAGAGCTCATTTGAGCTCATGGGGTGTCTGACACGGGTGGAAGAAGAAGACACAAAGAAAGAACATATCAGTAGAGAAGCAACACAGAGTATGCCAAATGAAAAAAGTGAAGAATTAGTCACAATATCAGTAAGTAAAAATGATGACTTTGCATTCCAGGATACAGCCCTTGAAAATGAGGCATCTTCAGAGGCCAGAATGTATTCAGATCTGTCAAAATCTCATTTAGAAGCTGAAGGTAAAGCATTTGGAAATAAGGTAGGGAGCACAGATGTTGCAGGTAAGGAAAGAGTTGATGACAGACCAAAGGAATTAGCTGGGGAAGTAGCTGGACGAAGTATGAAAGATAAGGTGGAAGAACCAATCACTGCTTCAAAGCCTAAAACTCTGGACCAGGGAACAATCAATGTCACTGAAAATATCACAGGAAAAACAAAAGAAACCACCGCTGATAATAAAAATAAAAACATTATGACAAAGAGTAAAGTTTTGCAAAGTAAAACAGAAAGCATTAGTCCAGAACCAAAATGCTCATCTACAGAATGGGTGAAAAGCCACGAAGAATCTCATGATAAAACTATTATAGTCCAGACACCTGAAATTGAAACAAAGGATAATTTCAATTTGAATGAAAAATGTAAAAGTAAGCTTGAAGACACAGTTATCCATCAGAAGCCTCAAAGCAAAGGTCGGGAATTAGTCCCTGATAGCGAAGTATCTCAAAAAATATCCTCTGCACATAAACTTTCTGAAACTAAAAATGGATCAGCTGTTGGTCTTAAGAAACCTGAATGCAAAAATAAGGTAATTGAAAGTGAGATACTGAAAGATGACTATGAAAAAAGCACAGACAGTGTGAAGAGCCAGACTGAGCAAGTGAACCATGATTTTTCAGATAGCATAAAGAGACTGCCCACTCAAAAATCAACAGAAAGAAAACTGCCCTTGGAGGAAGTCTCAGAGAAAAGAACAGACTCTATTTATGAAATGAAATCACAGGTTTCACCAGTCCCTGAGTTAACTGAAGAACCCAAGATGATGAATTTGCAGAAAGATGACAGTGGGAGAGAGACTGAAGATACTATGGAGAAAGAGACAATACCTAAGATCCAAGATGACACTATAAAAGTGAACACGACTCTTAAAGAGTGGGACAGTAGTGCTGTTCAGTTGATTAGGGAATTCCAAACAGTCCCAAAGAGAGAGGGCGAGTTACTCAGACTGTCACCATTGCTACCTGCAGAAATAGAAGAAGAAAATAAAAAAGAACAGGAGGAACCAGATGTGTCAGTAAGAGGAGAAGGTTTATATTCTCCACTCAGGAGTTTTCCACCAGAGGTAAACCTCTCACAGTATGGGAAAGAGGCAGATCAAGGTGCGGAAATTGCTGAGGAGTTGGGCTATGAGATAATTACTCAGCAAGAGGCAAGAGATTCAGGGCTCAATGAATCTTGGGAGGAGAAGAAACACCACAAGAGTGGTCTTGGCTTCACAGGACCGCATCTCCCCACTGGTGACCTGCTGGAGGATGAGTATGAGATGATTGAATCTTTGGATGAATTAGAACAAGCAGAACATGATTCCAAAGGACAAGCTATGGATGCCTTCTGCTTAATCTGCCAATGCCCAGTTTTAGCTGCGGACTTGCCCTTTGGTGAACATCAAGATCATGAGATATCAACACTGGATGAGGCCTATGATGACATTAGGGTAAGGGTTATCAGTTTTCTTTTCTAAATACTGAATTTCAGGAAGAATAGTATCGTGATGTAGCTTTTTGTTAGCTTTTTGTTTTAATCCATTACAATCTAATATTTTCATTTGGATTATTTTCCTTAAGTAAATGTTTAACGGTAAATAAGTAAGTAAAGTTTATTTTTATAGCACTTTTCACAGACACACTAAGTACTTTACACGTTAAAACCAAAACATATTTAAAATGAAAATTAAAACCTGTAAATAAATGAGTTCTTAGCATTTAAAACTGTCGGCCGAGTCCGCAGATTGCAGGCCCAGTGGAGGACCATCCCAGTGTCTGGGTGCCTTAGCCTCAAAGGCCCAGTTATCCGGGTCTTTAAGCGAGTGCATGGGACGGAGAAGATGCATGGGCCAAAGGGCCTGAAGGACCAACTCGCTGTGAATGGGTGAAGAAGGTCCAATATATTCAGGAGTCTGGACATAAAGGGCTCCATATGTTAAAAAAAAAAAACACCACATAATGTGCTTATTGATTATTGCTGTGAATAACAATGCTAAATGTAAATTTAAAAACGTCCTTCGGGCGCACAATGCTATCCCAGTCCCAGTTCTGCTCACTTTGTCTGGATGCAGTATGAAAAATTCCTGATACACTTCCTCAATTTAGGGTCTCGCTGGGTCCGACAGACCATTACCCTCTGATCCAGGGATAGATGCTCTATTCTCTACTGCAATATTGCTAGCATGATAAAGAATGGTGTCAAACCCAGCAATGACACAGTGTACATGGCAGAGAAAAACGTCAGTCGAGCCGTTTTCACCTAAAACAGCCTTAGCACGACATGATGGTGTTTCTGGGAAACACAATTCCACGTGGGAGGGTTTGGCATCTGTGTGTCACATACCTCAACTCCCACTCAACACTTGGGTCTATAATGAGATGCTGTAAGAACCGTCTGTCAGCACCGGATCATTTCTTCAGGAGCATTACCATCTTATGCCAAACCAAACCAAAATGCAGGCTTGCTTTTGGTGCACCTTTTTTCATTTGCATTGTTCTTTGTCTCATTAGGTAATACGGAAACAGGAAGGTGCATGCATACGCAGCATGCATTTATATAAACAAGCAATTAATGAAAGAAACTGTAGTTTATTACAAATTTTTAAATGTATTATGATGATATACAGGACACCCACCACATTATGTATAGAATGGAACATAAAAAATTATTTAAAATATATGTTTTTAGAATGTGGTGTTCTATGAGCTTCTAACAGGCTGGTTTGAAGGTGTCTGTTAATGTTAGACTTTTAAATCCTGCACCATTTACCATTTACATAAGCCATTTACCATTTACATAAGCCATGTACCATTTACATCTGCCTTTTTTAATGTGGCAGATGGCGGAGGACTGTTGAATGGTACGTCGGCTATGTCTGTCCACAAAGTTATCCCTCTGTCTCACTCATTGGTATGGCCCAGCTTGAAATTAGGGTAGCTGAGTGACCAAGACAGCATGTGCTCTCTGATCTCAAGAGTTTAAAAATATCCAGGGCGGCCTCACACCAAGTGGGCTGAAAATGGCACCATGCACTGGGTTGACTGTTTAGATTCTGATGTTGACCCCTAATCTTGGGCCTCTGATGGTTTTGACCTTGGCTCAGTGCTAACACCCTGGAACTGAAGACATTTCATGCAGCACTCTCAGGGTACATTTGAAGGATTCAGGGGTGTCACATTGGCATGCAGTAGTAATTTGACACATCTTCCTGCACTTACTTACTCTTAGGAGCAGAGTGCAACTATTTTAGTGGATTCTGTTTGACAATTCAGACCTCATTACAGTAAGCTCAGATGACAAAAGCTGATTTTTGCTTTCAGAGCAAACTTGGTGAGTGGATTTCTGTGTTACAAGAACGATCGGAAAAGATTGAGGATATGGTCTCCGAGCTAGAGCTGGCATACAATACAGTAGAAGTAAGTGTTTTAATTATTTGATAATGCTTTACAGTAATTGCATCATTATGCATTCATAAAACATTCAATGCACCTTCATAATGCATTCATAGAACATTCAGAAGCAGCATGAAAGTATACCTTAACAGCTTTAATATACATTAATAACAGACATTATATGATAATAAACATTCTAATTATGTAATTGTGTAATGTGATTCATGTATATTAAGCTGTTAAGGTATAATGACATACTCCTTATGAATGTTCTATGAATGCATTATGAATGTGCACTGAAGGTTCTACAAAAATGCATTATAAAGGCATTAGGAAGGTGCAATTAATGTAAAATGTTATCAGATAGTCTTGTTTCCTATCCAGGATCTCATAAGAAACTAGATACATTTTTCTCATGTGATTGTAGCTAAATAATTGCACTTTTCCCCCTGTGGTTCGCAGGAACACTTTAAAACATGTGAGCAGTCCCTGGATGAACAAAATAAAGGAATGATGAAACTGGTGATGGACCAGTACAATGAAATGTCCCAGAGTATAGAGGAGGAAAAGAAGGTCAAGCTGGAGCAGCTTTATGACCAGATTGTCGGGTTCCAGGAGAAGATAGATTCAGCAAAGGAAGCCCTGAAAAAGAACGCTAATGATGTCGAAGTGCCTGATGAACTTGCCTTTGTCTCTGTAAGTAAGAAACGATATCTTAGGAGGCTGAAACACACTTTAAAATAGTTTTTAGCCAAATCAGGAAGTTTCTAAGCATAGGTGGGTTAGCTTAATCTAAAAAAAAAAGTGTTAAGGCCTTTTTACACCGAGTCCAATTTTTTTACACACAAAAACCGAACAATATTATTCTATGAAAGTTTTCATACCAAGTTTGACACATTCATGTTGTGATCCGTCATTTTTTGTTCAGAGAGAGCTGAATTTTTGGATGCGCTATAAAAAATTAACGACAAATAGGATGTCTCTTTTTTTTCTTTTGTTTATGATTACAACACAAGCTTGTAATGAAAGGTGGCACCATATCCTTTTCGATCCAACTTCGATTCAACCCAAGGTTGGTGTTGCAGATACCGATATTCAGTGCAGGTTATAGATAATAATTAACGAACCGGGGGCAGGGTTTATGCCGGTAAATGGATCATACCGTGTCTGGGCAACTTCCCCTTTCGCCCCAACTATGGGTAGTCCTGCCTAGTAGTAGTTCATATCCTGTACCTCATAATAAAAAAAATATTTAACTTACAAGGTTAAAAATGTTAACATTTTCATTTTAACAGTAGAAATAGAATTGATTCTCAAAATGAAAACATTCAAATCAAAGGCAAAATCCACATTAGCCTGATGACAGGGGGCATGTTTTTCTAGCCATTCAACAAGATACAGTATCAGTAACTTTTTGGAGAACAGAAGAAATTCTTCTTGCTTAATATTGTATTTATTAATTTGTATATATTCCCATGATAAACTGAGTGTTTTTTCTGCACAAATATACACTTGCTACCCAGAAAAATAGCTTTAAACATACCAACTATATACAATGTGTGTGTGTGTGTGTGTGTGTGTGTGTGTGTATGTGCGAGCGGGTTTACCTATCCTAATGGGGACACAATGTCCCCATAACGTGATGAATATCCATTTTTTTCCCTTATGGGGACCGGTTTCCTGGTCCCCATAAGGGAAAACTCTATTTTATAAAAATTGGTGACTGCTAT
>JAODJW010000040.1:25859868-25878159 GCA_026777045.1 Hyperopisus bebe
CTTGAAGTCGATGTGAGACCTAACTGGCAGCCAATGGCGTGAGGCCAGTACCGGACTGATATGCACATGTTTCTTAGTCCTTGTTAGGACTCTTGCTGCAGCATTCTGCACCAACTGGAGTTTATTAAATGATGCAGAGGCATACCTAACCAACAGGCCATTGCCCTAGTCCAGTCTAGAAGTTACAAAGGTGCATACTGGCTTAATGCATCCTGAAGTGAGAGCATTGTCCTAAGTTTTACAATATTCCTCATATGGAAAAGAGCTGTTTTAACCATGTTATTAACCACATTATTTATCAGAGCATTCAGAGACAAGGCTGAATCAATAGTGACACCACGACTTTTAAGCACTGAGCTTATATTGACTAGGCAGCCATCGAGATTCATGATATCAGCAACACCCTGGGCTGCCCTGGGGCCCAGTAGTAATGTCTCTGTTTTGTCAGGATTTAACAGGAAGTTACTGGCCATCCAGCTCCTAACTTCAGCCAATAATTCCTCAATCTTTGTCAACTAAGGAAGCTTGTTGTAACAGATATAAACAGCTGAGTGTCATCTATATAACAATGAAAACTCACACTATGTTTTCTAATAATATCACCAATGGGAAACATAAATAAGTTGAACAGTAGTGGGCCCAGGACAGAACCTTGCATGACACCATACCTCTACTCTGGTTTTTACATGAACAAACTGATGATGGTCAGTTGGGTATGAGCGGAACCAGGCCAGTGCCTGCCCTTTAACACCAGACAAGGACTCTAACCTTGCCAATGAAATGTTATGGTCAACAGTATCAAATGCTGCACTTAGATCCAGCAGAAACAACAGGGATATGCACCCATCATCATCATCAGCCATAAGCAAGCCATTAATGATTATCACTAGCACAGTTCCAGTGCTGTGATTTGGCCTAAACCCTGACTGGAACAATTCATTAATGGTTATTTTTGCAAAAACAGAGATAACTGACTAGCAACTACTTTTTCTAAGATTTAGGAAGTAAATGGAAGATTAGAAATAGGTCTCATTGATAGCCAGATCAGTGGAATCCAGGTCTGGTTTCTTAAGGACATGCCTGACAACAGCAACCTTGAGTGAATTTGGGAGATACCTCAATCTTAAAGACAAGCTTATT
Source organism: Hyperopisus bebe (assembly GCA_026777045.1). Classification (NCBI taxonomy): domain Eukaryota; kingdom Metazoa; phylum Chordata; class Actinopteri; order Osteoglossiformes; family Mormyridae; genus Hyperopisus; species Hyperopisus bebe. The sequence continues at coordinate 25,861,009 of JAODJW010000040.1, forward strand.
AGTGGTGCAATCTTTTTAAACAGCATTGCAGCTAGATACATTCATATTTATTCATATAGTAGATGCTTCTGTATTGAAATAAATGCTACATGTACAGTAGTGCAAAAACAAACTTCCACAGTTTAGAAACATACAAAATATACAAAAAATGCATGAAAGCAGATCATTGTGTTAAATGTTCTGGAAGGTTTGTTTGTGAGCATAATGGTATGTAAGAAACCATTGTCTTGAAATCTGGATGCTCTTATCTTCAGTGGCCTAAAGCACCTACCAGAGGGACAAAGTGACAGTCAAAGTATGAGTGGTCGTCAGTGACGAGCAGATCATGGACGCTGGGCAGACTGAGGCCCATAATCCCTTCTGCAGATGTGATGATGCGCTAGAGCTGGCATGTATCCTGCTTAGTGGCACCAGACGGTTATGCAAGTGCTTAGTACAGACTGAACATTGCATCCTGAACTAAGTTAAACTGGTATTTAGCATGACCAGTTTTAATTGTATTTGGATGGCAGGTATTCACTGGGAAAGAGATTATTTTGTTACTTTTTGCAGAAAGAAGGTGCCCTTCTTGGAAGTCTCCATCTATGGAAAAATACTCTAACCACATCACACACTGTGGTGACATGTGGATCTGCCCCACGCCATTCACAAATAGTCCAAGGAGATGTTTTTGGTTTTTCCAGAGGAAATTGTTCATTCAGACGATTTGTGATCCAGTTTTTTTTTTTTAAACTAAGCTTCATTTCTGGAAAGGAGAAAAAGGTCTCTTCTTTTGCCTTCACTGTTTCCATTAGGCATCTATGCAAACATCTCCCAATGTGCATGTGATTACCAAGAAGTTAATAGCTAGCATCTGACCATGTAGCTGGACACCTTATGTAACTGCTTTGGGCCAGACAGACACTACAACAGGCAGGAATGCCAACAAGTCAATGCCTTGTGTATATTTTTTAAGGGGTAAAAAGTCAAGACAGAAAACCAAGCAGACTGCATTAACATGATATTAATTTATCTTTTTAAAAAGCAATTTATATGTAGGTATATATGAACTGCAAATTCTAAGCACATCACTGCAATAAGCTACAATTCAAATCACAGAAGTGAAAATACAGCAGGCTTTCATTTTATTAATACAGTCAAAATGCATTTAAAAGAAACATACTGTACCACCTGGTTTCAAATGTTTTAATATATTATTTATATATATATATTCTCTTTTAATGTACAATTTTATCATCCAGCATTCATAATAATTCAAATACCAATTAACATTTATTTCAAGAAAAAAGTTACTATAAAAAGAATGACTCCTTAACATTTCTAACTTAATCACAATGGAAAATGTATGTTTACAGCAAGCTGTTATGCGGTCAAACACAGTGCACTGAGAAAGACTGCATAATATTGCCATACAGAATAACTGTCTGTGTCTTAACACTCTAAGCTGGTAACAATATGGACACAACTTAGTGTTTCTTTAATATAAATTACGTAATTCCTCTAGTGCATAATAGGTGCATATCTAGGGTATGCTGCATGAAAAGAGGACGACCTGCATTATAAGCACCATATGATGTCTCTTACGAACCCTCAGTCGGCAGTTTATTAGGTACGCCGGGTCATTAGTACAGACTGTGAACCATCTAGCTGCAGCTGAATACATACAGCAAAGGGACAGTATCAAAGTGTTCACTTAATATCTGGCTCGGCATCAGAGCAGCCAATGTGCATGGTCTAAGTGATTTTGGAAGTTGATTGTTGGAACCAGAGGTGGCGCTTCTAGTGTCTCAGAAACAGCCTCTTTCTAGGGATTTTAACACACTACACGGCCTAGGGTCTACAGAAAAAGGGGTGATAAACAAAAAAGAATCCAGTCAGTGGCTGTTCTGTGCAAGACAAAAAGCTGTTTGGCCTTCAGTGGACTTGTTAAAGTTAATGGGAAAGCAACAAATGCAGAAAGAACAACTCAGTGTCATGCAGAAAGACTTACTCATCTATCCCTGAAGTGGTTCTAGAGACTAAAGGGTACTATTTCGGGGTATACGTAATAAAATGACCACAGACTGTACATACATACATAGAAGCGCTCCATGATTTGGAAATAATAATAGTTAACAAAATAATTCTGTACTGAACTTTTACCACCTAAAAAGGAGGCATGGAGCACCCACAAAACCTAATTTAAGTGGCCATTAGTAAGCACAAAGATATTAGTGTATTAGCAAGTGCTTTTGCCGCAAAGTCCACTGAAGTAAACACATACTATCCACCGTTTCTCATATCTCATTACTGAGCATTACTGAGTAAATAATGCATGTGTTATTTTTTTAAAATTATAAACAAACAGTAAATAACAGATGATTTAAAAATGAAAAAACTCGTGAGAAATTTTGATATGGGGGTTTCTAAACATTGCAACTTCTCAAGAGGCACTTTAACAATGAATAAATAACCAAGCTAAATATAACAAGTACAATAATTTTATATGAATGCGGCGGTGGCCAAGCACAAACCTCAATAGGGCTCTAAAGGGTGGGGCTTTTGAGGTAGCTGGTTCATAAGCAAATGATTCTTTATATTTCACTGCTTTGACTGAAGTTGAAACATTATTCAGGGCAAGTCATTACCTCTTTAAGGAAACATATCATCACATATACATTTACATGGTTTTCAGCTATAATGTGCCAGTATGCTAAGGATGCCACAACCTTCAACATTTCCAGACTCCTGTATTCAGGACTTTTCTAAGCTAAAGTTTAACTGCAAATTGTCTAAATCTGTCTCAAGTACTTAACTATACAATTCCGGTTTGCAATTTACAAGGAAAGACCAGTTTTATAGGCATACGAAGAATATATCAAGGACTGTAAGCCAAACCAAGAAGAGAAAGACAACATCAAAGGATGTAGTGGTTACCAAACACAGAATCACCCATCCATCGTATTGGGGACAGTCAATGTAAGCACACAACAGAGAACATTCTGGAAAGTGGTAATCAGCATATAAGCAGTAGAATGACATGATGCCTTGTTAACACCTTTAGAGTACAATAAAATATGAGACACTAACCTGGGAACAGCAACACTGTTCAGTCACCGCAGAATGAAACAGTAGAATTAACATATCAAATTTAGAATTCAATGTCAATATAGCATTTGTCTCTTTAGAATTTGTCCTTTTCTGCACTAAATAAAATGCGGAGAATTCAGCACAAATCACAGCTGCTGAAAAACCAGAGAAGTCAGTAACATCATTGTTCACATGGGATTTATCTGTTATTTAAAACTTCATATTTTTAACTTCAGCAGTCAATATCAACCATCTTTTTGAATAGACAGATTTTATAACTACAGCAGATATGCATGTCATAGTATTATTGTTGCCCCTATTTATACATAACTTCTGGGAGCAAAAACTGGACCAATCCAAAAACTGCCTCTTTTGCTGATCTGAAACTTAACACTGAACAAGCAATACAACAAGCACACTCAAGTTTAACATTAAAAAACAACCTCTTCATACCAACAAACCAGGAAACATTTGGAAATAAAAGATTTGATATCTGCTCTTTCAACCAATAGATTTTCCCAAATCATACTGTCAAAGGATTCATTGTAGTGTTCACGGTGCTCATACAGAAAATTAAGAAAGAAAATTAATAGAAGCAGAAGCAAATTGCACAATGATGGATTTTTTTTTCGCAAACTGCACAAAGTATCAGTTGTGGAATGTAAGGCAGAAGCTCTGAGCCTGACAGGTAAATTTAGCAGCTTCCCTTCATTCATATTTAGTAAGTCAGGGAGGAAAGATGATGCCAACAGCCAGTACATGTCAGAGATAAATATTTCATCTGAATGATCACAGTACAAGCAGTTAAAGTGCTTTTTTACACAATGCACACCATTAATTTTGTATGGATGTTGATGAAAACACATTCAAAGTTATAGGTACCACAATGCATTAAACTCTTACTCAATGATATGACAGAGAGACATGCAGCTGGAATGTACACTAATATGAAACTAAAAAAGTGACCCAAGTAATGTCTGGTATAAACTGCCTGAAGCACTCCATTGCAGACTCCAGTTGTGTAATCATGCATTTCCAAATAAAACAAATGTTTCATAATTCTGCAAACGCAGGTTTGCTTCTGTGAACTGAAAGATATTTTCTAATGTACTTCTTATACAGACAAAAAAGTTAATTTTGCAGACAAGCAATTAAACTACCACTTATTGAAAGAAACATATATGGAGTGTTCACTTTCTGTGCCAATGACAGATGACAGTATTTCACCACAAAACTCACGTGAAATAAACAGCAAATGCAATACAATCGATGTCAGGGATTACATTAAAAAGTGGAAATAAAACATCATTATAGGAAAGCAGGCCATGACAACATACACTCAGCTGCTTATGCACAAGACATCTCAAATTAGAAATAAACTGGGATTTCGGAAACATCTGAAATTCCCATCAACAGGGAAAGACATTTCCCACAAAAACATCAGAGGAATTAGCATCAGTAAGCACATTGAGGTTTTCATTCAATGTGCCAATGTTAATATGAACTAAAAGTACTCACGCAGGAACTGCCCTTCAGTTCTCTGGTCCACATATCTCAATTCTGTTTAGTAACTTATCAGATGAGGTAATGAATCATTGAAAACAAGTTTCCTTAGGTACAAATTCTTATGCTGGCTTGTTCTTTTTGTTCAACAAACAATTATATTCTATAAACAACCATTTAAATGCAAGAACGCTTCTGAATGCCTTAAAATAAAGAACAGAATGAATAAAGGGCACATATGTTACCTATAGTGCTGTATGTCTATGAATGCTACATTAAACATTTAATTCTTGGTAAAATGTACATAATGAAGTCATTCTAGGATAACTAATAAAGTACATTTAAATACAATATACTTTTATGTTAAAATTTCGTGCAAATTCAGCACCACTCCACACACGCATACAAATTCTGTTTTTCCATAACTGACCTCATTTCAATTATGAAACAGATGCAAAAGCAGAATTCAGTTAGCAATCAATGTGCTGGTATGTCGACAAACCAAAATTAATTTTCCATACTATAAGTATTGCGGTATTCCTGGTAAAATACTTTGAAGAAACAGACAAATTATGGTTTTAATTCTGAGTTTAGACAAAAAAGGACCTTTACGATTTAAAACATTCTTTCTTGAAACCCATATTTTAAAAACAAAACTTCTATTAACTTCCAATATACTTCCAATAAGAAGCTTGAATTTCTGCTTATCCTAAAACGCCTTCTTTTAGACATCATCATCGTCATACTCCTCCTCGTCCTCCGCCAATCACCAACAAGTCATCAGTCCGTGTGAAGTGTTAAAACATTCAATTCTCGTTTTAGACCACAGTGAAATATCCAAAGATTCCTCGGTTCAGAGCACGTTTGGTTGGCTATAGGACAGTGCTAAGGCTAGCAACCTAGCAGTTATACAGAGATATTGCGACCGTGAGAGTTCGACCCTCTCAGGTGTCAGGATAACATTCAAACCCATATGCTACTAGCTCTGAAAGTGTACGACTGAAAGTGCTTCTCTGAAATCCGTGGTGGCATGGATGTGAAGGGTCCAGGTTTGGTCTGCGGCTGGGCTAGGAGCTAGCGATTTGGAATTGGGCTGGGGAATCACCAAAGACCTGAGGTGACGGACTTGGCGGGTAGGGGGTCATGCCGGTGTGGAGTTCTTTTGGCTGGACAAGGTGGTGGGTCTGGCAGGGGGGGCTCGAGGCTTGTGCTGGGGGCTGCTGCGAAGATTGTCATCCATCTGCAGATGGAATGGTGGGCGATTATATTGGAACAGCACACTGGGTGACAAACAATAAGCAATCACACTTCTGGACACAACATGGAGTAATTGTCTAGAACGTGACCCAATGGATAGTTAAGGACAACCATCTCTGAGCTGCACAGAACAGGCTGTGACTCATTACATTTAAATGATGTATCATAGGGTGAAGGCAACCATTTCTACACATAAGATACTGGGGTCACAGTTAGCATGGTGACAGTGATCAAACATATTTAATCTACAGGGAACAGTAGAAGTTCTTCATAAAACTTTAGTATTAATGCTGTATTCTGATAGACTTTCAACCTTCAGTTCCTGGTAATGATCCAAATCATATTTCACAGAAAAAGAGATGGTTTATGGTTGAAAAATAATTGCAAAGATGCATGGTTAAAAATAAACTGCATGTGACGTTCTCTTGATAAAATAACTGCATGCCGAGTCAGAAATCACTGACACCAAACAGGCTTGCACAAGGCAGGTCAGAAAGATGAAAGCGTGCATTAAGGTGAAGGGAATACACTGCAAAATTAGACATGCAGGGGAAAGTGATATGGGAGTGAAACGATAAAGGCAGGACCTTCTCGATGAGGTTGGACTCTTTGTTAACAAGCTGTGTCAGTTTCTGCAGGTTCGCGTCAACTGATGAGTCCTGGCTGATGGGAGGAGAACCTGGAGAAGGTGCAGATGGACAGAAATAGACAGGAAGACACCAAATCCGCAGAAGAAGATGAAGAACAGATCACTGCTTCATCAGAAGATCAAGGCATGCATTTGAGTGTTAGTAAAATGACACATGCAATCACCTTGTGACTGACCAAACCAATGTGTATTTTCTCAAAAATATCAGCTGATTCTGTGACTGGATTTTCAAACATCTGTCAATAACCTGAGCACCTCATTAGATTTAATTCTAAGTGTAAAGGCACTTTTCCACTGCACCAAGTACCGTACTTTTTGCACTGTACTTTTGGTACTTCCCCTTTTCCATTGACTTCCCGTCAAGTACCAGTACCAAAAATTCCAGTACCAAATACCATGTCACTAAAAACAAAATAGCTGCCGTCTTGAAAAAAAGTTAGGAACTTAAAAAAACAGGGATAAACAAACCTAGGAGTGATTTAAACAGAAAGGATGAAAATGAGTACTATTGTCTAGAACACATGCAGTGCTTATCCAAAAGCAGCAGAGACAAACTTTAAACTGATTTTTAAACATATATTACATAATCTATAAAAGGAGCAATAATTGCAAAAAAGGTAGCCAAGTTTTTTTTTATGACAGAGTAAAAATGTTTCAGCGAAACTAAAACTCCCTGCATTACAATTTCCATAAAGAATTGCAAGTAAGAAAAAGCCTGATCTTTTAAGCTAGCTGACTAGCAATGTAAAAATTGCATGTGTATAACATGCGATGTTGCTATTAATATCACCTATCATCCAGCCCTATAATACACTACAGCCATTTTTAGAATTTAGTACAAAAAAACCCACCTTGCATTGTGATGTCATTCAGCGCCAGTACCAGTTTTTATGCCAGTGGAAAACCAACACCTTGAAATACTCTACTTTTGATACTTTCTCAAAGAACTAAAGGTATAGTACCTGGTGTAGTGGAAAAGTGCCCACACCCACACCTACCCGGGGGATTACTGCAGTAAAATCAGCAGTGCAACACGGGTAGCTGGTGTAAACCAAGCGATTGTGCTGCCAGCTGTACAGTGCATATCACCTTATAATACCCACAATATATCATGGTGATAAACTTTTGTTACAAATTTATGTGTATATGTATTATTTATCAGTTTTATTACAGTTCAGTATACAGTAGTACAGTACTGTTTTAGAGTATAGTATCTTGACAATTTAGGCAGCACTGGTGCAGTGTACCATTTAAGGTTGTACGCAGCATATATGATATTTGCATTGCATCTAAGTCCTATTGGACAGAACGTAATTTAGACAATAAGGTTTATACAGACCCCCTTAGTGGTATCGGTGTCAAATATTACATAAGCTCCAATCCAAGAAATCTCATTGTTTAAAGCAATGGATTTGTTTGCTACACACATTACATATACACTTCTTGTAAATGCTTAAGTGAAGCTTGCTGTCACAACCTGTCCACGAGATTCCTCCAACCGCACCAACAAAGAATCTCAACGAAAATTTCAATTCTTCGTTGTGTTTCGTAAGATCTAGAAGTGGCTGGGGCACTTATTGATTTACTTTAACAATATTTCAGTAAGGCTTACAAGCCTACACCAAACACACGCAGCCCTACCGGGGGCGTCGTCATCAAAGTAGGTCTTGAGGACTGCGTCACAGAATTGGCACAGGTTGGTGAGCTGGTTCAAATGCTGCTTGAGTGGACCACCTGGCAGGCTGGCCTTCAGCAGGGGAGCGAGGTACCCAAATACAAAGGCATCCAGGCTTCCTGGCCTGAGATGGCACAGTACAGAGGCAGTATTACAAGATCTCCAAGGACGGCCCTATATTTCTGTGTTTAGGAACTTCTAAAAACAGCATAGAATAGCAGGTGTTGCCCTCAGAGTAAATGGAAAATTCCAGTGTATTTAAACTCGCTGTTGAATAAAAGATAATTCAGTCTCACAAGAAATACGCCATCTCCTGCAAAATGTAAGTGAGAGACCTAAACATAAGCTTGAACAAACTAAAAAAGTGATCATAACAATGACTGACTTGCTGCACTCATTTGCCATCAAATTAAATTAAATACAAAAAAGATGACAAATAAAGTACAGAATAGCTGCCATGATAAAGATCTAGCAAAAATGTTCACTAGGGATCCTCATTTCATTATAACATTTTCAATAAATGCAATACTTTACATTAGGCTGATGACATATTTCTGCGATCACTATCATACTCACATCTTTCCAAAGAAGTATGGGGATGTTCCCAGCCGGTGTGACAGCAAGTTCAGGCACTCTTTGGCTTCATTGTAGACCTGGAAAAGTGTCTGGATTGGAGTTAAGACACTCAGGCTGCAACCTGTTTAATTAGAAGACTAAATAAATGGCATCTATACAATTAGCCACTGAAAGTATGTGGTACAAAAACACACCTAAAAGACCATGTGATGTTGTCATAATTCATTTTAGAAAAGTTTTAGCCTTTTTCCCCCCAGTAATCATTTCTTCCTCAAGAATGATCATTTCATTCCGGTGACAAAGAACATTATAAAAAGAATTATATTAAACTAAGAAAAGAGAAGTACAATGCAAGAAAATGACTATTATGAAAGCAGGTGGAAGAGATATAACAGACAATATAGAAATCAGACAAATAATCAGACAATATAGAACTGCGCAAAAGACTTAAGCAGTCAAAGAAAATATTTATGGCTATTTATCTTGGTCAGGTATTTATCTTGGTAGTACATGCATATTTGCTCAGGAAAAAAACACAATTTAACATTATAACATATGCAAATGAACAGTAACACAATGAGATTTTTTTCTGCTCTCCAAAAAGAACTGATATCTTTCTGGAGGGCTAGATTAACTGTGCTTCGGCTTGCAAACCTCTCCTTAGGGCCCCCCCGGCCATTCCATACATTTGTTAAATTTCTCCACCAGCTCAATCAATTAATTAACTTGATATGTTAAATAACTCAATGGAATACTGACTGGCCAAACGAGATGGGGCAGTGGTCAAGTCAAAAAATACAAGGGTGTACTGGGTGGTTGCTGAAAATACCGTGGTAAGTTTTGTTGTGGTTTTGGAATGGTTAAGCTAACAAACTTTGACAGACATATCATAGTTACGAAGGTATTTTAAAAATCATTTTCTGAGTGCTTAAGACTTTTACACAGAACTGTATGTTTTAGAACACAACTGATTTTACCAAGCAGTTATAATATGACTGCTCATAAATCTAAATCAAATGGAGCCCATACAGATAGCTCAATTACAAAATTGAATGGCACCAGTAAAAATCAAATAACAATAAGAAATATTCAAGCAGAGATTCAGGCGCATTCATATAATAGTACAAATCTATAAAAAATATACAACTGTGCACACACACATCTAGGGTTGGACGATATGGCAAAATATTTTAGCATGATTATTTTTTTCATATCACTTTGGTCAAACTGTCTGTGCTTTGTCAATACATGGTCAAATTATTCGGACTTAAAATGTGTGGGGCACACATAGACATAAAATTATGGTATCAGATTGCACATAGGAGAAGGGTTAACAATTTATTTTTAAAATATTATGAAATATTTAAAAATATTTAGTTGTATATTTGAAGTACAGGATGTACTAAAATACACTGAAATTCTTACTTGCGTGTACAAAGATATAGCAATGAAGATATAAATACATTTGATTTACACAAAGCAAAATCAATAGACAAACAAAAATAAAAATATCAGCAGTATAAAAAGTAGCAGCAATAGAGTATACGGACAGGTATAATATGAATAACGTCAACAGTATAAACAAAGTTCCGTGACAGATTAAGCAGCGGCAAATGATTTCCATTAAATCTTTAAGACTTGTGTGATCTGTTGTGCATTTTAGTGAAGGAATTTTATGCAGTCAAACCTAATCTCTGCACTGATCAGTATTTGAAATACTTGGTATTTAATGGTTGGGAATTTATGCACATATTGAATGCAGCTCTGCTGATCTTTGGAATGCCTTAGTGAAACAAGAGAAATGCACCATGCATCAAAAACATGCTGTAGTGCCTAAAATGTGATATAATAAAGCAGGCATGTAAAGAAATCTCATGACTATTCTGAAAAATGTAAACTATTTATGCCAGTGTTCCACTATCATCTATGTTTTGCAACTATATTTAAATGACCTGCAGTTAGTACTGCAAGCAAATACTTTAAAAACAACATATGCTTAAAAGCTTTTGACAAGTGCGCTACGTTTGGCAGTCTGCTTGTCAGAATTTTCACATAACGCCTAAAAGTGTCATGTACCACATAAAACACAACATCCTAAACAGTTGCCAGTAAAGTATTAGTGTACTTTTTCAAGTAAATCCCCATTGAAATCGCAATCTGTTTTGTACCTTTTTTGACACAAGTCAAATTCAGCAATCCGTTTCATAATTTTTCAAGGTGGAAGTCAAAGTTCTATATTAATGACAGTTAAATCTGGCTAACTTTTACAGTACCATTCTCAGGTAAGGAAACTTTAAAATCACCATCTCTTTAAATGGCTTACTGAGCTACTTGACACATGAGTCAAGGTAGCCGGGCCATCTCTCAGAATTTTCCTTTAATACATAAACAACCTTCTGAAGAGCAAAGTCCCAGCCTTCATCCATCCATGTTTTATGAATTCGTTCCCTTGTTTTAGTTAAATTGTGGGCACATTTTACCAATTCCTTCCCACGATAAATTAAAACGTAGCCTGCTTATTGCCTAACGCATGACTTTCGGTTAAGCCACTTGACAACTGCAAATACTGGTATGGATAGGAACAATTCAATTGAGTTTCATTTTAAGGGATCATCTCAAATTGAGAAATAAAATGCTGTGTCCCATTTTCAACCAATGCGGGACACGATTTGTTCCATATTCACGATTTGACCCCTCCTACGGCATATTTTATTATGAGGGAAGTTTCATATTTCTTCATGTTGGAAGTGACAACCCAATGTCGAATGACCTACAAACACCGTCTTAAAAGCCTTGTATTGCGAGGAATTGTTATTAGCAAGAGGCACTTATGTATAATATTGAGAGCCAGCAAGCATTACATTCCCTCTTTTTAGTTAAATCCAATTCGTTCCCATGACATATACTTTTATCATGATATATAATTTCATCGTTATGTTATAAGCGGTGCTCGGTATGTTTAAACCATGAGAGGAACTGAATAAAAACATTTACTAAGCGTCATTCGGTATGTTCCAGATAATGTGTCACGTATTTCTGAGTAGCAGTTCTCACGTTCATGGTCACACTACATTTCACATCGTATTAGGGCTGAACGATTCATCAATTTAAAATCGAAATCGCGATTTGAAACAACGCGAATAGCAAATAGCAAAGGCCGAGATTTAGGACATACATTTTATATTATATGCGCTCCCTATGTGACAGTTATGCTCACCAATTAGAAGTGGCCCGAGACGACGGAGTATACGCCCACAAACAGCAAACACGTGAAACCCGAAGAAAATGCTGCACAGCATTAGCATAACCCAGGGGTGCCCAATCTTATCCGCAAAGGGCCGGTGTGTATGCGGATTCTCACTGCAACTCCCTAATTAGATTACTAATTAGAGGACTGATTGGCTGAAGAGTCCTCACACCGGGGTTTGAACAGCTGACCTACAGGTTATCCCAAAAACCCGCATACACACCGGCCCTTTGCGGATAACATTGGGCACCCCTGGCATAACCCATCAAAACAACGAGACAGTCAGTAATCCCCACAGCAGCGGAGTCTGTGACCCCCAGAAAAGCCATAGAACCCATAATACAGTCGTGTTTATGTCATATGTTTTTGTGGTCATTGATTTAAGTATTGATTTCCATAGATTAATCTTGTGAAATTAATATTAATCCCACAACTAATAAAATAAAAGCCTCGCTTTAACATAAATAGGCCTACTAAAAGAACGATCGCTTTAATCGCAATTACAGTTGGGTATGGGCACGGTCTTATTTAGAAAAGACATTAAAAAGTGACGCATATAATGTTTTCTCATTCGTTTTATATTTGTCAGAGCAACAAGGCAAAGGAATGATAAGCCGCTTCAATCGAAAACTATTTCATTTCAAATAAAATGCAGGGCTGCCAACTTTGGTTAGCCGCCTGGAGTGAGAGTTTCTGTTTGAGACGTGTCTGCACATACATTTACGTATATGTAAGAGTTTTATTACCATGTAAATAATCTGTATGGTTTGCAAATTGCCCTAATGTTTTTGATGCAGCCAATTCTAAGTTCATAATGGAATAATTTAGATTTGCTATAAGATTTCTTGCGTGAGAGTCTGAAAGCGTTACCCAAACCCGTGAGAGTTTGAAACCCTGAACTCATACATTTTTTGTTTCCCCTGAATTGATTTATATAGAGAATAACCAAATACAGTTGTTAAAAAGCGGAAACTTCGACCAACATGAAATCACCAATAAACTACGTCTATTTATTCGACATTTTATAAAATGCATACTATGTTTGAAAATTTTCCAGCTTTACGATTTCAGAACATCCACTCTGTTATGAACATTGCGGCTTTTTGGTTGAGAGTGTTAGAGTTGCTGCTGTTAACACTAATAATACAGTAGCGCAAACAAAATGGCTGCATACACCGTAGTAGTTCTTGCTTGTTCACTGGCATGGGAAAAGGTGGTTCTAGTGTTATTAGAGGACCGAGCTGTTTGCTGGAAGATCGCTATTGTTTTTCTTTTTGCTGCAATTGTATTGATTATTACTTTATTTAACTTAAGACACCACATCTTTAAATTCTCATCCTTGCATTAGAATATAGACCAGTTTATATTCTGACGGTATCTCATGTGGTAATGCTGCGTCATATGTTTTAAATTTATGGACTACGGAATATTGAACTGAAGCTTGTCGTATAAAAAATTATATCGTATGAAATCGTAATCGCAATGTCTGTCAGAAAAATCGCGATTAGAATTTAGATATTTTCCCCAAATCGTTCAACTCTACATCATATGCAACATCTTTTCTTTTTTTTATGATTTATCTTAAATTTCCCTTTACTGTGATGCATTCAAATATTAATGTAATAATTGTAAGCATAGTAGCATATTCTCCTCGTGGTGTTTAGTACTGGATACCTATGAATGCATTATGCATTACAGAAAATGAATCAAATGAAAATGAATCAACCTCTCCAGAAAACCCAAGCATTCCGAGGGCTGTTGGCATATTGGGGTTGGGAGTCCCTGGTCTAGATTCATACTGGTCCTACTTCAACATTATAACACCAATCACTGCATACTACTTCAAAGGAGTAATCAAGTAAGCTTAGAGATTCCATTACAAGAAAAACAAATCAAAAACAACTGACCCACAGAAAGACTGAGGAGTGTGTATCATGCCAGCTTACTGTGCACACCCTGTATTCCTGGGCAGAATCACTCCATCTGCTCTATTAGTTTGTGCCAATTAGTCAGCCGTGGGAAAGCTCAGAACACACACAGCCATCCCAGACTGATCCCCAGCCATCTAGCTTTGTGATCATCACTCTTCGCCAAGTCTTCCCTTTTATTTGCCTAATTTTTTCCATTTCACCAAAGAGACATAAACTGTACTGTCTGCACGAGGAAGCAGAAAAACAGCAGCTGAAAAATGGTGTAAACAAGATGTCTAACACTCTTTGTTAAGAGAAATGTAAATGTATCACACACATTGTGTCCATTTCAAATACTCTAGAATAGGGGGCACCAAATTATACTCTGGTAGTCTGCATTTTATCCTCTGTTCCTGTTGATTTTGACAAATAAGCACTATTTCCCAAATAATTCAATTTTTGCCCATGCGACAGCTGTTACTGAATAAACAACAGTTTTAAAACTGTTTTAAAATACTGATAATAATGTCTAGTTCCAAAGACAACCAATTGAGAATGTTTAAAATAACCACTACACTGTCACAGTAACACAAATAATTTAATAACTATAAAACATTCAGGATTTCATAATAAATGATGACAAAAGGTCAAAAACAGCAAAATGTATGTATAGCGCTGAAGAAGACAAAGCGATTGTAACCTTTGCCTCCACCTCGGTGATGCTGTGCAGTGGTGACTCCCCTTTGGTCAGCAGGATGCGGGAAAGAGCCGCACGGGCCTGCCGACCCGGGATGAAGAAGTTGAGCGGGAAAGGACATCGGGAAGCAAACCAGGGCCGGGTCAGGTTGGTGTAGTTCTCTGTGTCCACCCAGAAGGTGTGCAGCTACAATGCAACAGCACACAAGCACAGCTTAGCACAGCAGTCCCTATGCATATCATCTTCCCCAGAATATATACAGTCCATCCTTTTGTGTTTTTCTACCGTGTTTTGGGATCTGTCCGTTTTGTCACACTGTGTGTGGATCTCTGAAATCAATACCTGCCCATCTGGCCTCCTTCAGAAACCATGTGATCACTTACTTATTGTTCTCTCCTTCACAACAGTACTTTACGTGAACTAGCAAAATACAAACTTTAAGTTACTATGGTTAACTAAACAAAAGAAAGGCATGTGTAAACTTGTCTCAGAATATGGCCTAAAACAGAAACATGATTAATATTCAAAAACATATCCTTTTAATGATTAAACCCAAATATAACTGACACTGCCATGTATAGAAATAATTAAAAATGCCCAGTATCTTCCATAACTTGTATCATATTTAAATGTAAATTTTGCCTTTATGCCTAAGTAATTATAACATATATATATATATATATAGGCATAAAATCATTCAGAATGTGTTTAGAGTCCAAACTTATGATTAACAACACACATACCAGTGCTGGTCGCAGCTTCTCTTCCAGCAGTGCAATGTACGCCAAGGTATCTGCTCCTTGTTTGGCCGAGAGCTCATAGTCAGCATTGTACCTCTGTTCCAAACAGAGTGTTCCTTTTTAGTCACTGTGCCATTAAAACAGATCAAGCAGACACTTCCTGAGAACATGAACTATCCTTATAGTTTACAGAACAGAAAATTCCACATCCTAAAATTTGACAAACATATTTCATTTTCTAATTTAAAATGCATTGTAGTTTAAATGTAAATAAATGATTTCATATTATGATACATATTTACCATGCCTGTAAACAGATACCTTTCCCACTAATCTGGCCTTGTGAGGAATTAGACTGTGTTTAAAAATGCTACAACCAGTTCTAAACAAGGATGCCATCATCCTCCAATTTACAGTACAGGACTTGAAACGACTGTACACAAGTCCTCTCAGTGCTTGTCATGTTGACTTCATGCTGGAAGGCAACAGGAAACATTTTCACATGAATGCAAGCCACCTGCTTTCTCAAGAAGTTAAGGATCTGGGCTGGCTCTGTCACTGTGTGTCCCTCACAATGCAATGCTGGCACGGTCCCTGTGGAAATTTGGAGATAATAAATTCTCAAAAAATAGCACTGAGCCATACGCCCATCCATACTCCAACCATTTACATTGCTCAAGGCTGCAGAGCCAACCAATAGCAGTTCTTCAGATTAACAGCTAAGCTACCTGTCAGTATTTTCCAGGTCCAGTCAACCGGTTGAATGGTGAGTTTAGCCCCAGAAAACTTTGCATATGCCTGTAAAAAAAAGAAGAAAAAAATCAGGGAACTAATATCTCCCATGAAGAGCAGGGAAAGGGGACAAACTTTTGCTGGAAATACCGGGACTACTTTCCAGTAAAATTTCAAATGGAAAATTCACATGATTCTGTTCTGTAATGCAAACAACAGACCAGTACATCTTTCCAAAGCCCAACAGGATGTCTCACATATAATGCTTTAGGACAAATTTCCACGATTCATTAACTTGGATTTCAGCAGGTTCTTACCGATTCATCCAAAGGACTATTAAAACGACAACAATAGCCATCTATGTGTTAATGGCCTGTACAGCACAATGCCCTCCTGATATTTTCCTTTGTATTTTTTGCAGTATACATGTGTGCGTGAATGTCATAGGTCTGTGTGCCTATGTGTATGTATACTGTATAAAAGATACTGGACAATTTCCTTCTGGAAAAAGTATATCTCTCTATCTATCTATCTATCTATCTATCTATCTATCTATCTATCATTTCAAAATAATCACAACCAAATCACAGGTAAATATTTTAGTACTGCCGGCAAGAGGGTAACATGAAGGTAAAACAATAACACTTATACTGAATGAGATGGGAAGAAAGCAAAATCCCCAAGGTAAGAACTAACAAAATAAAGAAATAGGATTTTCCAGCAATAAGCGGAAACCCCGAACTGCACAAACCCCAATACCATCATGTCAGACATTTATATCCAGTCATTCCTCAGAAAATGTCAGTCGGACTGAAAGCTACGCCAGACCCACACCTGCCATTAGTCACCTTTCTGATCGTTAGGCGATCTGACCTTGAAAGTCACCGCGACAGTGACGACTGACCCGCAGGCAGCCACCGTACGGTTCCTGCCAAGCTGGACGCGGTCTGTCTTAGAGAATCTACCCTGAAATACGCGCTGCGCGGCGGGGGCTGGCTGTACGGACGCTCCGGCGTTCACAGGGCACTTAGCCGCGTTAGCAGCTTAGCTCGCCACCCCCCATCATATTCATTTCACTCGCATTTCTCGTACACAG
>JAODJW010000040.1:25883980-25908698 GCA_026777045.1 Hyperopisus bebe
CTTAACTGTTAGCACTGAACAAACACCTATCTGCTCTAGCCTTCCTTCATTCAATCGCTTCTTTGGTTTTATTTATTTGTAAGCGTTCTGACAATTTTGAGTAATAAGTTCATCAGGAGTATAGAATGCTGGAGTACCAAACGGCCAGAGAGAAGGGTAACTATAGTCATGTATAGTTCTAACATGTCCAATTCCTTAGCTTGTGCATGATACTTAACTGTTCATATTAGCTGCATGTTGTCAGTGGTGATTAATTACTGCAGTAGTACCATTCTTCCTCTGGAAGGATGAGGTGGCGGAACTAAAACTGGTAACTGGAGATGTTGTGGACAGTGTCCTCTCCCTGCAAGACTGTGACTTACAGCAGAGTGACTCCATGCAAATGCTGGGTAAGTGTTTTCCATTCCATCATTTTTTTCAAACCCTAGTCAAGACACTTCTTATTATTGTAATTTTGTGGACAAAAAATGTTAACACTTGGAGTAACCTTAAAAACTACCTAAGAGCATTAAATGTTAATCATCTATTTCCTGCTTTCCTGCTGTCTTTTTGTAATCTGCTATTCTTGATTGTTACGATTGTTTCTAGCAAAATTTATCGTTAAGTGTCTCTGGTGAGATTTAGGACCCCGAAGAAGTTATTTTTAACATATTTTGAATTACGTTGCTCTATTTCTTGTAAATCTACATTAGTTTCTGGTTTATAATGTTCTTTTGGCCAAACTGATAATGTCTGTTTTTTGGTTAACCCCAGAGTACTTTCACTCACAGATTTTAGTTTATGTTTCTGTCACTTTAAGTAATCGCGAACGCGGAGAGATGTCTAAATTCAGTATCATTAAATTCTTTGCCTGATTATTTTAAATAGTATTTTTTTTTTTTGGAAATGCAGAATACAGGTTTTCATTTTTCATTTGTAAGTGATTTAGCTAAGCTACTTAATAAAAACTAGCTTCAGATGCTTCAAGACTGAAATTCTATGATGATTTTATAGTATCTCAGTGCAGAACATAAATTTGTTTCTATATAGAGTTCGGCTATCATAAAGTTGTCATTAGGTATCTTCGTGGTTAATGTACAGGAAGGAACCATAGTGTAAAACTGAAAAAAAATATTGGGAATTGCCATTATTTAATTTGATTCAAGTCTCACAACAATCATTGTATAAGTTAAATGTAATCTTTCTTAGCTCTTCAGATTCAGTTACTTCCTGTGCTCACACAGATTAAGATCATATATATACAATGGACACTTAAGCTCTCTTGTTGCAGGAGTCAATGCGAAACAGATGTCAAATCAAATGCTTGAACTTACGAGGGTCATTTCAGAACTGAAGGACGTCCTCCTACGGCAGGTACATCCCAGTCCTTCAGCACTGAGCCATCCAGCTGCTGTACTTCAGCTCTACAATGTTTTTACTTGTATACCGCAGGTCAAAGAAACTACCTCCCTGAGAAATGCCATTGTAGACTGCAAGGCATGTGGTAAGTCTATCTGTGTTACCTTCTAACAAAAGGTATACAGCAGGTATACAGCATCTCACGTTCATCATGTCTAATACTAAATTTGTTTTCCTAATTCTATTATACATTATATACATTATATATACTACATTACTACATTATATATATATGTATGGGGCAGCATCTGGCTCAGGGGGCTAAGCCTCTGTGCCTGTAATCATAAGGTTGCTGGTTCAAATCCAGCCTCAGCACAGCTGTGGGTCCTTCAGCAAGGCCCTTAACCCCCAGCTCCCTGGGCACTACTATAGGTGGCTGCCCTTTGGAGACAGCTTACTGTACAAAGAGCAAGTTGTGGGAGATGTAAAGACAATTTCCCCATGGGGATCAATAAAGTATTATTATATGGACAAAGGTATTGGGACACACCTCTTAATCACTGAATTCAGGTGTTTCATTCAGACCCATTGCCACAGGTGTATCAAATCAAGCACCTAACCATGCAGTCAGGTTTACAAACATTTGTGAAACAATGGGACATTCTGAAGAGATCAGTGAATTCAAGCGTGGTGCTGTCATAGGATGTTGCCCTTGCAAAAAGTCAGTTTGTGAAATTTTCTTCCCTGCTAGATATTCAACGGTGAGCTGTAACTGATATTATTGCAAAGTGGAAGCATTTAGGAACAACGGCTAGAAACTCATGAAGTGACAAACCACATAAAGCAGGGGTGGGCAATCTTATGCAGATTGGGCCG
This sequence comes from Hyperopisus bebe, assembly GCA_026777045.1. Classification (NCBI taxonomy): domain Eukaryota; kingdom Metazoa; phylum Chordata; class Actinopteri; order Osteoglossiformes; family Mormyridae; genus Hyperopisus; species Hyperopisus bebe. The sequence goes on from JAODJW010000040.1 coordinate 25,886,195, forward strand.
GTGTGTATGCAGGTTATTGCTGCAACTCCCTAATTAGATTACTAATTAGAGGACTGATTGGCTGAAGAGTCCTCACACTTGGTTTTGAACAGCTGACTTAAAGGTTATCCCAAAAATCTGCATACACACCGGCCCTTTGCGGATAAGATTGCCTAACCCTCGCGTAAAGTCAAATGTGGAGTGAAAAATCATGCTTCTCTGTCTGGCAGTCTGAATCTGAATTTGGTGGATGCCAGGAGAACATTATTTGCCTTCCTACATTGTGCCAACTGTAAAGTTTGGTATAGGATGGATAATGATATGGGGTTGGTTTTCAGGGGTTGGGCTAGGCTCCTTAGCTCCAATGAAGGGAACCCTTAATGCTTCAGCATACCAGGACATTTTGGACAATTCTATGCTTCCAACTTTGTGGGAACAGATTGGGGAAGGCCCTTTTTCTGTTCCAGCATGACCGTGTCCCAGTGCACAAAGCAAGGTCAGTAAAGACATGGTCGGGTGAGTTTAGTGTAGAAGAACTTGACTGGCCCACACAAAGTCTTGACCTGAACCCCATCGAACACCTTTGGGGTGAACAGAGATTGCGAGTCAGGCCTTCACGTCCAACATCAGTGCCTGACCTCACAAATGTTCTTCTGGATGAATGGGCAAAAATTCCCAGAGGCAAACTCTGAAATCTTGTGGAAAGCCGTCCCACAACTCCAAATTGATGCCTATGGATTTAGAATGTCAAAGGGTGTCATAAACATTCCTATAGGTAGAATGGCCAGGTGTCCCAGTGATTTTGTTCATACAGTATAGTGTATTTGCTCTGCAGGAAACATACAACATCTATGTTGTAATTTGGCACATTGTGGGGTGGATATCTGCAACAAGGGAACAGACATTCCACAGAGCAGGTTTTAATCAAACAGATGGCTTTTTAATGGAAAGACAAAACAAAATCAAAGATCCTTTACAAAAGATACTTTTTCCAATAACAAAGAAAAAGATGATTAAAACTCCAGGAAACAACAGACTGATCATTGGGCACAGAAGCTGAAATAATGACCCTGTGTTTTGGCTGTACCATCCCCAGGGCAATCTGCACAGCCTAACATGCTAACACACCAGAACATGTTAATGCCATGTTGTCATTAAAGGACTTGATGACTCGAAATTGACTCCGGCGAACCTGCGAGCCTGCCAGCCTGGGACATGCTTTCGGACAGACATGTGCATAGAGACAGAGGATGGGATCACATGCGGACCCTGTCCTGAGGGCTACACGGGCGATGGTGTCAGCTGTGATGATGTGGATGAGGTAATGCCTTCAATGGATGACTTTGAGGTGCTTCCATGTGGCTGTATTCTGAAACCACCACAGCAGCAGACTGAATCTGGGTCTTATTATTAACTGAATAACTGGAAGTTTCATAGTATTTTGAGGAAATCTGATATACCGTAGTGGTGATTCTTGGAAGAGCTGAAGTCTCGGTCTGTTTCTACATAAACCAGTCTTAGTGTATAAGCAATCTCTGTCTTGCAAGTAGCAAGAAATGTCCTTTTTTTCCGGCTGGTGCTCACAATCTTAGAAAGTTGCTTCAGTGTTTGAAATGGCTTGGAGGGAATGAGACTCGCTGCTCTGCAGTTTCAGGAGAAGGAAGACGATCTGATGAGACACTGCATTGTGTAACTGAAACTTGTGATAGAATTTCTGGATTTGAATCAAACCTCAGTTTGTCAAAAATGAAACAAAATTAGGATAATGATGAAAATATACTCAGGACCAAAGTAATTTTGAGGAAGTAACTTTTCTTGGTTTAGCTAAATATTTACTCAATCCAGACAAACATTCCTGCATTCTGCTTTTTTATAACAACGACTTACAGCAGCAGTAAAAGCAGGTGGAATAAAGGTGTGAACCCATTTCCACTAAATGCTACAGTTCCGTGGCCCGTGTAGATAATCTTTCCATGAAGCAGGCCTGAGCTGGCAGCAGGAGATGGAAAAACCTGTTGTTTGCTCAAATGCTGATAAACTTTCAGCTTAGTTAAATGAATAGCTCACTTCACTGACCTGTAGTTTCCATTACTCACCGTATCTGCTCTTGTTCAGCCAGGAATCAGCTGCCATGCTTGGGTCAGATAATGATGCTTGATTGATCCACTGAGGTAACAATAGCCATCTGCAGCCAAATGTTTTCTCTCTTTTGCCACAGGCCCAGAAGCCCTTGGACTTACGTCATGTGAACAAACTTATTTAAAATTGCATTAGTTACTGGGTCACCCCTCAGTGCACTGTGTACTAATAGATGCATTGACAATAAGGAACTCTTGAGTCTGACACGTCCTTCCTGATTTTTCTCTTTTCGTCAGTGTCTGTCGTCTTCCATGTCTCCTCCCTTGCTGGTGCCGATTGGCAGAGAGGTGACTGTGTTTGTCTTGTGCCCTATGCAGTGCCAGTTTAACCCTTGCTTCCCCGGGGTGCGCTGCGTGAACACAGCCCCAGGTTTCAGGTGTGAAAGCTGCCCACGGGGATACACCGGCAAGGTCGTGCAGGGCGTGGGCAGCGATTACGCCAGGAGGAACAAGCAGGTCAGTCACATGGCCTATCAGCAGGAACACCACCTACCAAAACTGAAGTACCTTTACTAATACAGTTAGAATTAATTTACCTGTTTTTAGTACAAGTTGAATAAAGCCACTGGTCTTTTACAGATTCATAGTAAGCCTTATCAGGCATTCAGACATTTAACCTGTTGTTAAAAATATCTGAGATGCAGCCATGGTAACTGAAATATAGACGGAATGTGGGAGTGGGGCAAGTTAGGTGCCGAACACATTATTATAATGATTAATATGAGACTGAGTTACCTATTGCCTTGGCTTAAAAATACCCCGAAACCCTGATGCACCATTCCTTCCTCACTTTACCACGTAATCATGGTTCCGTTTGCCGTGAGTCTTATACTTCCATGCTTCTTGGATCTCCATTTTGCTTTCTATCCCTCTGAGATGTCTCCCCGATGTTTATCACAGGTCTGTAATGACATAGACGAGTGCCAAGGTCCTAATAATGGAGGCTGCCCCCTTCACTCTCAGTGCCTGAACACTATGGTAAGTTTGTTTCTCACCACATTAAGATCCTTTCTGTTTGTATGTTTTACTAAAGGTACAGTTTCTGAATGTGTGTTTTCACATGCAGTGCATAATTTAGATTTTTTGTGATCAATTGTCATTGTTGACACAGCACACAACAACAAAATGTGTCCTTTGCATTTAACCCATATACGACACAGCAGGGGAGCAGCTAATTCAGCACCCAGGGAGCAGTGCTTGCTCGGGGTACCTCAGTGGTGCCTTCCTGGGTGGGGAGTCGAACCTGCAGTCTTTCAATTACAAGTGCACTTCCCTAACCATTAAGCCACCACTGCCCCCATAAGCATGCATGTGTGTGTTTTGTGCATAAATATGTATGTGTGTATATGTGAATACACTTTGCGTGTGTATTTCTGCATGCAGGACTGTTGTACAGGGAGGTTCTCTGGAGAACCTGGTTTAATCAAAACCAAAACAAAATCGAGTCAAGGTCCCTTTAAAAAAAAGATCAGAAAACCCTACTACAGAAAAACAACATTAAAACAAAGCAAAGTAACTTTATCTAAAAAGCACACCTTACACCATGTTCAGGGATGAGTTTCCCACTTCCTCATCCCAAGATAGTGATCCTAATCTGAATTTTGTTACCTGAGTTATCAGCAGTAGATATATTAGCAAGGAATCAGCCAACCCAAATCATCTCATGATTCCTATGTTATGGTACTGTGTGTATGTTCCTATGTATCTGATAGTGCTTGTGTGTTGATGACATTACCTTGGTGCTTTTATCCAAAGCACCTGATGGTATGTGGAAAGGTTGCATTTGTATGTGTGCTCTTTGGGATTTGAACCCACAACCTTTGCATCATGTGGTGTGCATGTGTGTATGTATGTATGTACATACTATATGCTACAGTTTAGATTTTAGCCTAACGACCAAATGGGCCCTTCTCTGTATTCGGTTAACCCCAGGGATCGTTCCGCTGTGGGCCCTGCAAGGAAGGCTTCAGGAGTGACCACTCAGGTGGCTGCCAGCCCCAGCAAACCTGCCAGGAAAACACATGTGACAGTAACGCCCAGTGCACGGTGGAAAGAGACGGCACCATTTCCTGCATAGTAAGGCCCTATCGCCCCTTCTCCATCGCCAGACACCGAAACATTTTAAGTATATCGTTATATCAATATATCATTATATTAGAAATATTTGTGAATCCATCATCTCCTGGCAGTACAGTGGCTAAGTGGGTAGCACTGCTACCTCACGCCAACAAGCCTGGGGACACAGATGCTGTGTGTGATGTACATGTGAGTCTCCTCCAAGTTCTCTGCTTTTCTTCTGCAATCTAAAAGCATGTGGTTTGGCTAATTGTCAGCTTTATCCTCTTAGTAGTGTGTCAATGTACCTATGTTTGCCATGCAGTCGACTGGCATCCCGTCCAGGATGCCCCCAACTGTGTGCCCGTTGATGCCTGGCATAGGGCTCCTGTCTACAACCCTGTACCGGATAAGCAATTGAAGTTTGAAAGATTGCAGTTCCTGCAATAATACATGACCAGTTATACTTTTTTATCAAAACTTGCGAACTTAATTTTCGGTTTTATGTACCTGAGTCTTTGTATTTCATTGAAATTTAAGCCACAAAAATGTCTTTGTTCCCGTCAGTGTGGTATCGGCTGGGCTGGTAACGGCTATGTTTGTGGGAAGGACACAGACATTGATGGGTATCCCGACAGGAAACTGAACTGCAAGGACCCTACCTGCAAAAAGGTAATGTCGTCGTCTTTCGACATAGCCGGCAGGCGATTTTTTGGAAGTTCGGGCTTTTGAAAAAATTTTGAAAGCAAGAACTGGCGTGCAGATGGGCCAAAGATTGCAGTTTCTTTGTTGATTCTAGGACAATTGTGTTTATGTTCCGAACTCTGGGCAAGAGGACGCTGATCGAGATGGAATAGGTGATGCGTGCGATGAAGATGCAGATGGAGATGGGATTTTAAATGAGCAGGTGCGCCCTCTGGTGTTTATTGCAGAAATAGCCTAACGGTAAATAGTGATCTGACCTGATTTTCTGTCTCTAACCCTGCAGGATAACTGCTGGCTGAAGCCCAACGTAGACCAGAAGAACAGCGACAAGGATCGCCATGGTGACGCATGTGATAACTGCCGACATGTGGACAACCTTGACCAGAGGGACACGGACAACGATGGCAAAGGGGATGCGTGTGACGATGACATGGATGGTGATGGTGAGACCAAGAGCAACCAGCTCTCTGCTTCTACCAGCTGATCTCAGATCTGCTCTGTCATGTTGATAATTTTGACTTGCAAGTTCAAAACTGCGCTCCGTTCAGTTTTAATTTACCTTCCTAAAAAACAATCCCACCCATGCAGCAAGAGAGGAGAAATGTAATTTGTTAGAGATGATCACATGGAACAAGGGTATTAAGACAAGCCAGACAACTGTAAAGATAGACCTGAGGACACCTTTAACGCAAAGACAAAATGTAATATGCACATTTGTGAAACATAGACAGAACATGATTTTGGCATTTAGGCTTAATGTTGATGCTTGTAAATTGTGACTGCAAAATTGTAAAGCATTAAACTGACATTGCAAAACTAAACAAACTTCAGGAATACCATTGCACAATATGGTACCAAAATATAGATCAAAAAATGATCTGTGTTTTGCCAAGTTTTCAATTAATAGTGCATTGCAGCTTAGATAAGTCTCCAGTCTCCTTTCACACACTTTTAAAACAATACAGGCATCGCCTGAAACATAGCAGATAGTAAGTGGTTGTATATAATGAGAAGAAGTGTCAGTGTTGTCAGTTAATGGATCAACCCCTAAGACACCATGTAATTCTGAATGATATTTGAAAACCTTAATAGAACACGAGTAATGCATTTGGCCTGAGCAAGGGTAAGAATTAGTTAACTTATCAAAGCCAGCTTAATCTGCAACAGATGGAGGCCCTGCAGTGGCTGGCCGCCTTCACAAAATGCCATAACAACCCCCTCCGGCATTAATCAGTTTGAATGTGCAAGACCACTTTATGACAATGGCGTAGCAAGCGGAATGCACGGATGTGCACCACCACATAAAGACCAGTAGATGGCGAAAAAATGCCTAAATCCCATTTTATATTCCCGGCGTTCAGACATGCAAGGTTTCTTATTGTTAAAAGTGAAGCAAATAAAAACATAAATAATCTAAATAGTATTTCGGACATTGTAACATAGTGGTGTGGGTTATAAGATGAACAGATTATTAAGGTAATAAAACACAGTCATGTTGTTTTTAGGTACATTACCTCTTATCCTGCCAGTGGCCAGTGGTGTGATGTCACCACTGGGCGCATAGGCAAGGCCCTTAACCTCAATTGCTCCAGGAGCTGGGTGATCATACATTGGTTAAAAGTATCTGCTAAATAATAGTAAATGTACATTGGAAATGTGCCCCCCAGCCTTATGTCTTCTGCTGCCTGGGATAGACTCCAGGCGTCCCAGTGACCTTCACTGGGATAAGTGGTTGGAAGATGGATGGAGGGATATATTAGCTTTTAAGACTATTACACCCATTTGTCCTACATTCAGTTGTGAGGGGTTTCTAGAAATACCCATGAATAAAAAGTATTATTTACCGACTCTTCGGGATATAGTGGCTTGGCATATCAAATTTCCACATTCATGTCTACATTTGCACACTTCCTGTTAGCTTCAATGGGCCTGGCTGTTCTCCTCTGCCCTCGTCTTATTAACCAGGTGTTCCTGCCCACAGCACAGCCATGACTGCATGTTTTTTTATTGCACCGTTCTCTGTTAACACCGTGGCTGTTCCTGTGCTGCTGGAACCACCCTGTCTGGCACCAGCAATCACGCCACATTCAGTATCGCTTAGATCACACCTCTTAGCCACTCTGAATCTTAGCCAAACAGTAACTAAACCACTTCACTCAGTCTGTGTACTGCATAAATTAATTTGCAGTCATTTGATTTGCTGTTTGGGGGAGCAAGTTATTTGTGTTAACATGTTATAGCAGACATACCTAATACAGTTGCCACTGAGAGTATAATTATTAGTTATAAGTTATTTCTATTACATGTAATTCTTATCTTCACAGTACTTGCCACTGGAATAAAGCGTTTGGTATTTTGTTCGTACACTCTGAGCCCAAATGAAAGGTGTGCATGATGATTACACATTTTTAATCACAAATGAAAATCTAAATGAGCACAAAAAATCCAGAGGTACAGACAGAGCTGTTTTGTGGTGACTGAAGTCATCCTGTAAAACACTTCAAGAACGACCAGGGGCTCACAATACGTGAACAGTGAAAGCTTTCTGGAGGATTCCCCCGTGGCTATGTATCCGGGTTTAATGACAGAAACCCGTGTGACAGCGCTCATGTGTAATGCTATGCCTCATTTGTATTCTGTTACTCATCTAACCAATGGAATACACTTGACTGGTCACTTTTATGATTTGTCCGGCAACTGAATGACATGTGACGCCTGTTAAGACCTGAAAGACTTCAATTAAACTGAGTGTGAAAGCTGTACCAGAGATCACATTGGAAGACAGCAGTTTTTTTAATACATCAAACAGATCCTTAAGGATTCTGTACTGTAGTATCTAAAGAATTATTCCTGAACACAAAGAACATATGAATGAATGACAAAACATCTGGAACATTCTAATTAAATATCTCCACTAAAGACTCTCTCCAAAACATCTTTTAGTGGCAGTTAAAAATGACAAGTCTGTAATTTGTAAGACCTACTTATTGGCCCATCCACAGCCCATTCATTTCAATTATGCATGCTCTACATTCTGAACAGTTCTTACTTACGGTTTAACACTGCAATGCCTTGGGCCATTGGGTATACTGCACCTTTCACCACTTTAATTTCTGCTGGCTTCCAGGTCTGAAAAATTTCCTGGACAACTGCCAGAGAGTGCCAAATCCTGACCAGAGGGACCGGGACAGTGATGGAGTTGGTGATGCCTGCGATAGCTGTCCTGAGATTCCCAACCCCAACCAGGTCAGCCACCAACACCAACAACATCAATCAGTGATTAAAGGCAGAGAGTAACTCATCAGGATAGAAACTCTGCTGGATACCAGCACTCTAGAATCAGGGTTGTGTTCCCCTGATCCATGACCTAAAATATAATGATATTGTAAGAAGTTCATGTTAAGAAGCTTTATGTGACGTCTTGTGTGTAATGTCTTTTAGTCAGACAGTGACCACGATCTTGTTGGTGACTCCTGTGACACAAACCAAGACAGGTACTACAATTGATGCTGAAGAGACTTTGGTTTCCTGTTGCAAGGATCTGTCTCCTTACAGGAAAATCTATCTTTTCTCTTACAATGGCAGCGATGGTGACGGTCACCAGGACTCCAAAGACAATTGTCCCAACGTCATCAACAGTTCACAGCTGGACACGGATAAGGATGGCCTCGGGGATGAATGTGACGATGACGATGACAACGATGGCATACCTGATATCCTGCCACCGGGGCCAGATAACTGCAGACTGGTTCCAAACCCAGACCAGATTGACAAAAACAGTATGTGACTGGGGAAAAAAAAATATTATCAAATCAAAATCATTGACTTTTACTGTCTAATCACTAGAACGCGTAAACTAGTAATTGAAAGTCTTTGGTCTGTAGTTCTCCATCAGCAGTATAATACAGCAAATAAATTACAACTGTACATAAAACAGTTACTGTACAGCAATATATGTTATACATATGCACAAATACAATATACAATAAACACTTTATATAGACTGGGGTGCAAATAACAACACCAGATAACACCACAGTAGTGCAATGGAGAGGGAAGGTATTTCAAAATAATAGGAATAATTAAATTATTTCATGTAGGCCACAAACACTGTGTGTACCATTCCATCCATTTTTCATAACCGCTTAACTACTGTGCATTACACAAAGTTCATTTGTTTCAGTTGATTAAATAATCTATGGTTAAGTACATGGGTACTCAGTAACAGTTTTGCACCTCCTGGACTGTGGGTTTGAATTGCCCGCTTCTCCGTTTGTGCTGAGTTTGGATGTTCTTTCCTTCGCTTCCCTCTGGGTACTCTGCTTTGCTGCTGCAGGCTAAAGATATTCACATAAGTAAACTGGCATCTTTAAATGAGTGCATACATGTTTGCGTCTCCCTGCAAATTACCAGCATCCTGTCTAGGCTGGTGTTCCGCCTTCTACTCTATGCTGTCTGCACTAGATAAGCAGTCGGAAGGATGGGGGAATTGGTTTTTTGTGCCTCATGCTTCCTACTGAAATGACACTTTGAAAATCCTCAAGTTTAATGTGTCTGCTTTCTTGGGCAGATGATGGCGTGGGGGATATATGTGAGTCTGACTTTGACAAGGACAGGGTGATTGACACGATCGACAACTGCCCCGAGAATGCGGAGATTACCCTCACTGACTTCAGGGCGTACCAGACTGTGGTGCTGGACCCTGAGGGAGATGCACAGATTGACCCGAATTGGATCGTGCTCAATCAGGTGACCAATCCTCTTTCCTGATGCCACTGATCATTGCGATGCTGGTCAGTTCATACCAGCAGGTCACAGGTTTCACAGTATAAGGAGACTGACACCATAGACTGATTGTTCTACAGAGTTAATCGATGTATCACTTTCATACTTCAGCGGTTGAGCCTTCTGGTTATAACATAATAATTAAATGCACTTTGCCATATGGAGTATCTTCTGAAAATATGGAGACTAAAGATCCATTACTTTTTGTTACACTGGAGAATATATGAAGAATAGTAAGTATTATACAAGGTCCTGTAAACAACAGGAACAGTCATTTTAAGAATACTTTGTGAAACCTAGTTATTACTATAAATAAGCAAATCATAAACTCACAATATAATCTCATGGCCCAGTAATTGTCATACACCAGGTAGTGATACAACAAACTGAATGGAGGCTTTTAAGTTAGATATATATCTGGTACTATGAAGTTTTTAAATTGGAAGTCAGTTTACAGTGTATACATAATAATCCACCATGTCAAATCTGGGTACCCATTTAAATTGATATCTGAAAGATCATCTTTCCTATCTAGGCATATGTAGCATAAACATTTGTATTGAAATGACTGGGTAATAATAGTCCAACCTTCTCTCAGGGTATGGAGATTGTACAGACCATGAACAGTGACCCTGGACTTGCTGTTGGTGAGTGTGACTGTAGTATCATAATCAGTGCTTGGTGCTACAGGTTTCGGAATACATTAAACCTTATAGTCTCTCCGCAATGGTAACAAGTTAACAAGGATGTGACAATAGGTGCTTATAATTACATGAGTATTTGTGCTTTCATCTTTTGGATATTGGGATGCGGGCAGGCAGTGCTGCTGTATGACGTGAATTGGACTCCACATGCATCTTTTTTCTTTGCTGTAATGTGTCTACACGTTTGTTTTTAAGAAGTCGCATTTCTGACATCCTCCAGGCTACACGGCCTTCAGCGGAGTGGATTTTGAGGGCACGTTCCATGTAAATACGGTGACCGACGACGACTATGCCGGATTCATCTTCGGCTACCAGGATTCCTCCAGTTTCTACGTGGTGATGTGGAAGCAGACGGAGCAGACGTACTGGCAGGCTACGCCCTTCCGGGCTGTGGCTGAGCCCGGCATTCAGCTCAAGGTTAAGCCCGACTCCCACTGGGAACATGCAAGTGGGACCATTTACCGTGTTTTACTTAAGATCTAGACCTCATGGACATTTCAGTAACACTTTAAGTGTATTTAAAGTATTATAAACGTGACCAAAATTCAAAGCCTTTCCCAAAAACCGCCCATGTAATACAAACCTTCAGCTGTACAACAGCTATATTTTGAAATCATTGAGACAGCTTTGTCTTAGTGTTCTTTGCAGGGTTGAACATATATGAAATAGGGTTCCTTTAAATCAGAGCTAGATAAGATTTTAACAACTCTGAGCTATTAGTTAAGTTCTCCCCAAACGAGCTTGATGAGCCAAATGGCTCCCTCTTGTTTGTAAATTTCTTATGTTCTTATGCTTCTGCTTCTTAGCGTGTTGAGATATGATGGTATTGCCATGCCCACTGTAAGGATTACATGGGAGGGCCCTTCAAACATTTCAGCCCCTGAATAAATGCACTTCGCTTCTGGGTGACTTTGTGCACATTGAGTTCCCAGAACAACACAACCCCACTGCATCTACTGTGTTTGTAACGAGTTATTTACCAAGAACAAGTAGTAGTTCTGGGTATCTTCTTACATTGTGAAATCTGGAACCCGCACGTGCCCCATATGTTGGTGTCATTGTCTAGGCGGTTAAGTCTAAGACGGGGCCTGGGGAGCACCTGAGGAATTCCCTGTGGCACACTGGGGACACGGACGACCAGGTAAGATTGCTGTGGAAGGACCCACGCAACAAGGGCTGGAAGGACAAGATGTCATACCGCTGGTTCCTGCAGCATCGGCCCCAGGTGGGATACATCCGGTGAGACAATCAGGATGACTCACAGAGCTTCTGTTAATTTTATTCTTTCACAGACAATGTAATCCAAGCCGCTTTCCCCAGCGATACATACTTCAGTCAGTTTAACACCTTTTTCTGTGAGCTTTGAGCCAGTACTGTGAGCGGTTTCTTTTTCAGTTCCCAGTAAAAAGGTGACCAAATTTTACATCATTTTTACCAGATCTTCAAATTGTACATTTTGTTCAGTGAAACTTCTAAGTTGTATTGCAAGTTAACATATAAAATAGGATTGTACGATATGACTAATTTTAATTTTCACCGGACATAAAATCTGTGACGTCCATTGGCTTCTCATTGTGATGAATGAGGTCTATATGTGGTTTTTCATTATGTGGTTATTGTTGTGGTTTAACTTTGGCAGAGCCCGGTTCTATGAAGGTCCTGAGCTGGTGGCTGATTCGGGAGTGATCATTGATACCACCATGAGAGGCGGGCGGCTAGGAGTCTTCTGTTTCTCCCAGGAAAACATTATCTGGTCCAACCTCAAGTACCGCTGTAATGGTGAGTGAAATAAAACATATTCATATCGCTTCATACTTGGATTGACTGCACAATCTGGAATCTTCTGTGATTTAATTCAGGTGGAAGAGCAGCTTTTGCTTTAAAGAAAATATTTCCTGAATTAGATATATTCCTATTGAATGCACAACTGAGACTTGGAATTAAGTTTGATTCTGAATAATGTGCTTTGCAGGTATTACCAATAGCAAGACAACTTAAACTGTGGCTATCTAGTAATAAAAAGTAAAATATGAAAACTTTTTTTCTTGATATTAGAAGCTTCAAGGTTCACTGAAACCCTGCAGATGTTTTGGACACAGATGCTGCTTCACCAACATAATGTTGTTCTGCAGATTTTTTAGTTTTAGTTAAAACAATTTGTGTACTTCCCACTGGTAATTTAACATGAATAACATAGTATTGCAAAAAAAATATTTTATGTTTGACAATCGCGTTAATCAGACAAGAAACCTCTGGCTTTAAATCCCTCTCCAGTAAAAGGTCACTAAAAGAAATCAACTTTCTAACAATAAACTAACATGGATCAAATCAAAAGATAGAACTCAATGCACAGAAAAGCTTTATCGGAGTGCTGATTTCCTTTGATGCCTCTTCTCTCCATAGACACCATCCCTGTGGACTTTCATGAATTAACTGCACAAGTTACAGGTGACACAAAGTGAACCAACCTGGATGACAGAGCATTGTAACATATACTTCAGAGACAGCCTTTTCAATATATATAAATTTTTTTGTATTCGCCTGGGGCAGTTACGCTTGTCTTCAGAAGAGATTCTGTGATTTGGGTGGGATTTTTTCTATGTGTAAACAAAATACAAATTATAAAATGATTTAATGAACTCAGATGGCATGCACTTTTTGTGACTTGCAATAGCTGGCTTTGGTTTTATGTTTAGGAATCAACTCGCACATTTTTTTCGTTGTAGGAAAAATGTCAGTTTGGTGGTTTTTTCAGAATGTTTTTATGTGTAGTGCAATATTCAAGAACTTTATTAGAACTCAGACGTAAATTTTACAGTCTAATTCATTTTTCTTATGAGTCTATGGACAATAGAAAACCAAGCTACATAAAGTCCTGTGGAGACATTTTTATGGTAAAACAGTATTGTGTATTATTTCATATTGTTTACATACAATTATGTTTTTGTTCTAAAAAAACTGATAAAGAAAATAAATTTACAGACAACCTTACACAGTTCATTTATAAGCACAGAACTGCTCATTTTTAATTGTCTATTACAGAAAACACTAATTCAAGGACACCCATAAAAGGAATTTATTAGTCTGTCAAGACATTATATTGGTTTTGAAAAATATAAAAATATATCAAATGCTGAAATTTTGTGCTGAAAATTTCTGCAGCATCAGTAAAAGAAGGTACAGCACATCAGCTTAAAAAACGTTTTATTGAAAGTCTACATAATTTTTAAAAGTGTGAAACATTGGTATACTTAAAAAAACAAACAAAAAAATCACCTGTTAAATGTTTTCTGTCTGGCCCCCAGTAAAGAAACACTCCTACATGCTTCCGGCTCCCTTCTTATGCCTCCACGCCATCCGTATCTGAGAACGTCCAGCAGAGTCAAAACACAAACTGCCGTAGCAATAATAGACTGAGATTAATAAATCATCATGAATCCTTTTCACAGTTATGTGTTATAAAGGCATTCATACGTTAGTGATTGCTAGCCTTTACAATAGTGGTGAACAGAATAAAAGAAAGCAAAACAGGCACATCTCCTGACAAAGAGGGGGTGGCTTTAGCTTAAGGACCCAGTAAGTACCCCTGTTAGTATACTGTACTAGTTTACACCAGTTACAAATAAAGTAACTCAACAAGCAGGGCAATGTGTGAACAACACAATGGTTGTAGGTGCAAGTCCCAAAGAACACACACAAATTTATCACCATTCCTTCTACATTAAATCAATTTGCATAAACGCCACAGGCAAAGAAATGAAATGAAGAATGGCATGTTAATTGTTGAAGATGACATTTAATAATATAGTTGTAATACTTTAATAATACACAACCGAGGATCATAATTGTATAATGATAATATATAATAGCAATATTTGGTTTTCTTGTAGCTTCTAAAGGTTAAATTATTATTTTTCAGTTTGCTGGTCAAACCAACAGGCCATTCTTTAAAGTCAGCAACAATAAATTAAATAAATATGGATTTTATTCTTCAGATTTCACCAAATACAAAGAATCATCATATGGGAAAAATAAAAAATGTCTTCACCTAAAGTTGTACTGTTAAATATTTCTAAATAAACTGCTACGTCTGATATATGTGGGAAAAACAAATCCTTATGCACTAAAACAGACAAAAAACTACAAGCAAGGATAATTTAATTTTAATTTTCTAATATTCTGCTTTAGATTATAACACTTTGTACTGTGTAAAAAATACAGACTGTACTGGAATGTTTAATGCAATTTAAAATATGAAGACAATTACATTTTAAAAAGATATATATTAACATTGTCGTTTGGTAGTGAAACATTTTTTTCTTATATAATAAGTGTTTCCTTAAATATATCTGGTATTAGAAGAGAAAGAAAAGTACAGATCAAGTGTAGGTGGAGTTGAAAATGACAGCTGGTGTATTTTATTAAATCACCTTCTTTAAAAACAAACGGCAGTTTGCTTTAATGAACATGTATGCTGATGCTATAAAGTGTACAGTACATAACAGATTAAAGTGCATGATACCCACACTTTACTGAACCTCAAAGTCTAAAATATATTTTCAGGTAATTATGAATTACTTTGCAATGACCAGGTTTCAGCTACAGAGGACTGTATTAACAAAATGGTTATATTTTTCTATAAACGAAGCTATAGTGAAACTGAAATGTTTGCAGAACAAAACAGGTTAAACCAAGCTAATGTAAGATTCTTCTTAAAAACCAAAAGAAAAAGTATCAATGTAACAAAGATTTTTTAAAGGGTAAAAGGCTCCACAAAACTAAAAATAAACTGCAATGCTATACAAAGTTACCAATGTTAAGCTTTTTCAATGTTTTTCAAAATATTATTGGACAAACCACTGAGGCTACAATCACATTCTGGAAACCTGAGCAATGATCGCCAATAAGCAAAATCCTGTGTATTAAAGTAAAATATGTGATCATGAACAGTGAGAAGCGCTCAATCCTTTCATCCCATAAACTGTTACTGTACCCCGCACTGCAGGAGATGCTACAATTGATTAATAAGGAGCAGTGAACCAGTCATCAAGTAGGAAGGAGTTCAATTGCTGAATTAGGAATTCAATATTTACAGCATAGTTAATGTCTCGCACACTCCCCAGGACCACCAATTTATAAATATTAAGAATCTAAAGTGAATAAAGATGGGAAAAATATAAAACATAAAAGCCCAAGTCATTGTTTGAAAATAATCATCAGCATCAACTCTGTGGATGAAAGAAAAATCTCCCGTTCATTAAGGAAAATTAGGTTTCAGCTAAGGATGGGTACAATTATGGGTAATTCCAGTCCTTAATAGAGTAAACATGATAATATAAATTGTAACACAAACCTCAGTTGCTTCACAACCCCTTTACTAAGTGACTTGCTACCTAAAACTACAACTACGAAAAACTACATAAACTCACCCTTGTTGTAGGACATAAATAATCATAAAGTTTGTTCATTTGCTGTTGTTACAACTTGTAGTTCTTTACTTTTCACAGAAACGCCTGAAATTGTTCTTTTAACACAAACAGATTGAATTATTTTTTATATGTGATGATTTCCTTGGAAGAACAATTGTAGTCAGGTCATCATTAAACAAGTCCTGAGACAACATAGAGGTTCATGTATACCACAGTGAGTCGAGTGAAACAGCAACTGAATGGTATGAAATGATGCCTGTTCACCTGCAATGATAAAATGTACAAGCTGGCCACATTTCCATTGGTGGCCGGTATATTTGGAAACAATGTATAAAATGTACCTGTACAGTCACTACAAAAACATTTTTAGTATGTCATAATGGGAAGATCAGACTACCCATGGCCCATAAAGCCCATACACCAGACTTCTGAACGTCAAACTATTATGAAAATACACTATGCGATTGCATAGAATATGAAGTGGCAAAAATGCTATTTGACAGTCAAAATACATACAAAAGAATAAGAAGCCTGAGCAACCTCTTCATTTTCCTACCTTAAATATACAAACAATAGCTGACAGCACACTTGTAAAGCCTACAGGTCACCACGGTAACTAACATTGTAAGGCATGTATGTAACACATTCCAGTAAAAAAATGAACAAGGTGACAAACGCTCATCCAAGTTTACTCGTAGAAATAAAATCATAAAAAATAATAAAATATGATAGAAAACCGTAAAAAATAAGAAATTGTTTTTATAGAAAGACCAGGGTGTCTGCAGCTAAGTATCAGGCTTCAAACCTCCTTGGACAGACCAAAGGAGCCACCAAGGTCCAGAAGTAGAGCACCAGACACACCCAGCAGGAGGCCATCTTAATCCAGAACACGGACCAGCTGCCATCGAGGAACTTCTCGATCTTCGCGTTGTCGTAACTGGGGGAACAAGAATGAAAGACCTAATACAGTGTGGGCTCTTGTTCTCTTAAAGCCCAGGGGTAGGAACTATACTTGATTACTCAAAGAGCCTGAAATACCAAATGGCCAACAGGGTCTAGAAAGCAATAACAGTGATGCAGAAGTAGTGTTTAAGCAGAAGCATAAACAGGCAGAAGCAGAAATATGTAGAATATAGGACATTTTGATCATGCTGCTTATATACGATTGCTGAAAAAACAGGTGATATTCTGATATCTGTGGATGTTTATAGAGAGAAGGTAGTATGGAATCTGAAATAACTATGAACTCCAATTGTGATTTGGAAATTTATATTGATCACATTGTGATCAACTGTGATTAACTATGATTACTATTCATAAAATGTACTTTAAGAAGACTTTAAGGCATTTAACAAGACTGACAATTATGAGAACTCCTATGTGCTGTACCAATCAGGGCCAGCAAGGCTCACTTTCATTTGTAAACATGCATATTAAAGGTGGACACTTGATGACATTTTTCCTTTTGGGTGGTTACAGCACTATACATTTCAACATAATTGGTTGAGAATACATTGTCATGCAGTGGACATGATGTATCAAGTATATGGGTGCTATGAATCATGAGGTTCACGGTGCACCTTTCATTTACCAGGTGGAACTTGGGGTCTCACCTCTTAGCATTTTACTTTCTTTCTTGTTCAGATTATTTTTGGCCATGTACTTGCTATGGTGAATAAAATAAATACACATAGATAAATAAAGGAATAAAAGGCAGAGAAATGTACTGCTTACTGGAACCAGTTGGTGACTGTCATCATGACGTAGAGAGACCCAAGGAAGAAGACAAAGTGGAAGTATGAGTAGCTGTAAATTGTCCCGTCCTGTTCGTCATATACCACATACTGCCCTCCACCGGTCCTCTCTTCTTCTTCATAGTCATCTACAAAAATAAAATGGGGGAAAAAAAACTCCTAATAACTGCAGCCTTCAATCATTTGGGGTCTGTGTATTCCACATAACTTCCATGAAACCTTAATTGTATTTCAATGAGATACATTTAGAGAATAAAGGCTATTCTGAATCTTAGTTGTAAATAAGTTCAAACACTGAAAGGTATCACTGTAAGGTTTCTTAGACCAGAGGAAGAGAAACATTACCTCCATCGTCTCCAAAGCAGAAACAACAACGTGCCCTCTGTAAAGAAAGCAGAGCATTCCTATTATTAACAATAATTATTATTGTTGTTGTTTTGCATTTTAATAACTGAAATTTTCAGGCAGTATGAGTACTAGGACTATCTGAAATGTCACAACCCAAGGACAACCTGTACCATGACATTATAGACGCTCCTCTACTTACGAATGAGATACGTTATGAACAGCCGTTCGTAACTTGAAATGTCGTTATTCAACATCAATTTAAGAATATACGCAAGTACAAATAATTAGGATGCTGGAAGTACGCACGATACGCTGCTGTGTGGCGGGAGTAGCGGCCAGAAGTCATACTAGGCGGAACTGGCGCGCAGGAAAAAAAAATTGTTGCGGACAGGAAACAGGGAGACCAAGGAACACAATTTGGACTTACAGTCCTCTTCATTCATATGTCTGAAAGTTCGTAAGTTGAAAGTTCTTAAGTAGAGGAGCGTCTGTACTTCGATATTTTCTGTGAATGATTTGGAGAAATAATCTGTAGTAATTACAGCTGCTTTTTATAGACTGTTTAAAGATAAAAATCTGGAAATGTGAGAGTTAATTATACAGCTGAATCCAGAATTTCTGAAAGACTAAACAGTGGCTACCATTCTCTCTCTATGGAAATACCAAACAGCCCTATTAGCGCTACAGACATAAAAGCAGAGATCGAGATTTAGAGATAAACCGTGCTTACCCCCCCTCCCCCCACCCAAGCTGATCCTTTGCCTCATGCACTGGCTTCCAACAGTTCTGGTTCATAAAGAGGCCATTCATTTCCAGTAAAATATCCTGAAGCTGCCTTTACATTCCAAATAAAGTACAGAAACCATATTCAAAGATGCTGTGACATTTTAGACATGGTTCATTGAAGTCAGCTCTCAGTACAGCAAAAAGGCACGGTAACCTAAAGGAGCTGTCACTGGCAACAGCATTGGCGTTTGCTTGTCTCTACCCACAGTCTTACAAATGCACTTCCTCTTATGACAGCTGAATATAGCTGCATTTTATTACGTTAATTATATTGGTTTCATAACAGCAAATCAAGCAGTCAGGACAAGACAATTGGCAAGACAAACAAGCAAGCTAATGTTACTGCCGTGCCATGACATGTTAAACAATTAAATAATAGTTGATAAGAAGTGAAAAATTTCTGGGTATACATAGCAAAGAGTAATGTAAGTAAGAGTAAGGTTCGCTTAACTGCTAGTACTCATATGATTTTGATGGTGTTATGGACACAAAACATATTTACATAGATTGATAACTTGTATCGCGGCAGTTAGCTGGTGCTAATTCCACGCTAAAAATGAATCTGTGATTCCAAGACCCTCTGAGCCCCCCCCCGTGCCCCATCAAATGTTTATTCAAACCTCATTCTCTGGCATGGCAATCCTGTACACTCGCAGTGCTGCAGAGCTCCTCCTAGTGGTGGAGGTCAAACTGCAGGGGAAAGCACACGCCACCGGGAACCCGCAGACACACACAGACAGACACAGACAGACACACAGACAGAAATCAGATTAACAGATAAAACTGGGTGTGGCCATTTTTCCTCCCAGCAGTTAATCACTCAACAAATATCTGGTGAGTTTGGGGTCACTATGGAAAATACTGATATTTCCACATAGACATGCAATTTGCTTGTGGAGCATATTAAACACATTCTACCCTGGGACACAGTGCAAACACTGAAATTCTTCAACTCAGTTCTCAAAACTATATTAAAAATGCCCGAGTTCTGTTTACCTGGGGGATCTAAAAAGGTCACAGGTCTATCATATAAGAGAACTTTCGAATATCATAAAAGTGACAGATTATCTGTCAGTTCCTCTTGTCTCATGAGCTGTGTGTGAGCACACCCTTCCATGCAGACAGCGAGAGCTGTAATCTTTACTTCTTATGGGCGACTTTTATGTTCAAAAATAAGGCTGCTTGATGACTAGAAAATTATAGGATTCTGTCCGCCTCGGTCTCTCATTTCTCTCTGTTGACACAGGCTTTTGTTTATACAGTTTGCGGCCGAAGCACTAATCAGGAATTTTTCAACCATGCTAGTAAGAGGAAAGGCGGAGAGTGTTTTTACAAGATAATTTGAAGGTTGAATACCATACTTACCAGGAGTACAGCACGCAGCCAAATAAGATGACCGTACCCACACCAGTCACTATCTTATTGTCGTTCTCGGAGCCAGAGTTAAAGGGGAAGACGCACACCGTGATATTGGCACCGTCCTTCTCCAGGGCTACAAGGAAATTTAAAATAAGTTATATCAACCTGGAGAGAAGGGTTAGCCACACGGCTGCTGTGATGGACATGTCTGTCCAGGAAATGAGGGATTTGCCCGACTGACATTGGTCAAATGTCCTGAATTCTTAGCAAAAATCAACTTTAAGGTATCCGACAACCTGTGGGGACTATATTCAAGCAACTGGAAATTTTATAAGAAAGCTAATTAATTGATATTTAACAATTCTACCAGTGAACTCTGACGACAAAGGGAGATAGTGCTAAGAAAGTGTTTTCTACACACCAAGTCAATTCATTGACCCTCAAGAATTTGTAATGAAGACGAGACCCATATTAAAGCGACTATTATTAGAGCCCCCCCCCCCCCCACTTACTCTCGATGGGCTTGCTAGAGAGTGCAGAGAAGGTGAGGTACATGACGTACACGCTAATGACACCAGACTGGAGTAGGCCAGATGTAGGCTGGACTGTAGAGGGCAACAAACAGTTTGTTGGGTACAGAAGATGCCAAACACACACAGCACTAGAACATTTATACACTTAGTGTCCATCCATCCATCCTTCCATCTCAGGGTCATGGGACATTACATGCAGCTTGCTGAAAATGCATAACGGCAAATCACATTAAAAGACATCTGAAGTGTCCTAGAGAGGAAACTCACGCTTCTGGATGCAGGGAGAGATTGCCAGGAAAGACACCAGCACACAGAGGCTGCCATTGATTCCCAAAAAGACCTTGTTTAGGGTGCAGGCTTCAGGGTGGGTATAGAACAGGCACATGAAGACCATGGCTCCCACGGCAACGGAGAAGAGCACCAGCGTGACCAAGACCAAGGCTGCATACCACAGCTTGTTGTACTTAATTCCCGATGTCCTAGGAGAACGGGATCATAGAGGAGGTCAATCGATAGCTGTGCAAAGGAGATGACACTGCACCAGACCTTGTTCTATACCTTCACTACATGGGGAATGAGACAGTCAATGAAAATCCTTTAGGATGATTGCATGTGACTCTTGCTAACTCTGCAGGAGATATGTGCAAGTCCACGGCATTCAGCACAGAATCACAGTCGGCAGCCTGACATGTTAGTATCTCAGTTACCAGAGACTATACATTTGTCATAATGCTTATAGAGGTGGCTAAAGGGGTATATTACAAGAGTAAGAATAACAACAACACAGAAATGAATACTTCACGGATAAGTCAATTCAGCACAACACTCAAATACCGGAATTACATTCTGATTGATTTATGAATTGAATTTCAATACGGCTGCCCAATACAGCGGACCAGGATTTAATATCATTTTTCTGAAGTACAGCAAAAGTGGGTTGTTGTATTTTTAATGAACCCCAAAAAAACAAGGTCAAGAGAAAGTGTAAAGCGCTCCATATGAATCAGATTCCCCAGATTCATTCAGGCACACCCTCTGGTATACAGTATAAACTATTTCTGTGCATCTCTCCCAACATTAATGCACGGTAATTTTTTTGCTGAACTGCCTAAATAAGACCCCAGAGTCAGATGCAGGCGACCCGCCTATGATACCCAAATACCAAACACTTAGCCAACCATTTCCGAGGCCCCTCTCCAAGTGTCTGACTGGCAGCTCAAGCACAGTGTAATTTGTGTGTTATTTTTGTGTTGCACCTTGGCTTGAGAGGGCTCTGTCCTCACGCCACAGGAGGTTTATACGCCGGGCAACTCTGCTCTTCTATTTTTCCAAGACAGATTAGACTGAAAATTGCATTTGAGTCCCACTGACTTCCAACCTTCTGCTTTTGGCCGTGGGGGAGGAAATGGTAAATGTGTGTTTCATTGACCACGTGCTTCACGTCCTGTTGCCGGACAGTTGGCAGGCTGCCAGGGACTGAGATTTCCATCCAAAAAAAAGCAGGCCTCTTCATACCAGGCTTCACAATCCCGGACACCCTCCGACATGCTCAGCTAACACCCCCCCCCCCTCAATGGCCCTTTCATCTTCACCCTTTTGAAATGGTGTTTATTTGCTTAACTGGCGTCTCCACGTAACTCCGTGGTTATGACTCGTAGACTTACTTTGAAGACCAGTGAAAGAGTAAGACATTCACTTGGAGCCATACAAAGAAGGCAGACAGACAGACAATTCGTGAGAGTGACTGCCTTCCTGTGATTTTAAACCGGCCACGTTTCACACGTCATCAAACCAGGAAGCTAGCTTTGTGAAGACTCTACTTCTATGAGCATAATCCTAATCCCAACTATGACAACCTTAACACCTATCCAGCCCTAACCTTAACCATAAGTAACCAAACAAAATACAAGACTTTTGGCCTATTTACAT
>JAODJW010000040.1:25915015-25931299 GCA_026777045.1 Hyperopisus bebe
GGAAACTCAATCTAGTTGAGTTTGAGTTTATGCCTAGTTGACTCCTTGACAGTACGAATGTTTGCACTGTACTATTTGTCCTACTTGTATGTTGCTTGGGACAAAAGTGTCTATTAAATATGTAAATGTAGGTGCTAAGTTTTTTCCAGCACCTCTGCTAAGACCTGTCTGCTGTGGTTGACCATGACATATATGTTATCTTCCCTGATGCACAGAAGCCTCCTACTTTACTTACAAGTTCCTCCTCAGAGCAGTGAAAGGCTACGACACACAATTTAGTCATAAATTCCAAGACCCCGAAGTGCCAGGGATCTGCTGTCCATTTTGCAAGTGCCTCATTTGCACGCAATACAAACATCCAATTACAGGAATGTGAAGAGCTTCATCTGGAGACTAAGGGCTTCTTTCAAGGGAAGTACAGCTCATCCCTTGACAATCTGCATGCAGTGGAGCTCTTAATTAATGTCCATTCATTGAAAAAGCAGTGGGTAACTTGGGGCTTAGAGGCAAAAGAGGGGCGGGGGGGGGGGGGACTGGTTGTAGGCAACCTTCCGGGTAGAGTGCAGGAGGGAGAGACTCCACAATATTAGAAAATTTGTTGCATGAGCTGTTTTGCTGATAGTATAGGATGCATTTTTTCTTCCAACTCAAGGTCAACGGATTAACGAACACAAACAGTGGGAAACTGATGGGTATGCCTTGTAACTGCAGAGAGAAAAATACTCCACTGAAGTTGATAAAGGCACGACAATGGTAAGAGGAGGGGTTGGGGTTGAGAAGACAACACCGGTTGCGAAAGGAGGAAGTTATGCTTTGGTGACATACTGCAAATAACCAATCACGATGAGAATGTCTTGCTAGTATGTAAATTCGCCATTTTCTTTTATTTGGGGGTTCACCCCATTGGGTCAGGAGCAGTCCGTTTTCTCCACTGTGCTGCTTCTGAGGTACTTTGGTTATTAAACGAAACATTATCTTACGGAGTCCCAAGGTGATTATTACTTCTACTAGAAAAGAAATGAGGAGGAAAATAACCACGAGTGGTTTAAACACAAGATCACGTACCCGTTGTGGATGGCAGCCCGGCAGCCCTTGCTGGTGTGCACCCTGAAGGTGAACACGGAGAAGATGAAGAAGAAGCAGGCCATACCGAAACAGACTTTGTAGACTGCAGAGTACCCCACCAGACTCTTGCAGTTCTCTCCTGCCTTGAGCTTCTCACACAGCTCAGCGTAGAATGGGATCTACAGAGAAGAAATGGCATTGTTACAAAAATTAAAAAGTATAAAAACCATAAACCTTCATCCCTAGCTAGTGAGCCACACGGCATTCCTCAGTTCACACTGAAGGACACAGGTGATAACCTTCGTAATGCGGCCGCTCCTTTCCTTGGATCTGAAAGTGCAACCTACTGGCTCAAACGCCTCCAGTTCCAGTTTGACCACTCTTCCATAGTGATACCACTGTATCTTCATTAACTTAGATCGACTCACACATTCCTCACACTCACACAACAAAAAGCCTCACACACCGAGAAGGTGATGGGCAGCGAGCCCTCTCAGTGTCTACAGGAAAGTCATGCATGTGAAAAGGCGGAACTTGCATTGGCCGGCCACTGCCCAAAGGAAATGACGGTTCTGGTTTTGTTAGAGTGCACTTTTGAGTTTGGGATGTGCCCCTTACAGTGGTTTTTATTCCCCTTACAGTGGTTTTTACTCCTATCGCCCCGACACTCCTGCCGCTCTCTGCTTAGCTTGCCAGTAATGGAGCTGCAATAAACTTCAATTTGTTGTGCAAGTGAATGGGCTGATGGCACAAGCTGGGTCATTGATCCCTTGATGTTCGTGGCTAAATGGCTGTTGGGTGAAAGGAAAGCCAAGCACCAGTCTCCTAACATGCTTATTCTCTCACACTAACAAGCCTCCGGATAAAGAGGATCCTTTCTGTTCACGGGAACACTGCCGGTGCAGAAACTGGAAAAAGTGTGCAGCTGGCCACGCCCACTGGCCTTTAGAAAGGGGTGTTAGCGCGGCTTGTAGGATGACGTTCAGGAACCGCAAACAAAAGAGGGGCTGAATAAATGAGGTGCCTTTTTTCTAGGGTGTGCGTTTTTTCGAAGATTGATGGAGAAACATACAAAGGGACGTCAAGGACTTTGCCTTGAATTCCAATGCATGCTAAACCACAAAAAGGGATTTACCTAAAATAAAACAGGAAAACAATGTCATCAGACTTTCAGGTTCAGATGAACTTTCACAACAACCGGCACCCATTCTGACATCTCAAAAGCTTCAGCATATAATAAAAATCTCATATTCCTTTATAATCTTTTGTGCGACTACTTTCGGGGGGGGACACACAAAATTTACACCTCCCAGTTAAATAGTGGGTTACCATGGTAATACCAGTGGGTTACAGTTGTGTGAATTCAGTGCACGTCTGTATACGACTGCGGGAACAGCAGCCAACTAGTAACAGCTCATTGTCAGAAACCTTTAGTCCAACTGGAAACTGGCCAGTTCATTTATTGAGGAATATGAAGGCAGAGCTGCCTGTCCTAATAGACTGGGTGCCTCTCTCCACATGGTATCATCTTCCACAAAAGGCTCATAATTAATTAATTAATGCACTGTAATAGGATCAGTTTAATTAAATGGCCCCGTCCATCCTCAGGCCCTCTGTGCCATCTTCTGCCCCAGTGGGCTTCCTAGCATTGCGCAATACCAACTTTCCAAACCTTCGGCAAAGCTAAACACCACCCTCCCCAACTCACGGGCTTGCAGACACCTTCTTAAAACTGCCCAGAGTCTGAATATGCACCGCCAATCAAAAGGTTTTTCACACACTGAGATTTTCTACATTCGCATGTTACTCACTAAACATTTACCAAAAATACACTCAACATTCTTTACTAACAAAAATTTATAGTACATTCACCATTTGAGCACCTTGCCATGTGTGACTCAAAGTAACCCCCTCTAGCAGTCACAACAGCGGAGAAAATCTGAGGCATTCTTTCTACAAGAGACATAACTACTGCTCTGTTTCACGGGATGAAACTTAACTGGTGCATTTAAAGTTAAAGGACAGTTATATTTTAATTTATAGTTGTGCACTCAACTTTCCATTGATTAACAAGAATAAAAAATTTGCAGTTTATGAAATAAATAGAATTGTGGTAAAAACCTGTGGTGTGCAAAAACTTTTGACTGATTGTGACATGTACACTAACATATTTACAAAAAAGCGGAACTCTAAACCAGACGTTGTTAATAACCAGGTATTAACCCATAATCTATTTGACTATTGATTAACATATTAACAATTCATCTATCGGACTATTAATCCAGATTTAATATACATTTGACTTTGCAGACAAAGACTTCAGACTGTATCTATGGGACATTAAACTAGTAATGCAGACTATCTACTGGGCAATAATGACCATTTAGAGTCAGAAAGACAAAAACAACACTTGGAAAAAGCCTTTCATCTGAACATTATGTCGAAAATGATGAGAATGGCAAAAAAACGAAGTAATTCAGCAAGAAAAACAGGCCAGCTGCATTTCATTCACAGAGCACCAAGCAGCAACCCAGCACAGTAGGGACGGCTGCGCTTGAGTGTGCAACGTGGTGAGTGCTCAAAGCGTGACACAAGCAGTCTAGCGATGAATTAGTGCAAAAGTGGGGACGTTTTTCAAAGCTGGGAATAAAATCTGATACAGTTACAGTGCATATTGTGCTGTTGGATTTACTGAACATACATAACACCTACCATTCGGGGGGGCGGGGGTCTTTTTCCAGCAGGAGAACAACTGAAGTAGAAAAACCAGAAGGAGGTACAGAACAAGGAGAAGAAGAAAGACGGAAAATAAGAATTGGAAATAAAAGCAGAAGGTACAGAGGAAGAAGCAGAAGCAGGAAAACAGGGAGCAGAAGAACAACCTTTAAGGAAGGAGAAGAAGCTTTAGTAGAAGCAGAAGAAGAAAAGCAGAACCAGCAGAAGCAGGAAAAAAGCAGAAAAACCAGAAGTGGAAGAAAAAAAAGCAGAAGTAGTAAGAAAAGCAAGTAGAAGTGTGTGTTCACTAGTAAGATTGTAAATTGAAATTTGACACTATCAACCATACCGATGCAACCAGTGCACTTACGTTATCCCTCATCTCCTTCTCTACGGTGGGTGACATCATGACCACGCAGATTATGGTGACCAGCAGAAAGTAGAGGGCGTACAGGAAGCGGGTCCCCGTGGACTGGCGGATCTTGGGACAGCAGCTGCAGCACAGGGAGCAGGCGGCCGAGCCACAACAGCACTCCAGCTGGAATGAGACAGCATTGGTGTCAGGGCACCCCAAGACAAGTCTCAATATAATGCCCAAACTCATGTAGATGCAGACCATGTTGCCTTTGGGGGAAGATACCCAACACCCAGAATATATAATCAATATAGACCTGGTTACAGCTTCCTGCAAGTATTACATTACACATTTATGTATCACTAGATAAAGAAAATTATTACTTAGTCATCAGAGAAGATCCAAATTAAAGCAACGGACTGTGTATATCAAAAGATAGAACAGATGGGGGTTTTGAAATTATTCTGAAAATCTGTCACCATTCAAGTGCTACTTTTTTGATCTAGTGTCTGTGGAATTAGTTCCAGGATGTCAAAACACAGAAACCATGAAATTCTATGCAGAACAGTGAGACGGGAGCAATTCTGCTCTGGTTTAGGTATAAATAGAAGGGAAACAGACACACATGCACAGAGAGAGAGAGAGAAAGAGAAAGAAGCACGCAAATCTCTTTTAAAAAGTTGGAAAATCCTATAATTAAGGCACAACATCATTCTGTCATAGCGGTCCATAATTATAGGCACAACCAACGATGGTAATTTTCCCTACTCAGACCAGTGTAGAGGACCCTGGTTTGTTCTAGTACTGACTTCCCAGCAGCACATGGACTCAGCAGCCTATGATAATCTGTATCTGGGCTAGAAGCAGCTACAGCCTTCTAGGCTGGACCAATCAGAGCAGGATCTCCCCTAGCTGGACTGAAACGGTATTCTAGTGGGACATTAACGTCGGTGTGCTTTCCACAGAGATCCACAGAAACGCATATGAACCTCTACAGAGAACCACAAGATTTTCATATTTTCAGTTCATTTCAACGCACTGGCATTTCAGCATGCGTTTGCATCCCTCGTGCCATTCTGCTGAGAATTTGACTGGTGTTTTGTGGCCAACTTGTGAAAATACAGAAATAATATAATGCAATACACAGGATATCAAATATATAGCAATAATACATTTTTGTATGAACCTCTACAGAGTACGACAAGACTCATCTTTTTCTAGCATGTTAAATATTGTGACATCAAGCACATATTTTTATGAATGATATTCCCATATTTGAATTATGCCTAAAGAAATGCAAAACTATTTATAAATTTATAAATCCTGTTAATAAATTTATACAGCATATGCAATATTTTTATAAAAACTGGATCCATGTTGTGAAAAAAACAATTCATAATGAGGGCAGGAGGCTCCATACTGAGCTCCCTTAATATTCATTTGCTATTTAGTAGCCGAAATGTAGTATGCAAAGTGAGGGGTTCGCCTGAATGCCCAGTATGAAGGAGACAATAGGCGAACAGTACCCGGACAACCTAATCTATTCTTAGAAATTACAAAGTATGCAACTGATGGATGCTACACTAGTAGGCTTTTAATGAAATTCAGTATGTACTGTGTAAGTATTCAATTACGGATGAACCCATTGTCTCCAATGGAGCCCTTGATGGGGGGTGGCTGAGTGCCACTGACCCCCAGTGGCCCAGGAGGCCCCTCCTCCATAGCAGTCATCCTGCTGGCCATCGGGGCCCAAGGGTGAAAAGGTCTAGGCATGACTGAACCTGAAGACAATACTACAGCTGCAGTCAGCGCAATGAGAATTTCCCAGCCAGCTTTAGCTGGGAGTGTCTTTTGTGGACTAGCTCTGCTATACACACCCGTTTCAGTGAAGAGGAGACATTCAGCCCTTGGTTTCAAGCCTCGACATAAACGTCAGGAGCCTTTTGTGAAACAGAAACTTCAACATGAGACTCAAACTCCCTGTGTTTCATATCTAAGAGGCGGCAGAAATAGTCAGCTTCATATTACTAATATTAATCTATACTACAGATTAAAAAAGCAATATGAGGAGAGAAAAACTACATAACTGAAACCTTTACGAGAAAGAGCAGTGACTCAGGTATCACACTGATTTAGAAGATATCACCAGTATGCACAAGACCAGTCTCTCACCTACTGCATCCCACAATGCAACACAGAACGGCACAGACCTGTTTTGACTGTTTAACTTGGAGACGTATGATGGACCTGACGGCCACCACAGCCCAGCCTCAGAATGAAAATTATTTGTGGAATAATTCTTCTTCATCATCATCATCATTAGTATTACCCATTTTAATGGGGGTGGGGCAAAGTACAACAAACCAACGTCAGGTAAATTGGAAAGTTGAAAAATGTAGCATGCTAAAAAAGCAGCATACTGGATTCTATGCTGACTAACAGTACACAGTACATACCGGTTACAGTATGCAGTACACTGTAGGCCGAAAACAGCTTGTGTCTTTGAACATGAAAACTAACAATTATGCATTCCTCCGTGGCAGCATGTTGCAATGTCAGCTTGACTAAAGTCCACCTCTACACAGGCTGCTGCCCGATGCTGCATCTTTCACAGCTTGATGACAAATGCCAGAGAGCACCCTGAACCCAGAAAGTAGGAGACATACACATAGATATTTATGTGGTAGGTAGGTTTGTGTGGTGTCTAATTTTTCATACCTTTGAAGCATTAAACTGAGGTACATGGTATTTTGACAGTATTTTCAAAAGCAACATTATTCCGGCATATATGAAATCTTGGCGGAGGGGGGAGGGTTATTCGCAATCATAAATCTCCCCCCATCCCCCTAATATCATGGGACCCCCCCCCCCCCCATTCCCTTCAGCTTGGCTATGATTTCAAAATATTGTGGTATACCCGATTACCCAGACGCCTATTGGAAGGATTATCTACTACAGAGAGACCATCCATGAAAATGAAATAGGAAGACTAAAAGTATCATTCTGAGTGCAAACAAAAGCTAGTTGTCAACCTGAGACCAGTAAGCATGGCTCTTTGTCTGGTGAAGGCTCACAAACACTGACACCGCACCGCTCACAATGCTGACATTCCTGAATTCCAGAGAAACTTGCCTACCAGGAACTGGTCCCATGTCAGAAACTCCAAGCAAATGAAGTGTGTGCCCAAATGCAAGAGACCTGAAGTTATACATAGCTGCCCTCGCTCACGTATTTGTAAAAAAAAAAATCATTAATCACAGCCTGCATCACACTCACATACTGAATTATCGGAGCAACAGCAAAGAAAAATCACTTGCTATGGTGAATTTCATTCATGCAGCTACAAGATTCTTTGTGAGCACATACAATTGGAATCAGCTCCTTTAAAATGGCATCCTGGGTACTTTCCACAGTTCCAGCTAATGCAATTAATGACAGAGAACTTCCACGCAAATCAGCATACAAAAGTGTCACAGGGCAATGTGTTTTTAATCTTATGGTGACTGTCTGAACCCGCTGAGGATTGAAAGATTGAGCGTGCCTCCCTTTTTGGATACCCCCCCCCTCCCCCCAATCTAAATTATGAAATAAAGCACAAATTAAGAGGGAGGGGAGCAGGATTATGCATCATCTACTAATTAAAAGTATAATTTTACTCACAGTTGCTGCCCTGTTGAGTTAGGCGACCCAGCAGAAGATTAACTTTCAATGTACCTAGTTAGCAAACTAGACATTTATCGAATGTTGCTAGACTACTACTGAAAACACACAACTTTTTAATACACGGCCTTAAAAAGAAATTCTGTCCCTTATGTGATTTCTTACATAACAACGGGATGGATGGATTTTTGTTTAACAGAAGTGAGCCTTCATCTTAAAGCGTGATTTTCATTAATCTTAAATTTTAAAGGGATCAATTTTATGAACAGTTCAATTATGAGCTCTGCTGGAAAAAAACCTGCATAGAAGGTGTGCTGTGAAAACGAGATTTGAGAAGCATTTTCAGAACAACAAACAGAAAACAGAGGTGACATCAATCCCCTCTGTCCAAAAGAGCCCAACATTACTCAGTTATTACACAGCAGTATCTTAGCCATAACTGATACATGTAACATTTTTCACCACAGCACTCAGGCCAAGACCCATGACATACTGTGATTAAGATAACAATGAGCAGTCAGAACTGCAAGGATCTCAGCCGACAGCAGTGACATTACATGTTACAAAAAAGAAACCACAAGATAAGGCGCGTGTTTCCAAGGTAACCTTAATTACCTCTTAAAAGGCAAAAAAAAAAAATCTATTGCCTGATAAGCAACCTATCTAAAATATCTGTTTACCTGCAGACATACTCATAACAGCCAAAATGACTCACTTGAGTCTTGCAAAACTTCCATCACATTACATTGTACTATAACAACTATTTGACCCAATGTTTACATAATAAGTTTATTTGTCAAAGTGTCATCTTCCCAGCACAATCATGTACTTAAGTCATTTTATTACTCAATTTATTATGCATTAATAATTTATTGCATACACAAAGCTTGACTGATTGTATCTGCTTATGGTAAAAAAAAAAAACAATATCAAAAGAACATTTATACTAAGTATATTTAGCCACAGACTGTATAGACGAATAGCTGTTTGCATGTGTGTGGATTGTATAGAACAATTTCATCCAAGTCATCTAGGGCAGAGTCCAGCCATTCGTATTAACACGCTACGTCAAACATCATGCGCTTACTTACTATGGCTGTTTGTGGATAAGAAAGTAAATAATACAACATTAAAAATAATACAACAAGAAAATAAATGCTGCCTGGACCCCAAACAACAAGCAGGAACGCAAGGTGTTATTGTCCCCGATACACACACAAATAGCCACAGCATACAGTGACTCTGAAACCTGTTACTTTTAATACATTAAGGCATGACTGAGGCAAACCCAAAGTCATAGACTACAATAAAAAGGCTGGACCACCCTTTCCCTAAAATTTGAATATATGCTAAATTGTGACTCTTGAGTAGGCCAATATGGGAGAGCTTCTGTGCATGAACAGAAAGGGGTTCGACAAAGTAGCAGTGCAAACCAGGGGTCACCAACATGGTGTCTGCGGGCACCAGGATGCCCCCAAGGACCACGAGTCGCCCGCAGACCGGTTCTAAAAATAGCACAACTCACCAGGGAGCAGCATCTACAACTTAATTTTATCCTGTTATTCTTCTTTAATCACATTTGCATTTATGTAGATTTGAAAAT
Source organism: Hyperopisus bebe (assembly GCA_026777045.1). NCBI lineage: Eukaryota > Metazoa > Chordata > Actinopteri > Osteoglossiformes > Mormyridae > Hyperopisus > Hyperopisus bebe. The sequence continues at coordinate 25,924,414 of JAODJW010000040.1, forward strand.
GACAATATCTAAAAAAAACATTTAAAACATGTTTATTATACATGAAGTTTAGGAGGGCGTTTCAAACTGGTAGCCCTTCGTATGGCTCAGTACCCGTGCAGTAGCTCTCAGTTTCAGAAAAGTTGGTGACCCCTGGTCCAAACCAAGACAACACTGTGGTTACATTATTTTCACAATTTGGTAGGGCAGTGGTATTTTTCAAACCAATATTACAATGAACTAGCAAATTATGAAGTATTACTTCCTGATTTACTGCTGCGTATTCACAGTATGGTAAAAAGAAAAAAATACATCTACTGCAAAACTGGGGCAATTTAGCTTCTCATCGAATGCATGGAAATGCTTCTGAAACTTCTGAAACAAAGTCATACAGAGCTATACCAAAGAAACTGATTAATTCAGTTAAAACTATGTCAATGTACAGTTTCTTTGACCAAGGTACAAAATATGTATAAATATACAGACAATAGCAAGTCTAAATAACCATGGGTTTCATATTATAATAGAATTGTTATTGTATTGGACACATACTTGTATTGGATACTATTCAGAGATGGGTTAAAGCTCCACAAAAAAAAAAAAAAAAAAAAAACAACATTTAACATTTTTGATTCTGTGATGTATTTTGGGTCACAGACAAATACGAATACTTCATACAATCTGTCATAGATGAATAGGCTCATTATCAAGAAATGAAGAACAGGAAAGAAAAGCACATTGGTACACATCTAGATTATATCACAAATAGTTTAAAATTTCTAAGATAATCTTGGAATTCAAAAAAAACAACAAAATTGCCAAAGGGTATATGTGTTTGAAAGCAGCCTGTTTTGATCATTCAAATAACACCATTACATCCCAAATTTGCATAAATATGAGTCAAACCTGTATTTAAAATATTTTTCACAGAAGAAGGAAGACTATCTTAACAGATGGATCATCCTGGCCAGGCATGTGGGTTGTGTGTACTGCACATTCCATCTTTTTCATTCCACCCTCATGCAAATAATTTGTCACTCTATGAATACCAAACCGGGCATTTATCTGCCCCAGTCCAAGGTCCCGACCTGTACATACAATTTCTTTCAGTTGAAGAAATCTCTTAATATTACTAAAATGGGTGTTGAAATGGTATCACTTATCTCCAGTGTATCTTCATTATTAAACTGTACTGAGGATCTTTGTAGGGACCTGAAATATGGTCCCCATAATGTTGAAAAACAGGTTTTTAGTCACACTGTGGGGTGCATTTGGTCCTAAAATGTAATATAAACATAATCCACACACACAAACACAATGCTAGCAATCACTTCCTCTGTAAAGACTTCCAACTCAATACAGATATAAGATCCCATTTCATAAGGAAAGGGGGGGGGGATTCCTAAAAGAGGAATTTTGAGATCACAGTACTGAAAAACACCATCTATCTCCAAAAGAGTTCAGAACCAGGCTAGCAGTACTGAGCAACTCATAACTCTTTCCAAGCAGACTGCGACAGCACGCTCCCTTGTTAATGTGACGACAGCCCAAAGGATGGGCTGCTACTTCTCCTGTATCCTGCTGGTCTTCTAGGGTGCTGCTCCTATGCTAGTCTAATCCAAACACCACATTTTCTTTTAGACTCAACTAAGGAAGTGAAAAGACCACCCGCAGTCAAGAGGAGGAGAAACAACTAAATCCCACTCCAAGAAGAAATGGGTACAACGTAACTTTGTAAAGGAAGTGCAGGAAAGTTAAAAAGCTAATTCCTATACTTCAACAGCATCAACTGGCAGATCTGATTAAACGCCAGGGACCTTTGCATTTAATTAAACGAGTTCCACTATAATATGACGAGCCATTTTTATACTAAGAAACTTAGAGCTTACAGACAACTGACAGTGAAAAATTAATTACAAGACACAAACCAACCTCGCAAAATAACTGTTTATGATAAGAATCTTTACTATCACAGTGCATAAAGCAGTAATGCTGATGAATGACATTTTACTGCTAAGAAATTTCATTAGAACTATATTGTTTTGTTGGCATATTCAGTTACTGTGGAGGCTCAGTAAAACAAATCTGGTTTAGAAACGACCCAAAGTAGGTTTGGCAGATGCCCGGACAGCAACGTGGAAGTCAGGGCGCCTCATTAGCAGCCATTAACCGAAGATCAAAAGCGAATAGCTGCTTACCCACAGCCTTCCGTGAAAGGAAACATTTCTGCACAGCAACTCCCCAAAAGACGGTGAGGCGTTTGAGCTCGCAAATGGCCAGCACTGGATGGAAACACTAAGTGTATTGCATTAATTACAATGAGCACTATGCCTGCGTGAAGATCGAAGGCTTCGAAAATCCCATCGCGTGTCTATGAGGAGAGAAGCGTAATTATACTGATACCTTAATTATCAGCGCAAATGTGCACCAAGAACGACGAAAACTCGTGGTTGAAATGCCCCCCCCCAAACGGACACTCAAAATGTGTTTTACACAAGTAGAGCAAACTATGCCCAAATAATATCATCAAATAATAATACTTCGCTTTATTCCAACCACAGATTTAGTACCAGTACCATTCGGTGCGTTTTTGTTTTGTTCACACGATCTATACCGGAGAGGTTTAATTGTAAAGCAGCCTAATTTTCCACATTACACCGTCCCCCCAAAAAACAAAGACTGGTGTTTTTACGGGGAGTAATGTAGCGCTGCGCGCATCTCCCAGGGCAGCTTTAAGCGTGAGTTTTTCCGGCGTCGGTCTCCGCTCCGGCGGCGGACTGGAGGGGCTGAATCCCGCTGCGTGGCCGCGCTGTGCCCATGTGCCGAAGTGGAAGCCACTGCTTATAATCCAGCAAAGGAAGCAACTGATACCGTTATAGAAAATGGTGAGAAATCACTGGCGGATCGATGCCACATTGTAAGCCATGCCATGTACAGCTACTGGTGGCCAGCAAGCGAAATGGTCTGGTGTATGACAATAAGACAAAAAACAAGTTGAGGTAGCTGTATGTGTAAACCTTACCTGGGAGAGACAGCATGGGGTGCACATCTTGCAGCCGTGAATTAAAATCCCTTTTCAGGACGTAACTTTCGGATTGTTCCCAGGTTCAACACAAAAGGTTTCTGTCCTGTCCGCCGCACACCGTACGGCAGATGCGTCTCCTACGATTACGCCAATGGGTAATGCCTGCCCCTTTTTTCTACGAGGTAATGGCGCAGCAGACAGCTGTTCCTTACAAATACAATGGGGGGAAAACAATAGGGATCCAGGAACTGCCTGGACCCCCAATAAAAATAAAGGCACAGAGGTTGGCAGCCTGGAGCTCCCCACGCCGCTACAGCCGCCTGCCCGCAAGCAGCCGGGAACCCGCGATCGGCGATGCCTCCCCACAAAGACTGGAAGCGTGCACGGAATCCAGCCCCCAAACATCACTCCCTTCTTCCTTGATGTGTCAAAAAAAGTGTATTTTCGTTTATTCCAATCAGTTCCGCTGTCGTGGCGTTATTCTGGGTTACAGACGCTTTACATTTGAACGAATTTCTTTAATGCGGTATAAAGCACAATTATATTCGGATTTAGCACGTCGCATGTACAAGGAGATAATCTCTTATAGTAATTAGTACCGGTAAGAGTAAACATTCAATACACACTTTTGTTATATATAATCAAAATATGTTTTCATGAAGTATCAGAAAAACTGACAAATATATAATAAGGAAAATATAATAAACAAACGTATAATGCTGACAAAACAGATATAAATTTTCCAGTAATGCATCCAAAATGAAAACGAAATACCCGCTGGCTTTTATTTACATATTTTTGCTTTTCTTGTCACCTCCTATGTAATATTTCAGGACACATTTGTCTGTGTGTTAGTGGCATATATGTAGCTTATTTTGTTCAAACTGGTTTAAAATCCAAGACATTTTGACATTCCAGGGTTAAGACGTGGTAAGTGTCAGGTGATCGGGCTTTGCGAAGCAGCCATGCCTCTTTCTACATCCTCTGTTGACAACACGACTTCCTGACCTTTACCGTAGCCTATGAGCGACAGACGAAAGCAAACGGGCTGAAGCGCTTTGTTTCCGCCGTACTGTAGTATTACGATGCTGGAAGGCAGTCTGGGGTTAAGCAAGCATACCTTACCATCTGGCTTGACTACTTAACGCTAACAGTATTATTTCTAATAAGTCATCATTCACTTTTTTCCTGTAAACAAGACCAACCATGAAATATGTACAGCATACAAGCTATATTGAAAGAAAACATTTTTTTTAAAACTTACAACATACTAAACAAACTTTAACTTGCTATGCTATGGGAGTTGCACACAACTGACCAAATAATGACTTATCAGTTTAACTGAACTTGTTATATCTCCATGAGCCTTGTAGGGCGATTTCTAGCACAAGGAACGAAAAGCATGCTGTCCACAAGGAGATAAACTGCCATGTCTGGTGTGCAAAGCCTCACTTGATACAAGGTGGAAAAAGCTACGTGAAAATGAATTACTGACAGCACATGTTCCAGCAAATCCCAACGTTATTTTTAATGACTTTTCTTAATTACTGATAGCCAACTGTGAACTATCCATACTACTACCATCACATTGGAATGACCATGACCTGACAAGACACTTTTAGTAAATCCTATAATTGAAAATAGTGTTCATGTGCATATTATATACATGTATCTTGAGGCAACTGTATTGGAAAGGATGCTCTAAAAAAGTTTATCAAAAATATGATCATTGTGAAAGTAAAAGGATATCTCCAATGTTATGTAAGCATGTTTTTTTTTTTTTACTTTAAGCCCAAGTGAAAAATAACAAAACGCACTTATTTGCAAACTTTATTCACCTACATTATATACATATGTAAAGCTATAAAACAGAAAACACAAAACAAAACCAATTAACCTTTCTCAGCCTACAAAGCCTTGCTCTATGGGCTCAAGTGAAATGGGGGGGGGGCATATTTTCTCCCCCAAACACAACTGTAGCCATGTGGGACTGTCCTCAAATGGACTGCTGAAGAACGCTGCCATGCGGTGAAGGTGACATCAGCAGCATCCTCAGCCGCCATAGCGATGGGGGCTCCATGGCATCATCAGAAGTTCAGAAAATCAACTTCTTCTTCAGGGAACCTGGGAAGATTAAAAAAATAATAAGTGAACTTCCAGTGAAACAATATCATTGGAAAATGAATTTTATGCCTCAGTTCTTCAAATAAAACCTGGGAGCCTCTGTCACGATTGCATGAATGGAGACATACTGCACTGAAAATGTCTCCATTAATGTATTCTTACATTTTATTTGGTTAGCAGACACTGTTGTCCAGAGCGACATACAAGGGAGGCAAATAGCACATTACAAACATATTTGATAATTGTTGGAATACAAATACTCACACAACATTTGTACACTTACATTCGCTATAGGTAAAAATGCCAGAAATACTTAAAGCAGTCATCATAATGCATTAAGGATAACTTCATAATGCATTTCAATGCATACATAAAGCATTATAAACATGGCTAACAACTTATAAAGAGGAATAACACATATTAATGTTTATTATGCATTATGAATGCTCTATGAAGCGCTCATCTATAATGCACTATAGCTTTCTTCATAATGCATTGTAATGGTCAGTATAAGCCATTGGTCAGTGGCTGGTCAGTGCATTAAAGCATTATAAAATAAAAATTAGTACAACATGGTGTCTGCAGAAATCCTGATGTGAAATTTAAGACTTCAGACATTTTAGATACAAATTAAGCCAAACTTTAGGCCAAACTGTAAGTAGAAGTAATGCTTTATCATAATCAAAACCCATATATTTACACTCGTAATAATAATAATAATAATAATAATAATAATAATAATAATAATACATTCAAGTTTGTATTTAAGTCCAACAATTCATGTGTGAATAACAAATCAAACTTTACAAAGCACTGATCAAGGCGTGGATGATTCAATTATGAGAAATCCTCATACCAAGAAACAAATAATAAAAACAGAGGAACAATGGACTTGGATTCAAATATTTAATTTTCCATTCTCCAACATTACTAGCATATAAAGTGGCAGATTTAACAGATTCTTCAAAATCTGAATTTTCACTTTCCCATGGTTTGCCACATAAAAGACACTGGCGTAGACACCTAGCTAACGTACTGTGATAGTTGAATACAGCCCATGCTACTCCAGAACAAACTGTTAACTTCTGCTGAAAACAACTCACATTAACTGTATCAAAACCAAGGGGTAGATTAACATGCACCCATCAAAACCCATTCAATGTTCCTTTATCCATATCTCTCTCTCACACACACACAGCCTGGCTTGCTTGAGATTTATACTGTGTCTGTGTACAAGTACTAGAGATGGGCAGATTCACATTTTTTCAGTTCCGGTCCGACTCCGATACACAACTGCCGATACGGATACAGATTCTGATACACAAGCTCTTTTTACTTTAATATTTTAATGTAGTAAGTACATATTTATACTTTATATGACGATGATGTAAACTACTGTAAATAGTCCCAGTGTGTAATTATTGTGTTAGCACTTATATTTCCTTAGTGTGGCGTGTACCTTTACCAGTGTTGTATGTATGATCCTGACATGTCCCTAGCTATTGTGGAATTATCCTAGCATGTGTGAGCCTTCCTGTATTTGCTGTATGTGCACCTGTATACTCTCACCACATGAGGCCGGGCATTGTTGTGCACCAGGAGGAACCCAGGACTGCACCAGCATAGGGTCTAACAATGGGTCCAAGGATTCCATCCCAATACCTAATGGCAGTCAAGGTGTCGTTGTCTAGCCTGTAGAGGTCTGTGTGTCCCTCCATGGATATGCCTCCCCAGACCATCACTGACCCACCACCAAAC
>JAODJW010000040.1:25942142-25956353 GCA_026777045.1 Hyperopisus bebe
ATTCCTGGTAGCCCTTTAGGCAGGCATTCTTAAGAGTCTGATAGCTCAAAATTAATTTTGATAAGCCCAGATAAAAAAGACCATCACAAACATCAAACACATTATACTATGATAATTAAAATCCATTTTTGGAAATTAACTGGGAAATAATTATTATATTTGTTTAAGCTGCTGATTATAAGTGATTGAAGAGTTAAATTTTCAAACTTACCCCAATGATATTGGGGTGACTCAGCTCTTGCAGCAGCTTGATTTCACGAAGGGCAGTTCTATTAATTCCTAGAAGAAAATAAATTTTCATATGAGAAATATGGATGACTGTAACAAAATAAAAGTAAGTATAAAGATTATCTGACAGATTAGTAAACATACAGCATTAATAAATCATAAATCTTTTTACACTGATTGATTGTCTATTGTGGGTTATTTGCAATGAAGTTGAATTAAAGTCTTTTTCTGCTTAAGCACCATGGGCGTGACTGCGCTGATGGGGAGGGAATACATGCAACTCAAAAGTGCATAACTTTTTCATGCTTTTTTAAAGTACTTGATGGGAGAATAGTCCTCTATGTGTGAAATATTTGATTCTTGTAAAAGTCGCTACGGAACTGTCCACCACATCATACTAGAGTGTCCCCACTGCATGATGAAACTAGCTATCAGCTCACCTTCCAACAGGAGTCAAATGGTAGACTAATGTTTGAAAACCTTCTTAATGTAACATCACTGATGAAAAAAGTTAGTGAATAGTATGACAAGGGACAAGGTTGGTGGTGTTGAGGGACTAATTTTACAGATATGAAAACAGACCTAATTGTTTAAAAAATATCAGTTTGACCAATGACTGATACATACATATAATGTTAGAATTAAACATGCAGGTAACAGCTATGAAAAAAATAAATTTACTGAATCTTGTACAGTGTTCTGGTAGCCAGTAATCTGGAAATAAACTGGAAATCAAACCAACAAGAATCACTTACCATCCTTAGCCTCTGCTCTGTGACCAACTTTAATCTGTAATTTAAAATAAAGTTAATGAAATGTGGTTTACACTACAATTTCCCTCGTCCTTAAATGAAAAATGACCCAGCTGGAAAATCTAGGGAACATGTGCAAATTTTCTTTTAGTAAATAGTGAAGTATGTGGTAATAAGTATCGCAAAAAATAGATCTGAAAAATACTGCTGCATATATTAGACAAAATTAGGCAATAAGCTTATTTGACTGATTCCATTTAAGGTACCAGTCACAATGCCTTCTAAAAACGAATATTATTTAAATACTCCCTAAAGCATTCCAGTTGAATAAAAAATCTCTTAACTTCATCATTAGATACAATCATAAACATAGTCCATTGGTACAAAGAGGATAAAGTATTACCTTCTTTATAGCAACGATGGTGTTTGTATTCTTATCCCGGGCTTTGTATACAGTGGCAAACTGTGAATGCAACACACATGCAACGTGAATACTTTTATGACCATAGCATACAGAAGCATTCTTATAAAAACGAATAGCCACACCATTAAAATATCTTCAAAAATAGGTAACACTGAAAGCACAGTGACTTTGTCTAAGCAGCTGGACAAAAATACAATAACCCTAACTGAACCAACTATTGAGCAGACCAGTACAAACCAAAACTCAGAAAACCAATCCAATTATATTTTCCCAGGGTTATTTTATATAGGATTTTTCATATTTAATGCACATTTCAGAATCGACTAATCTTAGTTACATAAGTGAAGTACACGTAGTTGACAGTGTCTGCAAACTGTGTCTGCAGCACCCGTGCAGTGCCCAATTATGAGACGAGCATTCACGCCTGTTATATAAGTGATGTAGAGGAGCTAATACAATCCACTAGGGCAACGCTCCTATCTCAAAGTAAACACGGGCGTATGCTCCTTGATATCCAGACAAACTAAAGTCAAAAAAGCACACATTACCTGACCCTCGCCAAGAAAATCAAGCTTTTCGTATCGTTTTGTTCTGGACTTAGAATCGAGCGCCATGACCACCGCTTCTAAATGACAGGAAACATAACTTCCTACGAGCGTGTTAAAGCCCCATCTCTACTTCCGGGTTAGAGGACGATCATTCTCTATTTAATACGGATTGTGCGCTTTTCCTTTAAGGGCAGCGTCTTTTTATGTCGGCCTGGTGTTGAAGACTGTACACGTGCTGTTATGGATTAACCAATATAGCAATGGTAGTCAGGAATTACGTTTATAACTTTATATGTGCGAGAAAGCAGGGCAGTTGTGGTCGAGATTAGTGAATTAGTGAACATCGTTAAACTAGTATACGACGTAACGGGCTTGGAAATATGTGGAGCACACGCTGACATGCATTCTTTTTAAATATCGCTGTTTTGTAATAAGTTCATTATAAAAATAATATATGCAACACATCCTAAATTCAAATTTCAGACGCGTTTCACTTCAAATTCCGAGAAAAATACATTAAGACATACACTTTTCTATGGCGTTCCAAATAGCAAATATTTAGTAACATATATCGAATGAACTCTAGTTAATATAGAATGAACAAATTGAACAAATATGTACATAAAATTATTCCTGGTTTGTCTAACGACTATTTCTCTATGGATTAATATATCGACTATTTTATCGATTGGTCGATTAATCTAAACGATTAATTTTCCTCCAGGAAATCAAACAGACCATTTATTTTTTTTTTGACTACAACAAACTTATTGCAGGGCTTACATAATGGAAGCTGGCTTTTTGGCACTATACGGATATTATTTTCGCCCACAATTCCACAAGCAAATTAGTAGTATGCTGTAGCGACTTTACATGACAGTTTAAGGTTCGGTCTATTGAACATAATTCACCATATACTGTAGCCTACTACCAAGTCTATTTGTGGTTATGTTGTTTATGAATACTTAATATATAATCTATAATTGGCTATCTATATCTTAACCCAGGTTGCGATTGACCTATTGGAATTAGTGTTCATCTTCACGTGATGGGATTGTTCTGGAAAAATAATAACGTTTTTTTATATTCTGTGGTAGCGGGTTAATAAAGGAGGGTGACATGCGTCCAAGCTTGTGAGAAATTGTCCTATTTTTCCTTCCAATTTCCTAAAATAAATATTATTTGCCTAAAATAATAAAGAGATGCGTATTTTGCCCTGAAGTTAGTAATCTGTTTAAATTCGGCATATCCTCATTCTTATTATACTTATATTAAATAATTATGAAATTATGTTGGTAAATCATAGAAACGATAAGCACTGAAGTGGCGGTGAGCAGACACACACACACACACACACACAATGAAATCTGATAATACACTATATTGCCAAAGGCACCAGGATTGCCATTTCTCACGCATCTAGCATGACAGGCGTTCAAACTCTCACAGTCATGCAAGAAATCTTATAACAAATCTATTTTATTCCATTTTAAACCTAAAATTAGCTACATTGAAAATGTTTACACACCTTACAGATTATTTACAAGCTAATAATGTGTGTGCAGACTTTTCTCTATTTGGAAACATCACTCCAGTCAGCTGACCACAACCCAGAAGTACATAAATTGCCCAGGTGAGCGACCTGCAGGGACAGTACACAGTGTAAACAGTTAATGGCCATTAATGTCTTTCATCTAGGATTTCTTTCAGTTATTAATGGCGAATAATAATAGATACTTTATTGATCCCCTTAACTTGCTCTTTGTAGAGTAAGCTGTCTGCAAAAGGCAGCCATCTGTCAGGGCACCCAGGGAGCTGGGGGTTAAGGGTCTTGTTCAAGGACCTGCTGAGTCTGGGTTTAAACCCACAACCTTGTGACTACAGGTACCTGTATACAGGCTTAGCCCACTGAGCCACGTGCTGTCCCCTACCATAGAACAATTATGACAACAGGTGACTAAAACATTTGCCAGCACTGGAAAATATTCAGTCATTAGACTTTTACAATAAGAATAAAATCTTATCAATCCCCATGATTTAGATAGAACTTTAATTGCAGTTTAAATATCATGTGAAATGTCACCTGTTGCCTTAAGTTAAACATTAAATCCTTTCTCTCTGGCTTATATAACCACAACCCTTAGCTTTCCAATATCACATAAGGATGACTGAAGCAAAACTGGCTCAATAATTGTCTGCAAGGCCACATCCTCAGACTAACGAGTAGGTGACAGAAACACGCATGGTCTGCCAGGATGGACTTAGGTGCAGGTAGTATCAAGAAAGGCAGCTTCATGAATGCAGAGTCAGGTCTTTCGGTCTGACACAAAGTGAAAAGAGCTTGTCTTTTTGTAAGTAATTACTCTTAGTACATTTAGAAGTACCTATCACTATGAAAGAAGAAAGCCTTCAAGCAAAGGAACAGGGAGACAATGTGACATTGCATGGAATGTCACCTTGAAAAAAGAGAAAACTAAGAAGAAGTTCTCACAACGGAGTGGTGAACCAGTTAATCACACGGGGATGACAGAAGTGAGATGAGATTAGAAGAAAGTAATAAGAATTGAATAGGTGACAAATCACAACAAACAGCATCTTTGTCTGTAATTATATAAATAACTAGCTGGAATTTAGAAAGTCACTTTCACATTCATTTGTATTCCAAATACCTAGTGAGGGAAGCAAAGTGATTGTACTTCATTTTCAGTTGATTCATACCCTGAGGCAGTACATGGAAACATCTTTGCTGGAACTGGTGGAAATGCCTGGCAGTGGCTGATTCACTCTTTGTGTTACACTGTAACACAAAGGCTTTTCTCGGCTCAGAAAGGCAGCTCCTTTTAAATCGCTGAGAAAGGCTAGTTTCTGCACTCTGTGGTGTGATCGTCCACTGGTAATCCACTGTTCAGTAGCAGGGGACGATCAGCACCAGAGGGTGATGTTATCCTCGGTTTCCTCAAAGTTGCCCATAAGGAGTGCCAACAGGATGTGGCTGGAGACCACTAATTGCCCGAGCCAAGTGGTGGCACTGTCTTCTCCAGTGCAGCGTAACGCCTGGAGTGCAAATGCCCCGAAGGAACTGCTGCCATGACCTGTAAAATCAAGAAAGACAGGTGGAACATATGGGGCATATAACTGGATGTCAAAATGTAATGTTTATACATGTTGCACAAAAGTCCATAGCAAGTGTTCATGTATCGTAGGAAACATATCCATCCATTTTCTGTAACCGCTTGTCCTATTCAGGGTTGTGTGGGGTCCAGAGCCTATCCTGGAGGTTACATGCACAAGGCAGATGTCATGTATCAGCAGGGAGCAGGGGGGAAATAAGGTCATGATCCACTGCTGGCTCCACCAAAAAAAAAAAAAAAGGGCTTATTGTACATCTACAATACAGGGAATGATACAAAATAGGTGAGGAAACAGGGTCAGGAAAACAAGCTACAAAAAAAAAAAAACCCATAAGGGAACACAATCAGGGAGCAGGGCGACATAGGTGTAACTTGTAATGAACAAGCTATCAACAAAGGCAACATAGATTTACTAGGAATAGGTGGGGTGGATTGCAATGAACTAATCACAGAACAAGGGACAAACACTGAACACTATGGAACACTGAAAGATAACAACACTAGGAATAACTAAGAACCAAAGAATTTGCAAACATAATAGACAAGACGCAGGCAGGATAAAACAAAACAGGAACACAAGGATAAACCCTAAAAGAAACAAAGAAAAACCAAAGGCTAATGATAAAAGAAACAAGTGATGAGGCAGGCCAGCCTCAAACCCACAACTGGAAGGGTGTCAGTTTCTAATCTACTCACTCAGCCCATGAACCAAGCAATCAGCAGAAAAACACCAGCGCTAAAGGGCTAAGAGACGGGAGGGGGGAGGGGGGCGCAATACCTGCAGGCCAAATGGGGAAGAGACATGTAGGGCAGGGTCAGACACCAATCCTGACAGTAGGGAACAATCCAGGATGTGGCACCAATCCGTCGCAGGGCACAATCACACACCATTCAGTCACTCAAATACATGAAATTTATATAATACTATCATTTTGACACTTCAATTTTGTAATAGTTAAGATATGCTATAATGTGTTTTTGGTTAGTTTTTTTCATCTCTGTAACTTTTGCCCTGGATTTGATGAATTGTCTTTGTTTATTACAGAAATAAATGGAAATAAAACTGATTGACCACTGTACAGTAGGGAGAGAAGCTTGGACATTCAGGAGGAGCTCAGAGCCGCTGCTCCTCCACATCAAAAGGAGCTAGCTGGGGTGATTCGGGTATCTATCTAGGATGCCTCCTGGACACCTCAACAGGTGTTTTGGGCACATCCTACCAGGAGGAGACCATGGGCCAGACCCAGGACATGTTGGAGAGATTATGTCTATCGGTCAGCATATGAACACCTTGGTATCCTCCTGGGGAGAGGGAGGTATAGGTATCCCTGCTCAGACTGCTGCTCCCACAAACTGGACCTGGATGAGTAGTAGAAAATGGTTGGATGGATGGATGGATGGATGGATGCTTTGCTGGGTTTAGTTATAACTCTAGGTACTACTAGCTGACTAGATCCTGATGATGTAAAGGGTGGCAGCCAGAGGAAGGATTCAAGAACTGGAGTAATGTCTAATGGTTGTTTTGGAAATGCAATACAAAACACAAGTCCACCTTGCTCAAGGTAGAGGCATAGTTGAGTTCCGCTGTTTTGCTTGGACATGAAACCTTTAATTCTGGTTTTTAAGGGTATGCAAGGCTAATTCGGTAATTTAATAAGACTGCTGTAACATTTCCATTAGTGCATCAAAAACTTTGACTTGATTTTTAATCTTCAGAGCCATAGAACCAAGGTGAGCAATAACTTTATTTTATAACTTTATAGCTAAATGTAATTATGTATGTATTGTGTTTATTTAGTTAGTTTTGTTGCATCCAGTTGGTTATTTGCTCTATTCATTGACAGTAACTCTTCAGTCTTGTTGTCCTGCAAGATTAAGGACTAGTGGAAGCATACAAATGATAAGAGGCCCAATAACTGGACCGTTGGGGATTCCACATATCATGCTTTGTTCATAGTCATTTTAAATGTATAACTTTTCAGAGCACATTCAGTTAGTTGCATACCTCCCTGTTACAGGCTAATGTTAACATTTTCAAGGGAAATGTTTCACTGCTGTAAATCAAAACTTATCCATTCAAAAATGAATTGACAATAAATAATTAAAAAAATTCACATACTTCTGCATCCCACTGAGAACATGGCATATCCCCCTTTACCTGCGGTTTTATCGTTTCCATCATGTCAATATCATTTTTCTGCCTGCAGGTGTCTCTCTTTCCATTTGCAGGAAATCGTTTAAGCTTTATTGAGCTCTTTATGCTGGAAACCCCCAGAACGTTAATTAAGGATTAGTAACAGAGTATTTGTCAGGACCCTTACCTCAATATGTTCTGAAATGAACAGGGACATATTTAATGATTTCATAGTGAAATTACTCTGCAAATGTTACAGCTGCATCCCTAGCACAATTGTTCAATTGGTCTTTATAGAATGCAGCACATGATAAGCAACACTCAAGTGTATCAGTGGTAGACCTCAGAGGGGCTTAATCACCTAAGAAAATGAAATGTGCTAAAGCACGGAGGACACAGCCCATTCTGTAGCTGCTACTAAATTTTCTACTTAAAGTCCAGATCTACCCATTTCTTTCATATTCCTGGCCATTCATCATTACATATTTGTAGTAAGAAGGATTTTAGCACAGCAAGTGTTTTGATCAGGTTTAATTAAAATATGTCTTTTAAGAAGTATGGCCCTTTGATGATTATATTTAACTTTATACTTAACATTTGAGAACTATGTATGAAAAGGCATCTTCTAAGCTGCACAAAACATAATAGCATGGAGACATAGTAGTTATCCAGTTATTACATATTGGAAGTAAGCATTGCCTTGTGGTTTTTATGATAGTGATTCATGAGATACATAAAAACAGCTGTCACCCAGCATGGCATGGACCCTCTTATGATGTATTAAGTTGACAGGCCCTACAAAAGTGTTATATATTAACCAGTCAGGATTTGTGCTTTTTCTGTCATCGGGGGCACAGAGAGTCGCGTCTTTTTGCTAGGTGATTCAGCGATCCTCAATTTAACAACATGCTGGGCTTTTACATTTTGTAATTTAGATTCACAGCCAGGCCTTTTAGTCCGAAGCAATTTGACTGATTATACGTTAAGTGACTTTGAAGCTTCTAAGAAAACAAGTAAAAACTGTATGGTCCTTCAGCCCAACCTACTCGTAGCTAGGATTTCTCACTGAATCACAGTCCCACAATGCATTTCGTCTCGTTAGTCATACACTCCAAATCGTCATTTCAAAAACTCTTTTGACACTGCTGACATGTGTAACATATCAAACAGTGTTGGGTGAATTTATGGTGTTGTGAAGGATTTTGCAATATTCAGCTAAACAAACAGGAAATCACTGGCAATTTTAATTAGATTGGAACATTTCACAAGGAGAAATACAGAAATAAAAAATATCAGGAAAAAAAAGGAAAATGATGTCCTGGGCAACAGGAGGTGGAGGAGCTGGATTTGCTGCCAAAAGATTAGAGGTTTTGAAGTACTGTGGTTGTACTGATAAGCAAGGTAGTCAACCAATGAAAGATGTGTGTGTGTGTATGTGTGCGTGCAAGCATGTGTGTGTATGTGTGTGTACATATATTTTCCATACATGCAACCGTGCTTCAAGGTTTGCGGTTTTTGGAAAACTCGTTGGCTTTTGTCTTCTGTAGCATGTGGTGAATCAATTAACATGAAGCACAGACAGCTTAAACAAGCAGTGCAGAGGCCCGGTGAAGCAGGTCAAATGTCTTGGGGTTCACAGCTCACTGTAAACAGCTTATTAAAATTCACAGATCAGCAGTAATGTGTGACTGGCACCAAGGGGTCAGAATTTACTTCCATCCAATTAAATTACACAAATGAATGCTGCTTCACCCAGCACTGCTCCTGCCAGGGAAAATGACCTACATTATGCTCTAGGAAATCGACATTTGGGGAAAGAATTTTATTTTTTTTATTCTGGCCTGTCAAGCGAAACATAACCATCCTGTGATCCTGGTTATTTTTGTGATTCTGGTTTAGAAAAAGCATAAACTTGGATAAAAAAAAAAACTCAATTGTTGTGGCCAAAAATATTGCATCTCTATTGAATAATAGTCAGGGTATTTTTTTAAGAATGGATGAGTTTTATTTTTATACTTTAATTTTATATTCATTTGGGGTTTGATTCATCCTTGCGCATAAAACAAAGCAACGATGTAAAAGCACAAATGCTGTGTAAAATATTCCCAGACATATTTTCCACCCCAAACACTTCATGAAAGTGGAATGGAAAAAATATCCATCTGAATAATTTCGGTGATAAATGGCTATAGAGCACCTGCAGTCTGCAGACCCAGATTGCTTCACGGATGACTTGCGTCTGACGAGCTTTTATAGCCAAACGCACCTGGCAGCTGAGTATATTAAAGGGCTCAGACTTTTTATGCTATTGCTCTTAATTAATTGCAAAGATCTGTTATTAACTAGAAAGAAATTGCAAATCGCAAGTGTATTCAAAACAATCACAAATGAAGGAAAGCTACACTTACATCTATATATCCATCTAAACACACGATCTCATTCCCCTGGGTGGCTTCAGCTCCCACCTGGGTAATTTAAAATCTGCCTCCTACTTTCAATCACACCATGTTCCAGACAGCTTCTATACAAAAGGCACATAAACAAGAAGACTCGGGATTCACAAGAAACAGAAAGTCCAGATGTTGCATGTGCTCCTCTCTCTCCCTCTCTCTCTGACCACTTAATGTCATTCCACTCTGCGCTTCCTGCTCCTCGTCATTTCACCTCCCACAATTTTTCTTTCTGTCACAACCTGAAGTCTCTTCCACTTTCAGTATTCTTCTCCATATTGCCTCGTCCTGAGTTTTTCCATTCTTCCCGGTGGCTCAGCCATCGGCTACTATTAAACTTTTTTGACCCACTCTGAAGTTTTAACTATGTACCAGAGTGACACTCTGACAAGATCCGAAGCATCCGAAAAAAAGTGGTGGCCCATCGAATCTTCTGCACATTCCGCTCTGCAATCTCATCTGCTGAGGTCTCTTTCCTTCAGAAGTAACCCTAGTCTCCAACAGAAACTTTTTTTTCTCCCATTCCATCTAGCCTTACCCAGCCACTTCCTCCTCTGTCACTACAGCAGGAGACATCCATTAGGGAAAACTTCTCCATGCTATCCCTCTTTAAGGCCTCTTGAAAAAGCATCTCAGTCTACACACCTCTCTTTTACGCAGACACCTCCAGCCGGTCCGGGTGGCTCTGGTGTAGTAAAACAATCTGCTTGCTCTTTTGTTTTTATCTTCCAGTCAGCTGGGTCATTTCTTTGCTTCAACAATTGGCTGGAGATCCTTATCTGTCCTGGAGGTTGGTACATTCTTATACGCAATTGAATGTGTCCTCTACATGAAAGTCGATGCTCAAGTCATTTCTAACTCTCTATGACCTCGTATTCCAATCTTGTGATTTATTGGAAACACAATGGATCTACCCTCAGTTGTGGTCTCGCTGGTGGGCCTAAAAACATCGCTTTTGTCTATAAACATTCCCCCCACCCTACCCTTATATCCCCCCACCCCCCTTTTTAAAGATTCACACTGTAAATTTAGCCAGACTGCTGAGGGCTGAAGTCAAATGTTTCATCCTGCTTCTCTTCAGGAAATGCTGACAAAACTTGATCCACTGTTTGCAACAACTATGGCTGGTAGCCCATGTGTATCAAAAATGTGCAGCAATTTCTCTGCTGCAGGATGTAATGGAGTGCATGAAATGTGCATCCATCCATATCAAACTGGCTTCAGTCACCAACAAAAGCAATTTTCCCTTAGGTCACACAAACCATACACTGTTTCATCCAAGGTTAGCCATGCCACCACATAAATACTGAGAAACTACTGTTAATGTAATTCTGTACCTGGCATTGTTGACAGTTCCCTACCAAAGACTTAAGATCTATATCCTCAGTTACTATATGAAACCCCAAACCAGTAATTTCATTGGGGGAAACCGTAACTGGCTTTGTGTTGAACTGCATCATCTGTGTCCAACGCAAATATGAATGTTTTATCCAGAAAGCTTCAGTGTCACTTTAAAAGCTGGATTGCATATTTCTATAGAAGATTTTAATGCAAAATTCAGCCTGGAAAAAGCAGTTGCTGATTAGATTAAAATAAGAAGTATTCAAAATTAAATTGTATTTTAAACACAGGCTTTACACAAACAACATAATTACAACATCAGTATGGTCGTACTTATTCGACTGTGTGTCACATTGTGAGCATCATGAAGATAAGAGCAGACCTCCCCAGTTCCACAGTAATGGACTCTAATTTCTCCTGGGGGATTCCAAGGTACCTCCAGGTCAGCTGAGATATAATCCCTCTAGTGGGTGCTGGATCAGTCCTTTAGTTCATAACAGAATAGGACTAACCAAAAAAAAAATTCAAAGGAGGCTCTCCAGAGGGTATCCGCATTAGCCACTTGAAGCACCTGGATTGGCTCTCCTTGATACCAATGAGTACCCACTTTATTTTGAAGCTTTTCTGGGCTTCAAAACTCCTGATACCAGAGAATAAATTCAGGAGGCCTCCAGGGAATTTTTATTTGATATGTTTTATCTGCAGAATATCTCCTTGGGCGTCTCATGAGGGTGGGCATGGACATCGGTCTGCAAAGGCCAAGCCCTGTCACAATTATCATAGCAAATCGTTATATACATTGAGCAGAAGAGAATAAGAAAATAACTGCATTTTGTTAGATGATCTCTAGAGTTAGGAGTTTGATTCCTGTCACCAGCTCTGAGTGTGGAATGTTTTCATGTTCTCCCATATTCTTCTACCCATCTTTGCATGGATAATCTGGTTTCTTCTTGCAGTTCCATAACATGATTTAAACATGTTTTGAATGACTGGTGTCCCTAAGTTGGCCATAGGGTAACACTGCATGAGTGTATGTGCCCTGCAATGGACTGGCACCCCATGCAGGGTATCTCCTACCTCCGGGCTGTGCTATCTGGGACAGGCTCAAGGCTTTCCATGACCATAAAAAAGAAAAGTGGTTAAGGGAAATAAATGGACGTATTAAACACAAATGGTGCATCATACTTTATGTCCTAGAATAGTGATCTAGAAATTGGTTTTTAACGCACAGTCCAGTAACTACAGTTACTAAAAATAGTGTAGCATTAAATACAGAAAAGATGAACAAGTGCCGTCTTTGACAGTCATTGCTTTCATTACTAATCTGTCTGATATGTACATGGTCAACATCTGCTAACTGTCTTGGATTATGGATGGAGGATAAGACCCTAAGATCTATTTTTATTTGTTTAAAATATATATTATTTATTGACCTAAAGGAGTGAGTATCTCAGCCATTCCACAAAATCATAAGAAGTTGCTGTTTTATTAGAACTGTGTGTAGATGCCACTGCAAGACTTCACTCTCCTCAGCTGCTTTTTAAATAACCACATTTTAGCATCATTACAAATAGTGTTTTTTTACCAGCTGAGTCCAGAAAAACACAAGATCAATTTTAGACCATGATTCTTTAATTCAAAAACTATAAATGGTAGATTAAACATACCATCGTTTTTTTTTACAAATAACTTTTAAAATTACTACCATCTAAGAAATTATCATTTTCATCTAAGAAATGGATGAATTGTCAAGTGCAAAATACAGAAACACACATCCACTGCATCCTGTAGTAATTATTAATATCATTGTCACATGAAAATGTATCCCGCTGAACACTTTCCAAATTGGTTCTGGAGCTAACGAATATCGATAAAACAATACAAAGATTCTTTCGGAGGCTTTTTAAATTAAATTTTCTTAAAAGAGCGCACTGTACTGTGACAGATCTACTATGTAACACACTATGTATGATGCCTATACGGATTCAGGATCTCCATCCTAGAATGAGGCTTTGTGTTTGAGAAATGCAAGTGCTATAACAATTTTATGGCTTAAACATGCATGATGCTGGTTTGATTCCCACTCCTGGCACATTAATCACATCACCATTAAGCCCTTGACTAAGACATAAAAACATAACTACTCCAGGGGTGTAGAACGCTGACTCACCCCGTTATCTGAACCAAAACTTTCACTTTCACCTGTGTCTCTTTGGAGAATTTCTGACACGAGATTTGATAAAGTACAGATGCTACTTAGAAACTTTCAACTTATGAACTTTCAGACGTACGAATGAAGAGGACTGTAAGTCCAAATTGTGTTCCTTGGAGCCCCATTTCCTGTCCACAACATCATTTTTTTTTTCTTAGTGCCAATTACGCCTAGTACAACTTCTGTCCACTACTCCCGCCGCGCAGCAGCATAGTGTGCATGCTCCCAGCATCCTATTTCTTTGTACTTGCGTATACCCTTAAAATGATTGAATAACGTTGAATAACGACTTATGAACATTTCAAGTTACGAACGGCCATTTGGAACTTAACTCATTCATAAGTAGAGGAGCGTCTGTATAACAATTACTATTATTATAAGACAGCTAACTGGATAGCTATACCTAAATTACTACATAAAACAAATTTTGGCTTAATACTGTACTTAGCTAGCCATTGTCTCCAGATAAACTGAGCTTGCTTGCATTAGGTAACAGTATTTATGTTTCCCATCCAGATGTTGGTAGAACATTCTTCCAACAGTAGTTGGATGACATGCCAACAAGCTAAATTATCGATGACTTGCAATATTTGCATTTCACAGTGTGCTTCATTTTACTGGATGTCTTGTACAGAACCTGCTTATGGTTTATGTATGAGAAATGTTTAATTGCTGGCTTGGCAGATATGATGAGGATGCGAGTTAACTGTGTAGGTGTGTGCACAATGTAGAATAACGTCAAAGCTAACTTATAAAATCAGTGGCTGCATATTGGCCGCAGCCACAAGCTGTGGACTTGGATGGACTCAGATGGTTTTTTTGAGTCATGAGTGTTGGAGTTAGACTCAAGTACCACAAGTCTGACTTCAAACTTACATTTATATTATGTTACATTTATGAAACTATGTTCTATATGTTACTGTGACCCTGTACTGGATAAATGGTTAAAAGATGGATGATGGATGGATGGGTGGATAGACGGATGGATGGA
>JAODJW010000040.1:25956453-25966547 GCA_026777045.1 Hyperopisus bebe
TGTTACTGTGACCCTGTACTGGATAAATGGTTAAAAGATGGATGATGGATGGATGGGTGGATAGACGGATGGATGGAGATTCTTTATGTGTACTGTATATAGGACAGATTCTCAAATGATAACTGGATTATGAGCATTAGGCTTTTTTGAACACCTGACTAAAGATATTATGCAATTTATATATTCAATAGGAGGCAAGTAACAACTATTTTCCACTTGAAATACTGTAAGTAAAAAAAAATGATAATGAATAATACATTAATTCCTGAGATTGAGTGTTATGCCAGTGACTGAATCAGCACAGATACTAACAGCTTGCCGACTCCATGGATAATGAAGATGGTCAATGAGACTATATACGGTCCAGAGGTTATACAATGACGTTAGTGAATCTTGCCTGTGTTCTTCAGAAAAATTTAGCATTAAGACACACACATGATTCCAAACGTATGTCAGCTTTTGTGTTCCAGTTTCCATTTGCCATTTGTACGTGAGTCATGTCTTCGTTTCCCTAGTTCTCTGGCTGGTCACCATGTCCTGTTTTGCCTGTCTCCTGTTTGGATTCCTGGTTCCTATCTCTGAAAAGGCAGATTCATGTCCTCTGTGTTCGCCAATCCTCCACACTTAAGTCCCACTTACACCCTTTGTTCCAGAGCAGTCCAACCCATGAGCAGCCAGTAGTCTCATTGGTTACTTGTAATGTTTGTTTCCAGTGGGCTGAGGGACTGGCGATGGTCCAGTTTGGTGTGACATCTTTTTGCCTGATCTATGTCAGATACTTCCACAAATAAAATGGGTGTCTGAGTTTGGTGTAACTTTCAGGAAATACTTGCTACTGATTTATATCACTGAGAATTATGCCCTTGGAAAATTAATTTTAAATATCAGTAAATAAAGTAATATTATAATTCAGTTGTTTTGGTCACTTCTTAAAAATGTATTTTTTCTTAAAAATGTATGTAAAAATGTTATACACAATGATCCATACATTGAGTTTTTCTTAATTTTCCTGGAAGAAAACTCAGGTACAAAAATAAAACTCAAAGAGGAACAAAAGGCTTCTATCTCTATGGATTTCTTGTTTTAATTATGATACAATAATGATGAGGAAGAGTAGTTATGCGCTCATTTGGGGGGTCATCACATTCTTATCTATTTATCCAGCCTCTATTCCATGTGTATACATAAAGCAGAGTGTTTGAGATGGGAACGCCTGGCCACTTTGTGAGATGAGCTCGGCTTGCATATGTACAGAGAGGAGACAAATGGAACGTAGCCAGGAGAACAGTGAATATAATGCATTGGAGCACAGAGCCCCATTAGCGGACTGACATTAAAAAGCTTTTAAGAGGGAGGTATGTGGCTTATGGTCAGCAGGACTGCAGAAAACAAAGTATTTAAGCTGAGTGGTAAGACTGGAAATGATGGTCTGGCAGAGTGGGACTTGGGATAAAAATTAGACAGTTTATAGGTGATTATTTACTAGCATCTGAGCAGAAACTCGCTTTGTTGTTACATATATCCCACAGTTATGAACCTTTGGTTTTAGTACAGCATTGGTTTTCAGTTCTAATGCTAATGTGTGACATGATGCTAGCCTTCACTGTACACAAATTCATTTGTATTTAAAATACTACCCTCATTATCATTCATAATAAATAATTCTTTGTTGTGTATATTTTCTTTTATAGTAATAGACTCAGAAACATCATGATAACCAACATATGAAAGACATAGATTTCATAACTAGGATATTCTCTGTAACTACCTCTTCATGCTAGTTTCAAAGTATAGACAAAAACATTTCTATTCAGATAATTATAGTACAGAAACCTGTTTTAATAGGTGTCAATTAGCTATAATTTAAAAGAATTCAACTGAATTATGTGCAAGCTGTCACGTCCTGCCCGCCATGTCCACCTGACCTTTCTGTCTCCTCCCTGGCATGACCCTAAAAAGACACGCCTGCTACTCGTTTGTCTGACCTTTCATTCCTGCTCTTGGAGTGGGACCCCCTGAACCTGGCCCTAAGTCCTACTCTGTGGGCCCCCACCTCAGCCCCATGCTTGCTTTGACCCAGTCCCAAGTCCCGGTGCGATCTACGGTGCAAGCGGGGGCTCAGAAGAGGGGCAGGCTAAGTCTCCATCTCCAAGAGTGGGAGACGGGGGCACACTAACTGGGTCAGCTGCCCAAACCCTGGTCTGCTCGGCCCTGACTGCATGGACGCCTTTCCTGCGGCGACCTTGGGGAAAGAAACCGCAGGGCTCTCCTGTCCCGTAGGTCCCTTGATGCACTCTGGTCGTGCTGGCCCTCTGAGGCCCTCAGGTCCTGCAATATGTACAGGCTCCTCATTACCAGTGAACAGGTACAGAAGGATCAGCATCAAAGGGTTTGAGAGGCTCCCCGAAAGTCCTTGTCTCAAGTCACTGTGCCCCAATTGCTTTCCCATTGCCCTGTCCTGTCTTTATTGTGCCCCAGTTTGTGTCCCCTGTAGCACTCTCCTATGTTTTTGTCCTGGTCTCTATGGTTCCCCCACCTATCTGCCCTGTCCTGGTGTATATCATGCTTGTTGTTCTCCTTGCTGTCCCTGGACTTGCTTTGGCCAGTTTGGTGCCTCTAATAGTATCCTTTATCTTGTCCTGTGTTAGTATCCATGTAGTGTCACCTTGTGTGGTATGTTCCGCCTTGTCTTGTCTTGTCCTGATCTGTCCTGCCCTGTCTAGGGGCTCTGTCTCTCCGGTCCTTTGTGGTGTGTATCCCCTGTGTTCTGTTGGTCCTGCCACCTGTCCTCAGCCCTGTCATTCGGTCCCTTTGTTCCTGTTTGTCCTTCGTGCCTAGATGGCACACATCAAGGGGTGGGTACTGTCACATTCTGCTCACCATGTCCACCAGAGCCTCCTGTCTCATCTTTGCCATGGCCGTAACAAGCCTCACCTGTTATTCTTTTGTCTTACCTCTCATTCCTGTCCTTATGTTACTCACTACAGCTGCCTCTCGTTTGCTCCCTCATCAGTCATGTAGAAATGTGCTTCCCAGTCCTGTGTTTCCCAGCCCCATCACTAATGTCAAACCTGCTTGTTGTCTGTGCCTTCCCTTGTTTCCATCCTCCTATTTTAGATCCCTTACGATCCGGTTTATTTCCTGTATTAGTTCTTTAAGTTCAATAAAACCCTTTCTAATTCGTTACCAGGCCTGTTCCCAAGTCATTCATCCCTTGCCTCATTACACTAGCTAGGTGACTTCTATAGAATAGCGTTTGTCAAGAAATATAATGTTGTCTGATAATTGACTATTTCATCCACACATTTCTCAGCTCACTGAAATCTTTCGATTTCCCCAGTTATAAGCCCAAAATCGCTGTTTATAGAGTGTGTGATTGGTTATAAATTAGTCAGTCAGGCTCACGTCTAATATCCTGTTGGTTTTCCATATGTCACAAATACAGCAAGGCATATGGAAGCCTTCTAGCGATGGTGGTTCTCTAGTTTAACTCCTGACAAGTTTGCTTATTCCAGACAGTATCCACCAGATCCCTAAACACATGAAATCTAAATTAGGTAGGGCACTCATTGGAATGACAAGGTTTACATTGACTTGTAGTAACCTGCAACGACCACCAGAGGGGCCATTCTCTAAATTATCTATCCATCACCCAAGTGCATATGCAGAACACAGTCATGAGGGGGGTATTGGAACCTATCCCAGGCAGCACTGGGTGGAATGCCAGTCCATCATAGAGCAGATATACACTATGGGCAAATTTGAGACACCAATTTGTCTAACCACAGGAACAAGATTCATACCCCAATCCTATAAGTGTGAGGTGGCCAAACGTCCTAATGAGCCACCATCTATACATCTTCTAAATGCTTATCCGGGTCAGGGTCACAGGGGTGGTGGTGAGGGGGGGACTGGAGCCTATTCCAAGCAAGCTGGGGTACACCCTAGATAGGACAGCAGTCCACTGCAGAGCACATGGACACAGTCATACACTGTGGGTAATTCAGAGATGCGAATTAGCCTCACATGTCCTTGGTCCGCAGCAGGAAACCTGCACCATCCTGCCACTGAGAATAATGCTAATATTAAAATCCTTATTAAAGAAATGTGAACACCACAAAAATTCAAATGGCTGACTGGTACGACAAACATAAAAAATAAGCGTTAAGAGACTTTACCTTAAGAGAGTACTTGGGCAATGAATATGTATGAATATTATTATCAAATATTCATGCTTTTTGTGCCAGGGAACATTTATAAACCAAACTTCCTGTTTTTGCACAGAGATGAAGTCTTAGAGGAGGTGCAGGTGTTGGTAGGTGTTCAAATAGCTCTAACATCACCTAATAAATCAGCTTGGAGAGGCAGAAGGGGATAAGCAATAGTCATCTCACATCTCACACAGAACTTCCTTTTTAAGCATTTGCTGAAGCTAGGGAATTAAGTACATTTGGCTTTTCTAGTTTATAAACCTTTCCTATTCCAATTTATTCCAATACTCCTGTATTGATTCCTATTTAAGTATTAAAATATCCACTTTTTAATGATGGATTGAAAATGGAAGTATGACAAACACGATGACATTCAGGTTGAAGTTCCCGATGACATTCAGGCTACAATTCTCCTCATACCCTTAGTCCCTCCCCCCACCCACCCACCTGTTTCAAAAAGAATATGTTTAATTTGTACTTGTCCTAGTTAATTTCCCTATAAGTACACCCGCTGACTGTCTCCTGCCCTATTCCCATTGGCTCTGTGTGCAAAAAAAAAAGAAACCCAGAATAGTCCACCAGCCAATGGCACACTGTACATGTAGGTAAGGTGTCTGATGTGGTGTTCAGCATTGTGGAGCATAGTTTAGAGCTGAAAGCAAAGCCACATGACAGAAGTAAGGCGTGCACGATTTTTCTGCTGGTTTCCAAACAGACTGAGGATGTGACTTCAAGCACCGCACATTCACAACAGCACCAGAAACAACAGCTTCACACTTTTTTTTCCTCCAACAGACATGATGATCACCTCTTCAGTGAGGTCATCGTGTTCTATAAAAAATGAAAACAGAAAAACTCCCTCTGATAATATCTGGACCCACTATGTTTTGCTCCAAGAGGTGTGAATGATCATGTTTTTGGAAATACCCCAGCTATTCAATTTGGGATCTTTGTGGATGATATTTTTCAGTGATTTGAGAGTACAGATATTTATTACACACATTGTTACACAAATTTTCACGACTACTGCTAAGATAATAAATGCTTTCTTTACTAGTACATTATTGTAAATAACCTCATTGGTGACCTGATTCTTTTAAATAATGTCTTAAAGATCTGTGATTCACTGCAATGTTTCACCAATGGCGATTTTCCACTGGCATACAGAAACCACGCCATACCCGACCTGGAGCACACTAGTTACAGCACGGTTCTAGCTCACTTTGATTTTCCACTGCAGAAGGGTCAGCTTGGAAAAATCATTGCAGGGTTTGGAGAGCAGCAGTGACATAAAATCGAAGAAATGCTTATTTACTGTTCACATGATGTACATCATGGTTTACCATGTACTAATTTCCTAGCATGTCTGTGAGAATCACCACGTTATGTTAGCATCAAACACTAGTGGAATTAGTTTTAGCTTATGCAAATTTTGCATAATGAATGCATTTCATTCATCCATTCTATAGTACTTTTTTAAGAAGGAGGTTGGAAATTTTCAAGTTCCAATTCATCGGAAATGCATCAATTTATCGTAATACGTGATACTACTAATAATGCATAAAATATAGAATATGCTTTTTTTGCTTTAGATAATCCATGCATACTGATGCAGATCACCAGTATTTCCATGCTTTTTGACCAATCAGACAGTGGTGACGCAGCCAGCTCAGTTTAATCACACTTTTGGCCATGCTATAAAGATAAGATTAAACAGAGGTTAGGGAATTTGTTGTTGAAGCTCTAGTAGCAAATGAGTTACAACACTAGCAAGTGGTCAGAGGTGGGCTGAGCTGTCAGATGAATCACACCTTGTACGAGCAACTACAGTAGGCGTGTCTGAGAGTAGCAGTTTGTCCGCGTTCCAGCGGAAGTATTGGCTATGCCATCACAGCTAAAGGCTTTTCACCTTTGATGTGCTGCTTTTTATAACTTTAAAAAGCATTAAAACCACTATTGTGTTTGACAGTTTATTCGAGTTTTAAAAGCTTTGGATCCTTCCGAACTGAACTGGATGTCCAGAGCAGCTTCTAGGGGGATTTTTACGATAGATTAAGAATGTTACGAAAATATATTTTTTTTAAATCAACATGGAAACAAGTCAACTATGCTAATAGCATAAAATATAACATTTGTCATTAGCTATAATTTTGGTTTTCTTTTATCCAGTCCCAGTTGTACTGTTTTAGACAATTCATTACACCAAACTTTTCAATAATATATAATAAAAATTAGAATCTGATTTTTTTCTTTACAATTGACTGATGCTGGTATGTTTGTGCTGGTATCACAAATGTATTGCTCTGTTCTCTTCTTGCAGTAATTCTAGTTTTGAGACATATTTCAGCAACTTCATAATGTTGCTTAGCTCATTGCTATCACAGTGTAATCTGATCTTCATGTCCCATATTTTGCAGAGTCACCCTGAATTACTTGTGATTAACATGTTCCTTTTTTGGAATAGATGCATACAAATGGCTTGTGAATACCCCTCTACCATCAACTATATCTATATGGGTAGTAAACCAACTTACAGAAGAATTTGCTGCTCATTGTAAACCAATCCCTGCAAGAGTCATTGTTTGCTTACAGACTAGTGCTCGTCGCAGTTCTTTTTCATCAGTATTTGCTCAGAGCTGTAGGTGGTGGGGTCTTTCCAAGCAGTTATTTTTAAGTACCACGGTAGGCCATATATGTTAAAACATTCAACGTTTCATCAGGAATTTGACCTCTGATTGGACTTTCAGTTTTCTTTTTGGATCTTAAAGAATAGTTAAATGCTTATTGGTGTCGTTTGATCTTGCCTTTGGTGGCTGAAGTGATGGTTTGTAAGTCTGCCATTTTCTCTTGCCAGACATTACTAAGCAGGTGCTCTCACAGGCTGAAAGTCCTGTGTTATTCTCTTGTTTACTGTACATTGTGTTGCACCATCTAATGTTTCCTACTTCAACAGGAAGTGGTTGGCTATGGTTCTTTTCTTATAAGAACGCCTAGTTCCTCTGACTTTGATAAACATGCTTGTGGCTTTGTTTGCTAACACCACAGATAAGCCTTCTTAACTGCTGCCGAACTGTAACTGAGCTGCAGCTCGCTAAAAGAAAATCTCCATTTCTTTATTTATTACTGCCAAACAGCAAAACGACTGAATGTGTTTGTTGCAAAGATTACCCCGGTTGATGCATGCTGCATCACTAGATTTGATAACATGGCAAAAACATAAAATGTGGCAGTTTGATGTCTTGATGATTAAACTCGTGCATGACATTTTTATGTCAGAGACCGCAGTTCAAAAATGACTCAGCGGAGTGTAATTGCCAAGGCGAAACTCAAGGGAGTATTGAGTTATCTTAATGGTTATG
The DNA here is from genome assembly GCA_026777045.1 of Hyperopisus bebe. NCBI lineage: Eukaryota > Metazoa > Chordata > Actinopteri > Osteoglossiformes > Mormyridae > Hyperopisus > Hyperopisus bebe. The sequence goes on from JAODJW010000040.1 coordinate 25,964,024, forward strand.
GTTTTTGAGTCAATTGTAGCCAAGCAAATGCTCGTAGGGCAAGTTTCAAATACCTCATTTGTGTTAATTAGTCAAGCTTGTTAAGTCTGATCAAAATAGTTTATATGGTCACAAAATGGAACGTGACAAAACTCCAAGTGCCAATGACATTCTGACCATTTTTCTCCTATTCCTACCGTCCCCACATTTAGTGAAAATGACTTTAATAGAGTTGAGGATCTAATACCATCCTTAAAGTCCTTCAATGACTGAAAAAATACTAATAAATCCTTTATATGATTTTTTTCCCCATATGTTTGAAAAATTACCTTTTACTTTTACACACGCTTACAAGTACAGTTAACCTACAGTATGGAAAAGGTGAAGGCATTCACTGAACTTTCAGAGTCCTGAGCAGAACATCCAGAAGAAACAAAACTAATTCAAAGACCTAACAGAGAAGGTTTCATAACATTTAAAACGGCTGAGCAGTTCACAGTAGACCACACACTCTAAAGATGAGTCACGCACATAAAGTACAGCTGCTGGGAATAATCCTCACTTACTAATAGCAGTATTATCAATCTTAGTTGTTTCCTTCTTGCTTAATACTACAATCATAATTTTATTATTATTCAAATATCGTGGAGAGCTGCAGGTTCCATGCTATGACAACACCACATGGGTGGCATATGCAGCAGATATAATTTTACTGAGGCTTGTAGATTAGCCAGAAATAAAGCAGAAGAGATCTGATCTGAAAAAGTGAGATAAGGCCACATGCAGCCACAACTCAGTGAGAAAGAGACAGACCATCCTGGTTTATGGGACTGAGAAGGCCCTAAAATCCGCCCACAAGCCAGCCCATTGACCTTTCAGCTACATGAACTCTGTGGCTCTTGTTGGGCTTCCCTTGCCCCTTGTAGTCATAGGCTGGTGTACAGAGCTTGCTGCCATCAAAGCCGTGGCCTGTCACGTCTTGCGAGCTTGTTCCTCCAGGCCTGCCTGGCGTTCCGCTGATACCGATCTGTGCCACCCCCCAACACTCCCCTGCACAGTATTGTGGTTTTCTGTAAGATGGCCAGCACTCCGTCAGAGCTGCACTATGTCTGCTACCGCTACGGCGGCTTCCTGACCGCTGACCCGATTGTGCTCGAGTCGAGCTTTCACAAGCCGTATGAAATACAGCCGCTGTGCGGGTGGTCCGTCACACATGAAATATTACGCCTGACTGACGGCTCGATACAGTGTTACCCCTGGCCTGGTCCCAGTGCTACGTTCCAGGTGCTGTGCTCTTTTCATAGGAGCTGAGAAATCTGGCTTCTGCAGCTGCTTTGAATGAGTGCAGTAGCATCAATCATAAGGATCTGTTATATGCTGTTTTGTGCAGACTGAGGCACCAAAAGAAAAAAAAAACACTACAGAAGTGTAGTATCGTGTAACTTGGTTCCTTTCAGGGGAAGGCAAAAGTCCATCTGAGAATCACACCATATATATCACTGGCAGTTTCATGTTGACTGGTCATGAAAGCAAGTCTTAACACCTTGGTTCAAGTTTTAAAATATACGGAAATCACATTCCGGGGAGAATGATTTCTCCATTTTTTCTACTAAGAGGCCAGAAAAGGGGACTGCTGTGTGGTTCTGCAGGTTAGGACTCTGTGCTTCTAATTAGGAGGTTTTCAGTTCAAATCCCATGGTCAACAGAATGATTTCACTGTCGCCACTTGAGCAAAGCCCTAAACCCCACATACTCCAGGGATCCTGCTTTCTCAGTTGTGCATCATTTTGGATAAAACTATCTGCTAGATAAGTAAATGTACAAAGCACATGTCGCGGCCATAGTGGCATTACACAGCATTATCTATCCTTTCACAGCCATCTGATTTACATATATGGTGGCGGAAAGTTTTTGCTGTGGAGTTCAGTGTTTTATAAGGGGATTGTCTTTTTCTGACCAGGCAGAAGTAGAGAAGAAAGGGGGCAGCAAACATTTTCGTACTAATAAATTATTAATATATTAATATTATTAATACAGTATAATATATATTAATTTCGATTAATCACGATTAAATATCATTCATTTTTAATCTATATTAATCGCATCTCATTTTGCATGCGCAAACAGACTCAAGAAAAAAGGGAATAAATATGCACTTAACATGTTTATTGAACATTCTGAACACGAGCTGGATGCATTCCATCTGCCACAGAAGTGCAATACCATAGACCCATATCAAAAAGCAAGATTTTTTGCTTAGCCAGACAATTTGTCATATTTAAGGTACCTCAGTTTAAATGGTCTTTATCTTAGTTCACTTACAATTAGCCCGAACTACGGTAAATCCGACAAATAATCCGACTAATCATGAAATCCAATTCTAGCCATTGTTAGCAATATCAGTCGATAACACATTACGCGCGGTGCTTTACGTATAAAACTCCGTAGCAACATGTCCGCAGATAAGCTGGACGGTATAGTGTGTGTGACCGATTTAATGAGCCACAAATGAGAAGTAGTGCTTAAACAGTATAAAACTACAACT
>JAODJW010000040.1:25969273-25988254 GCA_026777045.1 Hyperopisus bebe
GGGGGGTTGCAGAGAGCATTCCAGCAGTCGGTGGAGGCTGAACTCAGCAGCACACCAGTCCTGGCCCTTCTGCAATCCATTTGGTCTTTTGTTCTGGACACATACACAAGCAATGAGTGTGCGAGTGTTGGCATAGTTCTACAGAACCCTGAACAAGCCAGAACACTGAATTACTGCTTTACTCATTGTGAGCTACTACCTCTTACAGCAGGACCTTTTCAGTACCTACCATAACAATATGTATTATCCATTTTACATTCATTTTAATGCATCAACCTATTTACATATGTGTCATATGTTGTTTTTTTATTATAATGCATTTACTTCCTGTACGTTCTGAAATATATTAGAAATGTTCACATACACATTGCCTAATGTATAAAAGCACTTGTGTCCAGCCCCCGTTTCACACTGCCCTGCATTTTGCACTTTAAGTATTGTGAAAACCCTCTCCATGTCACTCGCTGCTCGTTGCAGCAGCTTGTATGTTGCACCGTGGTTCTGGGTAGATGTTATTTCAAGCCACTGTATACTGGGGGCACATCTTGAAATTCTGGGCCCCAACTCAATTTTATACATCATTTTACATACAATTTTATGTATTTAAGGGTCCCTGTCAAGCTGGGAGCCCCTGAATCTGCCAGAGTAGCCACCCCAGGGTATGACAGTATTGCTCCCTTGACTTGACTTGATATATTTAATAGGGATGCATATATAATACATATTGTCTATTTAATTTTTTTTTTCAAAACTTAGTTGAAACACTTTTGTTGCTCATCATGTTGCATATTGCAAGTTTGGCAGGATGAATAAACATTAAAGCATTCAGACGCACCCAATGATGAAATCCAGCGGGATGTCTGCTTCAGTTGTTAAATTAGCTTCTCCGTCAGCCAGGTTAGCTCACACATTCCTTCAGTGGCCAGCTGAGGTCATCTACTCATTTGAAAATCCGTTTGCCATTTTGAAAAGAAAAACATGAGGCAACACTATGTGTCTCAGACAAGAATCGCAAAATAACTGTCAATAAGCGGCACCCGGGAAGCCTAGAAGGCTGCCAGAGACTGGTTTGTGCCATCAGCCAACGGCAGCATCGCCAGGTCCCTGCCAACTTAGCCCTGTGCCCAACTAAACCCAACAGATGCCAGAGTGACTTGAGTACATCTGTGACTCATTGGTTTGAAGGTGTGGAGAAGCATGTCATATTGACTTACAACCATTTCATATTCACTTATAACCATGTCATACTCATTTGTAACTGTTTAGCGGCTGTTAAAATCACCCATTGATGAGAGGTGAATAGTTGTTGTCATTTATGGTATGGATTGAGGTTTAGCATTGCGAAATGTGATGAGAGCATTTTTTAAATCATTCTCTGCTGCATAAGACCCATGATTCAAATATAAAAGATAAACATAATAAGATTGGGTAATGACACTAAATATTTAATGCATTTCGTGTTTGTCTCTTTATTTGGCTAAATTTTACGCCATTATAGCAAACCACAGCCATAGGACTCATTAAACCTGGTATCAAAGAATGCAAACAGTTTTTTTTTTCTTTTTGCCAGGCATATGCATGGATATATGGGAGGACTCCAAGTTTTAGATAAGATCTGGGTACATTGCATTCTCTCCTGAACAATGGATTTATTCAATACTTTAGGTATTTCCGTGTTTTTAGAAAATTTGCAAAAGGTATTTAAGGTTTTGAGTCAGGCTGCAGTGCAGTCATACAGTGTATACTGTGAGTATGTTTATTGCTGTTCACCTGGGCAAGAACTATGTATTTACTCAGAAATGAATGCTACCTAACATTAGAATATACACAAATAAACCATATTGCAATAAGAAATAAAAGCCAGTTCTTCTGTGGTGTGTATTTCTGCTTTCAGGTGGGTGAAGAGAGTTTGCCCTAAGTGAAGGAGCTTAAGTTGCTCGGGATCTTGTTCGTGAGTGACGGTACGAGCAAACGTGAGGTTGACAGGTGGATGGAGATCACAACTCCAGTTTTGTGGGTAATGAAGACGTCTGTGGTGGTACAGTTGGAGTTCATTTGCAGGATCGGGAATGGAGGGATGTCCCTCTCACCATTGACATCAGCCTTTCACCCCAGAAGTGTTCCCCCCAAATATATACCCCCTTCTGTGTCCAGCACCTTGTCACCTTCTTCTCTCGCCACCATTGTGACCAAACACTATTTCACACCATCATAAATATGAAACATTATCATTGCTTTTGGGGCTGTTGTGTAGAAGGACCCACATTTGCCAAATCAATACAGGGTAACTACCTTCCTCAACATAATTCCATGATTGGCCCTCAGATCTACTGATCAGAAATAAATTTCCACAAAATGAACCACATCTGCTGACAGAAAAGCTGTGAGCCAGAGGCAATCAAGGAGAATCCAGGAACGGCAGCTGATAATATCTGTACTGATTGGCTTCTGTGATTTTTGGATGCTTAATACAGCTGATTGAGTCTCTTTATTATCTGACAGATGCAGCAGCCACTCTGCAAAGCCACAGCCGCAGCACCTGCTTCTGCTCAACTAAAGACAAGGTCACTGTAACTCATAGCGTAACATTAACACTGAGAAGATTTATCTGAAAAATCAATTAGTTTCTAATGCTGATATTTTAGACTATATTTAAACTATGTTTAAATTTATGCTGAGATTTTGCTCACTTCAATATCAATAACATACCTGGGGCAAAATGAATTTGATTTGACTCAGTATTAATACAGATTCCCATTATGCTTGTTTGCTTGTGTGGCTTTTGTGTACAATTCTGCAGATGGGGCGGGGGGGGGGGCTTATAGGAGAAGGAATGCAATATAGAATCTTTGCAGAAATATCTAAACATCCTACACTCTTACAAGGCAAAACTTCTGTAAGCACTTACATCTTAATTAGTGGAGTCATTAGACATGATTTCATGGTGTGTTAATGCTGAACAAAGCAACTCTATATCTATACTTCTATAATGACTCACATATTTTTCACTTAGGGAAGATACCTTGGGGATTAAGTCACAAGAGATGTAAAGTCCAGTGAAAATTCTTATTCCCCAATCAATACATTTTCTTAGAATTTACAATCATAAATTGAACTAGGCAGGCCGCTCTGCACGTGGGTACCATGCCATGCCATAGACTTACATATCTATCTACTTGCCCTACGGGTTGTGTGAGGGCATGTCAAGCTTGCAGGTAGGTGGCCAATAAGGATTGTCTTAAGAAGTGACCTCACCATGTCACAGAAGTATTGGCTGGAGTTCCAATGAGGATTTCAGGCTGATTAGAGAAGAATGGTTTCTGTTTTAAGAGTTATTGCCATTGGAGCCAACTTTGGGCCTTGAGATTTTGCAGACCGTTTACATGTACGTGAAGCTGTATAACACACTAAAGTAAAGGAAAAAACCGGAGAAACAAAATAGGGTCCCTTTAAAATTTTTCTCTTTTTATATGTTTGAAGACCCACAATGTAATTTTTTAAATATATATTTTTATATAATGTTTTGCCATATTAATCCTGTTTAGTATTTCAGTTATTTGTAGATTTGCAATACAGTCTTAATATTACCCAAATGCAATATCTTATATACTATTATGTGGTAGTACCATGTTATAATATATTTTAACATATGGTTTACCAAGCTATACAAGATTTAATCCATTTACTATTCACATGATTTTGTTCAATCCCTTAGTACTGCATGCACTGCAGTACATGCCAAATATAGTGATTCTTATTTGGAGGCTAGTTCCAAAATACTCCGGGGATTTTATGTTGGCTGGCATTAGATGTCTTGAGATGTCCTCTGCAGGTTCAAAGCTTCCATGGGAATACAAGAGAGTCACTAAAGGAGCTGCCCCTCAACAAACCACAGTCTGCTGAAGATCCACTTGCGGTTGATTGGGAGGAAAGAGCGGTTACTGGTGTGCCAGGAAGGATGAGCATGTGAGCCAAATGAACTCACTCTTCAGTTTATCTCCAGCTGTAATACTGAGAATCACTCAAGTGACTTGCAAGCATGTGGTTGGCCTGATTTGTAATCTGCCTGAGTATCCAAGAATACATGCATGGACTAGAATTTTATCCATGTGAATTTTAAAAAATTCAGATCTGAACATCTAAAAACATATCTTATTTGCAACTGCTCTCCCTGCTTTTCTTTAACTGTTTACAGCAGAAAAATATGTAAGAATACAAGAGCTATGTATTCAAGAGAAAATGTTGTTTTTAATTAAGCTAAATCTTACCTGACTGAGTCCATCTCATGATCTTTTGTCTCCTTCATAAATCTGTATTTGCATTTATTGTTAAATCAGCGGACTGCATGGCATTTTTTTTACCATTCTATCAATGAAAAACTTTGAATAGTTTGTGAGAATGAAAGCGAGATGACAGTGAAGTGACAGTGTTGCCATGCACAAACTACTCACTAATAAAACAGCACATCTTTCAACAGACCATGACCCTGCAGTAATTGCAATTATTTCAGAGGCTCAGCAAGGAAAAAATGCCACTTGGTTCCTATTGGAATACTATTTACAAAGCTATCAATAGCAAATCAGCAATAGCAATAGTGATCTTTCCTGGCGTCAGTCTTTCTGGAATGCATTTGTCAAAGTTGATTTATGGCATATTGTTCTACAGACGTTAAGTGAAACCTATTGATTCTTTGTGTTCTTCATATTCACCAGAAAGGATGGAGAACTTCAAAGAAATTCCCAGGATCTTTGACATGTATTAATTGTTCACATTAAAGTTATATTAACTATTTTATGTAAGCGTAATGGTAAAAAAAATAATGTTGAAATGATGTCTTTCATGTAAATGTTGACAAACTCTTTTCAGTAGAAGGCCATTTAGGCATATTATCTAATGTTTCTGGCAGACAGACATTTTCAGAAATGAAAGTGTTTCTTATAACCATAACGCTTTGATTTTTGCCTAGTGTGACTTCAACCTTCAATCATTTGATCCTTGTTGACCTCTGTTTTCCTAAAGCTTTTTGAATTTATTCTTAAAGGATAATTGTCTCAGTACATCAGAGTTTAGGTGACACATGGGTGAACATGTTACACATTTTAATTTGTAAGCAAAACAAGAAAAATCTCAGTGTAATTATCTTACTGACAGCAATTCACATACACACATACAATATTGATAAATTTGTAACTAGCATTTATGCATTTATTTGCACCTTAATACTGTATGTCGGACAGCCTTTGCATAAACCTGTCACTTCTAACCAGAATATAAAAACTTGGCAAAATTTTCTATGAATGTCATAACTATAAGAATCAATGAACACATTCATAAAATATTACAATGCATTCATTGTAAACATGGCTATAAATGTTTAGAAAGAAGAGGCATAACCCATTATAGCCATATTTATTATGCTTTGTGACACTCTTATCTATAATCCACTATAGATACCTTCATAATACAGTGCAAAGCATCCTTAACAGAAACCCACGCATGCATGGGGAGAACATGCAAACTCCACACAGAAGAGCACCCTGGGTGACCCAGGGATGGAACCCAGGATCTTCAGGCTGTGAGGAGACAGTGCTAACCACTGCACCACCATGCCACCCTGGATAAAAAAAAAGAAGCTTTAATGCTTTATTAATCCTTATACCAACCATTATAATGCATTACGAAGGTATCTATAATGCATTATAGATGAGGGCTTCAGTGGAGCTTATGAAGTATTATAATCAACACTATAATTATAAGCCTTAATGTTTTATTCATTCTTATACTGACCATTATAATGTAACATGAAGGCATCTATAATGCATTACAGATGACAGCTTCAAGTAAAATGTTATGAAAAACTTTCGTAATCTCCAGTTACTTTTCATCTATGTCTTTAATCATAATAATGAGGCTTCTAAGAAAAACAAGTGGATCATTTTTGTTGAAAGTACACCAGACTGAAGATACCAGCCTTTTTTCATCTAACTTTTATTGCGATCACATGTACACTAATTATAGCATTAAGGCCAACATAGATGTAAAGTTTGAGAATAATTATGTTGGGTAAACAGGAAAGTTGCACCATTCTTCTATTACTTCACAACAGAAATATGCAGCTCTTTTTAATATTAACTATTACCAAAAAGACTTATATTTCAAACATACATGAGAGGGTAAGCAGGCAATGATAGCAAACTGAGATTGAAAACAAATCAGTATCAGAAACCCTCTTACAGCTTGTTAACTTGATGTTAGCTGCATGTTTCAAGGAAATAAAGTCATGAGTAGCATTGCTAAATGGTGACAACTGCAAAACGCAAATTGCACAAAAACAATTGCACAAACAGTAATAATTAAATGTACATTTGTGTAATTACTGACCATGTAATTATTGCCTGTAGTACATTGGACAGTAGCATAACAATAAATATTAAAGGCATTACAGGAACTGGCTTATAAATATAATATATACGCTCGTAGCAGCCAGAAATCACTCTAATAATTGGATAGTATTTGCAAGGTTTGAAACAACTGCAAAACCTTACAAACGGTTCCAATTAAATGCCCATTCCAGTGACGAATGTTTGTGTGTGTGTGTGTGTGTGTGTGTTTATATGAATATTCTTAAACACATACTGAACGCTTTATGATCTAGCCTGTGACACACAATAGAATTGTGATAAGAATGGAACTTTGATGTTTGCTTTATTCAAAGTGTTTGCTGTGGATCACTATGGATTCTCATATAGAACAGCATTTGGTTATATATGGACAACAGGTAAACCATTATGTACCCAAAAGTGTCCATGTCTGTAAGAATCACTGTCAGAACATTCTCTAGGGTAAAAATAGTGTTGCTTTTGAGCTGTCAAGATTCAATTTTGACACACTGCAGGGCTGTCAAATGTACAAGCACTGGGGTAACTTCCTTGATCTCAGTCCAGTTCCTATTGAAGCACGGTGGGTTGTCTAGAGCTGATTCCGCAATACCCCTCACAGGCTGTTAAAGTGATTAACTAGCCAGCAGTATTTTACTTTATGTCAACCCCCCCCCCCCCCAACCCAACAAGCACACAAAGAATTAGAGCAGAGAACAGGGTACAGGAAATAAACAAGGATCTGGGGCCTTGGTGGGGGGATTGTCAATTGTTTTATACTTTGTACCATATATTTCATTTATTCAGTATTAATTCCAGTGAAGGACCTAAACAATTCATACTGTCTGTGAAATTTCATTATTACTGCTTATTTTTAATTCCTCATATGTCTGTGCAATGCTGTGTAAAAGGCTTTGCGTGTGTAAATTCTTCCACAAATAATTCTTAGTTTTGAGGGAAGATTGAATTCAAAGTAATTGAACAATGATTGTTTTCTTTTTCTGTGTAATACAATTTCCAGGTTTATAAGCTAAACACAATTTTTCTTATTTTTCCCCTGCATGTAATGGTAGGAAGCAGCCAGCTAATCAAATGATGTTCAGTTAGATGTCCTCTGCTCGTTTGTCAGCCAAGGTGAATCTTCACGTTGGAGTAAACAAGCTGAGCATGAGTCATCTCCTTGGACATTTTGCAACTGTTTTTCTGTCTCCTTTAGGTTTAATTTTTTTTTGTTTTTTGTTTTTTTGTTTTAGCGTCATGTATAAATCAGTCTGTCTGACTTTACCCGATTACTATATAAAATGACATTAAGTTCATATTGCTGGTTCAAACTGATTGGTAATTTCAAGCACGTTTTTGCTACATCTGAATAAGTAGCATGTGCAAACTCAAGCGTCTCTATGCTTAGAATTACGTTTCTGTGTTGATGCATGTGCTTAGGCTCATATATCATGTGTATTCCAACACCCAGCCATCACCTGCCCCCCCCCCACCCAAAACAAAATTCAATATTTACAACTTTAGCTTGTAAGCTGCTGTTCTTTATCAGCCTGCATGCGGTAACCATAGTAACATATCAGGGAGACAACTGCGAGAGTTCACGGCAGCTCACAGCTGGCAGTGTCACTGACTCCTCAGCTCGCCCCCTGCTTCACTGGGTGAAGACTGTGCACTAACCGGTCAATAGCATAATCCAGTAAACACGTGCACACATTCCCTCTCACTATCTATATAACATACATCCATTTCATGGCCAGGTCAGACATTTTGCTCCTTTCAACAACTGTGAGGCAGAAAGAATTTTGAGAATTCAAACAAATAAGCTAGAAATAGGGCATTTACGTAGCTAAATCAAACACGACTCCAGTCTCCTCATGCTGTACATGACAGTTTTATCCAATATGCTTGTCCATTTATGTGACCATCCATGCTCTCTGCCTTCCCACATGCCTAGGTGCTGCCCGGGGTGGGTACCTTCTGAGCTGGAGTCCTGGTTCAGTCCCATGTAGGGGTGACATTGCGGATGGGACCTATAAACTGTATCATCGTAGGTGCAGCCTTCAGTGCCACCTACACAGGCCAATGTGGAGAACAGACTCATTGATGAACTTTATCTTGATCCGTAATCACAACTTACACCTAGCTTTTATCAAGCATGTCCACTCTTTTCTGTTTTCAGTAATGTTAGTGCCCAGGGGGGGGTTGGGCAGCCAGTTGACCTTGGACCCCAGAGGTTTTTTTTCTCCTTACTTGGGGGTTTTTGGTTCCTCTCCTCCATTGTCATCTGGCTTTCTTTCTTTAATTTCTTTCCTTCCTTTTCCCCCATTCTGCATTACTCTCTCCAATGACATTGTAATGTATCACAGCACATCCAAGTAAAGCACCTTGGGACGCCTCTGTTGTGATGCTATATAAAAATAAATTTAATTTAAATGAATTCTATTCTTGTTATTTAACTATAATGCCATTTATAATTCATCATATCGGCGTTTGAATCAGTTTAAAAGATATGAAGGTTGATTATTTGAAATATTGACGGTTAGTTAAAATATTCTTCATTTTTGCATATAATTTTGTAATAAAGTCAATTCCGGTGCAAACATCTTTTTTCACTAAATGAAATGACATGACAAGGACACTTGATCCATAGTTTCAATTATACTTGAATTTTTACACTTATATTTATTGAGTCATTGATCAAATGCTCCTCCTAACCCTACCACCCTGCTCTTCAGACCAGTTATTATTTCGAATTCTGTGTCATGCACAGCTGTCCACAGTAATACGCTCTCTGTCAGCCATCTTTGGGAAGCTGGAGCGCGCTCCCCTGCATCACGTCACCACTAACCCTTTTTCCTTAATCTGTGAGTCACATATCACTGTGTAGGGGAGAGATGTGCCACTGAAGCAGTGTGGCTCAGTGCTGGCGGCTGACAGATCAATAAAAGTGTATTGAAGTGAGCAGCCAAGATACCCCAGCCAATTAGTCGTTTTCTCCATCAGGGAAGCTCAGCCATCACTCTCGTCTTCCTGCAAACTCCAGTATATAACCATTAAATAAAACAGTTTTTATAATATGATAAAAAGAAAGAAAAAAAGCAGCAGCCTGTGCTACCTTCGAGGACTAGAGTTCCCCATTTCCTGTTTCGGGGGGGACCAGAAACAGGTTTGAATCAGAGATCTGTTTCTCACTTTCACAATCAATCCAGTAATGAGGCTGTGAGAAAATAATTCATGCAAGCAGTCCCATAAAGAAAGCAAGCAGATGCCCTCAATAATGCCGATGAAAGCTGGGGATACATTAACCCTCAACCATATATCCAGCTGTCACAACGACTGGCAACTCCAGTCAGAACTCTACGGGTTTCAGAGTATGTTTTTATTACTACCTGATTTACACCAGGTAATGTGTCCCCCAAATAATTACTTCAATGAAGTCATTAAGAGCTGAGGTAGAATGAAAATGAGCATAACCTGCAGTCTCGAGAGACTTATGGACTGGAATTTAGCCAACTCCTGACCTAGATTACTGGCACTGATAAGTTCCTGCTAGCTTCCGGTCCTTTCCATGCTCTGCTCACTCCACTGCCTACCAAACTTTGTAGTTACCTGGCATTGAAAGCACCCAAATGTGAGCATTACAGCCTGGTTATGTAGCATCGTAGAATCTCGCCCTTGTGTTTCTACCTTGAAGGGCTGCTGTTCCGCAGGTCAGTGTTGAAATACTGAGTTTCTCAACAGCAGTTTCATTTGACTGCTGAGGCACTGTAATACCTTAGATTCACCTTGTTTTCTAACGTCCGTGATTCTGCCATGTGTATGTCTTCCGGCAAGCATCTGTGTCAACAGAGCTGAAACTTGTGTTCCAGATAGCCAGTTCTTGAGATAACATAACAGTTTAAAATCATTGTGGTGTTAAGAGAACAGCTGGACACTTGCCATACCACATATTAAATTGTGGATTCTGACTGGAATTCCCACTTGATTTTTGCTATTGTTATCCTGAAAATGCTAACCTACTTTCTGCCCTTGAGCTTTCATATTTTTTGCAATGTATTTTTGGTCTTCTTCTGAGAGTGATCTATTCTCTAAAAATTATACATTCAAATCTAATAAACAGCAAGTGTGACACAATAAATGTGATCTTTTATAATGCCTTAATTTGAATGTGAACTAGATTGGAATCTTTAGAATTTAAAATACAATTGACTTATAGTGTAGCTTAAATGAACACTGCCTGTAAATGTCTTCATTTTCCAAAAGTATTTCTTTGTGTTTGCTTCAAATGGTTTTTCCAAAGGCACATTATTTAATGACATGTCTATCATGTCTATCATTGTGCCTCTTAGCGCATCTGAAAATGATTTTCTAAAAATCAGAGTCAAAAGACTGAATTATTGTATCTGTGAAGAAGCAGTGCTGGAAATGCCTTCAGAGACCAAAGTGTATCATTCAGCTCTGTCATCGACTGGAGTTTTGCTTGAAGGAATTTCAGCTGTGTTTGAAACTACTTGACTCAGAACATATTCTCATCGAAAGCTTTTTATTGTAGAAAATATGGTTCTTTATTTAATCTCTCAGTACTTTCCTGTAAGAGGAAAGTCAAAGAACACAATAATATGTTTGTTTAATTGTTTGTTCATTCTCAGGAACCGTGTGAACGGTACGCTCTCAAACTTTGACCTCTCTGTTTCACTCAGTATAACGGCTCACTGTGTTACTCTCTCACAGCGCCAATTTCTGAATATACCATATACACCCTTTTTTTTACCATATACACCCTTTTTAGGATGCACCACCTGTGAAAGGTTCCATCAACACCCAACGGCAGGCTAAGGCAGGGTCCAACTGCTCCAAGATGCAATGCACCCCCCCCCCCCAAACATGATCAAAAGAATCTCAGTGAACCATTGGAGGAAGTGGCCAAGAAGAAAACAGTCTACCACAGAGAGGTACATAAGGGCACATTTTAAATGCAACCCATTGCCACTAAGAGTTGTTCTTGATGGTGTAAAGGTAATCAAAGTTTCAATTTGCCAAACGGTTACACTTGCCTTTGATTACATACATCCATGCTGAGGGACGTGTTGCATATCAGAATCCAAGGCATTAGCTTCCAAATGGCTTAAGGCAAGATATGTATGAGAAGTTACAGACCATCTGATGATATACATACAGGGGAAAATACAAGCATTGTTAACTGCAAAATCTATGCACTTTGAGGTGTAAAGTCAGACAGGTAGGTTACAGGAAAAGAGAGATTAAGGTCTGACTCAATCATTAAGCAAAATTAAGCAAATGTCGAGACAAATAAATAGAATCAAAGCCAAAAACCCTGAAACCCATTTTTAGCTTGTGTTTGGTGTCCAAAGCTACAATTGGTTTTCGGGTAGGTGTCTGTAATTCTGCCTGTAGCACTATAATTTAAGTCACCAGGGTTTTTGAACAATGTCCCATCCAATCACAATGAGGCATGAGAGACACACAGTAATGTTTATCCATCTCACGGCAAAGAAATGTAAAGCAAGTGTTATTTCAATCACAGCTGAACCATGCACTCTATTAATCTAAAGGCGTACATGTGTCATATATTCATACAAGAAGACATATTCCATGGTGTCCAGTCAGTTATTCCAAGAAATGCTAAGATGTATCAGTGGGAATGCATATCGAAAGCAGAAAAACCAGTGTGATGTCTAAAACAAGGGTATGAAAATAACATGAGATGCAGTGAGAAGCTGACAAGCCAGAGTAGGCCAAGGACTGAACCTTGTGGAACCACTGTCAAAAAATGCACGAGACAAGGAAAGGACAATGGTAGAAAATGGTACATATACAGGCACTCAGGGTTGCTCAAAAATGCCTAGACGATGTGGCCAGTTACTAAGAATACAGTGCTGTCCAGTTTTTGGACAGTGACATGTTTTGTTTTGGCCCTGTACTCTGAATGAGAGAATAGTTGGAATAGTTCAAAGATGCAAACCCTTAGTAAGCCTTAGGAATAGAAGGTGACAGTTTACAAAAAGTACTTTAAAAAATAATAAAAAAAAACCTGTTCAGTTCTAGAATAAAATGTTATAGACATACGAGACAAAGACCAGGCTTTACCAGAATGATGGAAAGAAGAACGTGTGGGAAATACCGAAGAGTCCAAAGCATAGCACCTCATCCGTCAAACATGGTGGAGGCAATGTTATGGCTGAGGCATGTTTGGCTGCCAAGGGAACCCTGCTCACTTGTACTCATTGATGATATCACTGCTGATGGAAGGATCTGTTGGATGACACTTCATCATGTGGCAGGATAGTGATACTAAACATACAGCCAAAGCAAGAAAAGAATTTTTGGAGTCAAAAACTGGACCTCAATCCAACTGAGACTAGCCTGATGTCAAAAAGCCCGTAAAACAAGCGATAACTGAAAAAAATGGTAGGAGTACAGAAATATGCGATGGAAGATACCAAGCAGCCGGTGATGTCTATAGGACATAGACTCCTGGCAGTCATCGACTACAAAGGATCTGCGAATAAAGATTAAATATAACTTAATTCCAGCTTATGGTAATTACCTTTGGCCATATACAATAGGAGGATTATGTATTAAAACCACCGCAATTCTTAAGCTGTTTACCTAATACAAATGTAAACACATTAAGGCAGAAAGTCGGCACTTTATAGCCATAATCATTGTTTCATTTCAAAAACAACCTTCCACTGTACATATCCAAAACAACAAAAGAGTATTACTGTGTTTTGGACTGTTGGACTGCACTGTAAGTTTAAGACTAAATCAGTTCTGTCATTGACCTGAGAACTTGGAACTATGCAATTAATGTCCAACTGCAAAAGATTATAAAACTTTAAAATGTTTAACTGTAAAAACAATGACTTGCTGGATACATGCTTTAGTATTTATGGTTCTGATGTAAAATATAAATCAATGGGAACGCGTTAAAATAATGTATTACGTCCCAGTATGATTCTGCAACGAGAAAGGGAAGAGATAATCTTCAACTATTCCAGTAGAGGGTACTGTGGTCACCCCCACCCAATAAATGGAAGTAACGTGGAAACAGTTTATCGTTTGCATCACAACCATAATACTTTTAAGACGGATAGGAACGATCGATTTGAGGTAACCACATTTTGTCAAATGAACAAAATTTCTGAAACATCTGATTTTCAGTTATTTCGCTTTGATAGTTTATCCGTTGTGAATGTTCCGGAGATCTTAATATTCAAGAACACGAAATAAAGCCAGTTTCATTAGGTTATTATAAGCATTGATATAGTCCCTTTAAAACATTTATATAGATGATAAACGGTATTAGGGTATAATTCGGAAAATAAGATTTCTTTAGGTCTTTCATTAAAAATACATATACAGAATTAAGAAATGGTCGTAGGTGAAATGCACATAGGATGTGTTTTGCAATCTAGAATCTAATTAAGGGTTTATTTTTAATCCAAGCATACTGGTGGGACGATGTATTTGCCGGTGTCGGCATACACAGGGTGCCTGCAACGCGATTGCACCAAGGTAAAGGATATTCGTGCACGGCACTTTGATGACAAGTAGAGGCAGCAGTGAGCTCGGAGTCGGCCGAGTCCGTAGAGGTCTCCCGTGCATGTGTTTGTGAGACGATTATAAGAGAAGTACTGCAGGACTAGTCAGAAAGGGAGCGAGATGGAGTGAGTGCATACTCTCAACTCAGTCAGCGATCGCCGAGGACGACAAAAATCACAGCGTTCCTTGTTCTTTTTTTCCCCAAAATCTTTCTCACATGCTTCATCATGCATACCACTGAATTGGAATTATCGAAATAATAACGACGGCGACACGTTTTCCCCTTTGGGTTGTTTTTTCCACTGCAGTAAAAACGGCTTGATTCCCCCTCTCCCTCCCCCAGCCTAGGATTTGAGAGGGAAGCTATGCAGGTCTCTGATTGACCAGCAACAAGGCAAAGGGGGATATTTTTGCATCCAAGACAGCTACACAGCTCGCTGGCTTCTTTGCTGGCACCGTCTCTTCGATTTAATCTTTACTTTTGCGTAGAGGAAAGTAACCGAATACCAATCTGTTACCTGGCAAACATATTGATAATCATCAAATTGTGTTATTTTGGGGTTTATCAACTAAGCTTTTAGTAGACGCCATTTTCTTAATTTTCCTCTTTCTTTTTAAGAGCCGCTTTCTGTTTGACAGATCGACCGGAGGATGTCATTTCTAATGACGATAGTATTAATGTAGATACATGGATTTAAAATAATAGACGTATTCTTATAGAACAGAAGAAATCAAGTGAAAAAACAGCACGAAATATGGGTAAGTAGTTTGCCAGCTCTTTCACTTGCCTTTGATTTCATGAAGTGAAGTACTTACAGCTGTCGATACCTTTCCAGTAAATTTAAACGGATTTGAATTTGCATTTTGACAGTAGGTTGACTAATGCATTTCCACCACGAAACTATTTAGCCTTGTGGTACGAAAGGTATGAGTTTAACTAGTTTTTTATACTGACACGACTGATAGTCGTCGATGGGACCAAACCGGAGAGTTACAAATGTTTCAACTTCAGCAAAATTTGTAACAGTTAGTTCGGGATAAGCGTGGCTTTTACCATTATGGGCTTTTTAATATAGCCTACGACCGTTAGTATAAGTCACAGTGTGTTTTAATGTTTATCACGAATGTAGAGCAAATTTAAAAGCAGTGCGATTTTCAAAGCTTCCCATAATCTTTATAAGTCGATTTCGGTAAGGCGGCAGCTTCACTCAACTTGGAGACTCGACCAATACACGGAACCCGGAGTCCGCATTTCCAGTAACTTATACCCTAAATCCCCCCCAAAAAATGTTTGTTTTGTGACCGTCTGTTTAAGAAATAGTGCGCAGTGTCAACAATTGTATTCAGATCGCGAAAGGAAATGATTATTATTGAGAAAAAAAAAAAAGAAATGAACTGACCATTGGAAGTATATAGTTTGGCTGCGAAATCGCGAAACGTCAGGCTGCGCCGAGGCCGGTCGCTGCTCGGGTTCCGTCCGCAGTTTCTAAAGGGCAAGTTGCACATCATCTTTATTTTTCTGCACCCTGCATTTTCTCCTTATGCATTAGTTGCTCCTGTAACGCAAATGGAAATATTCTCTCTGTGGTGTTTTAAGTGCAAATTGGGCGGTGTAGTACGCGTAGCTAGTTTCACAGTAGTTTATGGCTATCTGGGTTTCCCCGTCCTACACATCGGTAGAATATATTTATTTTCCATATACATAGTCTATATTTACTCGCTGTTTGCGTTGAGGGAATCCCCTTTGATTGCAAGTTCTGCTGCAATATTGGCTGCGTCCATTCTGCATTGTGGGGGTGGTTAAATACCTCGTTGACTATTGATCTTCAAGAAGGTTTCCACGATCTGATTTAAAGCCACCGGCTAAGGAGTTTCGGCGTATTCGCAGACTGCGACGCGGCCATTATTGTCACAAATCACCATTTGTACGTTTAATCGGCTCGCAAGGGGCTTTTCATGCTACGAAATGTGAAGGACAAGCCAGGCCTTTGGAGAGAAGAGGAAAACAACGTGACCGAGTGACAGGTTGTGGTTTCGGCTTGGTTTTGTACACGTTTGTACATATTTACGCTTTGCTTTTGAAAGGGAGTTAGTTTGTCTCTGTGCAGTTTGACGGGAACTCAGTTTGGCTGGCTGATTTGCTTGCAATGATTTTTCCAGATATGTGTGTCTGAGGACACTTTTGCTTTAAAGTGAATGTCCGGGCAATAAAGATGACATGGTGCTTGTTTAGGCAGTGAATCCTCTGCTAGTGTGGAGCTTAGGCTCTGTGCATTTGAGTGTGGGGAGAGGATTCCTTTGCACGTTGGCTTGGCTGCGCAGAAATTAGTCAGTATAGCGCTATAATATAACAAGCCGCCGGAATTCCTTTTAATCTCTTCTGCTTAAAAACTGTACTGACACATCAAACGAGATCTGACTGGCATGTTGTGTATCCATTTCCTCTATGGCCTCCAGGGGTCATGGTGGGGGGGGGGCTCTAGAATCACTATTATGCCATGTGCTGTTCAAGGTCTTCCAACAGGGCTGGTTTTTAAACCTGTATAATAAAAATAACATGAATTGGCTCTCTTTGTAAAACGTACTGTTTGGATTGGCATGGTTCACATCATCTGCCTCTCGAATTTGGATCTTGAGCCTTCATGAAATGGAAGCAAAAAGCAGCAATATCGTATACAGATGGTAAGGGCTGATCAGCAGTGTCTCATAAATAGTTGTTTTTGGTTGGTATAACATTACAGTGCATTGACATAATGGTTTCTCTGTGGGGAAATGTCAATGCTTGTCTTATCAGTGCTATTCAGTAGGCATCATTTAAACTCCTCCTGCAATAATTTGCCATGATGGTGCTTTTCCTTACGATCTCATTCAGTGTAGTTCATGGGAAATCAACAGCATCTTGAATGATGACAATACTTCCCCGTTTTAGACTTTGTCTACAAACCTGCTCCTCTTTATGAATTGCCAGGTGTGTGTAGGTGTGTGTGTGTGTGTGTGTGTGTTTGGAGAGGTTTTATTATCTGAACAGCATGTACCCTAAGTCAAAGCATTGTTTTAGTAGTGTATAGTATCTATTCCTGAAATGATCTGAGCAAGGTGTGAGGACTGCTGATAGATGTGGCAATGGGCTCACACTGATAAATAGTGACAAGGGATTATGGAATCCTCCGTCCTGTAGGGGGTGACATCTGAGAATGGGACATCTTTTACTTGCCTAAGTTAACAAAAGAAGAACATTTTGTCTTTAATTGCTAGACAATTTCAAGCCATGATTTTAAAGATGGACCCAAATAATAGCTGTGACTGTGTTTGGCATTATTGGAGATTTTATTTTATGATGAAGCTTTGTCAAAGAGATTACCAACAAATCATATTAGGCAACAAAGGACAACACCAATTATTTAAAACATTTAACACTTAACCTCAAGGTTATGCTGTAATAAGGATAGTGAGTAATGTAAAAGTTATGTAAGAATAATCTTTTTGGGTGGAGTCCGTTGTTTGATTTTCCCACAGAACAGTTTGAGTCAATGGTTTTCTCAAGTGTAAATGATAGTTGAGGCTGGATAATCTTTAAATATATTGATCACTTGTCATACTAGGTGGAATTTAAAGAATGAGTCCCTATTGACATGAATGAAAAATGCTGCTCTCAGTTTGCAATCAGGTGCATTGATCATTTATGTACTGCTTCTTTTGAATATGGTGTTATGGTCTTCATGGTCAGCAGTGCATTAAAAAACAAACATTTTTTGCTGTTTAAAACAGTAACAGAGTTTTTTAGAATCAGAAATGCGTACTTTGTTTCAAAAAGAGATTTAATTTCTCTACATTTCTTGTTGGGACTGGATTTCACTGGAGGCAGGCCAAATCCTCACGGGCGCTAAAGGAAAAGGGAGAAACGTCCAAGGACAAACCAAGTTATTGGCGGCATTACAGGACAGAATATCGGCGCATGCCTTACCTTTTTGGCAGCGCACTGGACTTGCTGTGTGGGATTCCTGTTACTGACCAGCCATTCTGTATCCCATGCTGTGACCTAAGAGGCTTGCCCATTTGCCCATTAATTAAAAGTCAAATCCTTACTGTACACTAGGCTGGACGAATTTGCACATCCGACAGAATGTATCAAATTTGGTTCAGTATGCAAAATGCTAATATGTGGCTTCAGACCCTTACAATTCAGTGTAGCTAGCATGTTGGTATGGGGCTCAAGGCCCTTACAATTCAAAGTATCAAGCATGCTAGTTTTGGGCTCCAGGCTCTTGCGATTTGGTGTAGCTAGCATACTATTATGGGGCTCCAGGCCCTTATGATCCGGTGTAGCTAACATGCTAGTATGGGGCTCCAGGCCCTTACGATTCGGTGTAGTTAGCATGCATGCAGCCACTCTGTTTTTTATGGGGGTTCCCCCCCTATTATTTCCTTGTGCTGAATGACTGATCCATGATTATACCTGGTCATCAGTGCAGTCTAGAGCTTGCTGTATCGATGGATGATAGCTCTCCTCCGTGTAGAAGGCCTATGTGGTTAGTTTTCATTGTCCCGTTGCAGTAATTTCATGTCTCGTTACGGCTATTTTATCCCCATGTGGGCAGATTGCTCGCATTTCCTGTTCTGTGTGGATGGATCTTTTGCAGGGGGTGAGACCTAAGGATTCAGAAGCAGGAGATCATTAAAGTCGGGGACCCCCAAGTGTAGGGCTTGTGCGCTGGCCGTTAGGGCTGACATCCCAGCACAGACGGCAGGGCTAAGACTGAGCAGCCTGTAACAGGCTACCATTAGGCTATCGTCCATAGGGCACATATGCACACAGCAGTAGACAGCCCTGCAGTGCCTTACAAACAGCTTATGAATGGGGCCTATTGTTCTCCCTAGAGTCCTGTCCTCAAGTGCGTTCCCCTTGTTGATTTGCAAGATTCTGTTTGTGTTGCTGTACCAGGAAGTTATTAAGGATAAACTCTGTTAGTGTGGTCTCACTCTAGCGCACACCCTGTCTTTTGTTTACAACCTTTGGAGAGGTGGGGGGAGGGGGCAG
>JAODJW010000040.1:25988354-26000842 GCA_026777045.1 Hyperopisus bebe
GGGGGGGGGGCAGGGGGGAGAGGGAGGGGGGCTTCCTATACCATTTAGTAGTACTTATTTTTTTCATTTATAACCATATTGCTCAAGGTTTTTAAAAGATTCAAAACGTGAAGTAGCTTGGCGACTTGATTTTGAAAAGAGTCAGAGTTGGTAAATAGGTTGTTACGTAGGCCTTCAAACCAGACCTGAATACGGCTGCAAACGCCTTTTTTGTGCACTGTCTAGTCATGTGATTTTTTCAAATGAGTAAGTGGTTAAAGTGGTTTGGGCTGTCGTGGTGCAGATGTGTCGGATGGTGCCTTCTGAATTTCCTGAGACAAGGTGCTTTATGCCTTGGCTTGATTAATGCTACCAGATTTGGGTTCACTTCTGAGTAGTCTTTACAAATTCAAAGCGCTCTCACTTGCATTATTACAGCTGGTTGCTATATGCAAATTTTTCAGTTTTTTGTCTGGATCCCAAACTTTCATGTGAAATCCAATGATCTAATCCTTTATCTAACATGTATCTGTAACTGATTTCAGCCAGTGTTGTCGAAGCTATTGATGTAACCATAATCGCTCATAAAGCACTGGTGGTTGTGACTCAGGCAGTGGTGTCCAGTCTCTGCACTGAGGCTGAGGAGGGCCAGGTGTCCAGGGTGAGAAGTTCAGTGCCACCCGCCCCAAGGATTTGCATAAATGTAACGTGTCGATAGGCCACATCCAGTTTGTGGATTCAGGCTTTTACACCAGAGGTTATAAACGCTCCTGTTGGCCTTTGCTATCGAGTGCTACCGTTCTGCTACCCCAGCTAACGACATATCGCATGTAACAAGACCTCTCAGTGAGAATCCTCAGCCGTGTGACAGGCCTGCCTCAGCAGGGTGTCTGAGTTTTATGACAGAGGTCCCTTCCAGGCCGCCTCAGAAGCACCCTGTGAGGACTCTACGTACTACACATGCAGAGCACAGTAGTTTGCCTTAGCACTGCGGGACTCCAGTCCATCTACTGTACTGCCGGCAAGGCCAGATCCTTATTTTGGCCAGAGACTTAGAGGCTTGTGGGCCCGATCAGAACTCTCTGCTTTTAGCCTTAAAAGGGACGGAGCTTAGTCGCAGCCTTTTTCTACGCAGGTCTGGAATTTTCTTCCACTGTGTGAGTGTTGAGGGCACGCTAAGGAGCAGATGTGAATGTCTTAGCGAGGCTCATCTTTCATGAATTTCTGCAGGCTGACAGGATTCAAAGCAATCATTTTAGACAGCTGCGCCAGTCCCTTTATAGAAAATGATTATGAAATAAGAACCTCGACTGCTAGATTGTGTCAAAATAATTCAGTCTGAGAGGATTTTACTTTGCCTCAAGACTTTATGGACTGTAGCAGATCTCAGCCTGTTTTGTACCTCATCCCGTCTTCCTTTGCAGAATTGCCCTCCTGTGAAAGTGCACACAAACCAGATAGTGCTCTGAATAAGCACACACAAACTTTCTGTCTAGACCTAAATAAAGAAAAAAAGTTTGTATGTCTGTTTGTCTGCACACAAACCATGGACTGTTATATGTTTATATCCCTGGAAGATAAATCAGTACGGGTGTAGAAAATCTTTTTTGGATAATATTTAGTATTTGTGTTTTTGCTTCGTAACCTTGCTAAAAACAATGATATTTGCTTTTTAGTCTTCACATTGAGCAGCATCACGGCTGATTTAGTGGTTCTAAATGCTTGTAAGAGGATGTTAAGTGGACAGAGGAGCACTATAGCAGAGGAGGAACATTTCCTGTTGGCCTGAAGCCCACAACCTGCTGGTTTATCCTGCATTGCTGTTTATTGCTATCACAGCACCAAATTAAGATGACCTCTTCATCACATGAGCTCTTTCAGTTTATTCCTGTTACTGGTATTCATTTGTTGCATTGAGACAATTAAGAAAACTGAATGTTGCAGTGTGAGCTGCTGATTATATTTGATGAATGTAAAAACAATTATGTTATAAAGAGAGGTGTTTAGTTTGGACTCTAGAAGCACAAGCCCAGAATGACATTGTGTCTATGGATAGATGCAGTCCACTGATTTTTATTTTAATTTTTTTTTTTTACTAGTCTGCTTGGTTTTGCAATAAGGTGCAGTACAGTTTTAATTGGCTTGTTAAGCTCAGTTATTAGCTAATGTGGAAGTGTGATCACGGGACGGATACCTGGGGAAAAGTCGATGAGCGTTTGGGAATCGTAGGAGCTCATAAAGAAGGCTTGAACACAAAAACCGCTGGATTTCATGTTAACAGATGGGGCGATTATACCAAACCATATTACGACCTGTACCAGGCTTTACTCAATTAGGCTGCCCTTTGAAGGGCCTCTAGGGGCGGTGGGGTTTACGTTCTTGTAAAACGATTTGCTTCACCGAACACTGTTGACGTGGTTATCATACAAGTAGAAGGAAATCCTATGGGGCTGCAATGGATATCTGATTGTCTGGTGTGTAGTGCTGTCCATCTGTGTGTATGCACGCCATTCCGTTTTTACGTATTGCTGACGTTCCTCCACTAAAGACTGTGTCGATTATCGACTTTTGGCTGGAGTTTTATGTTCGTTTTATTTTCGGATGCTTGATAGATCATGCCATATCTCCAACGGATGGCTTTTGTTGCTGTGATTGATCGATGCTGGGTGGGCCTGAATTTAAATGTTTACTCTGGTATAAGTTTCCTCATTGAGGTACCCAAAGTGCCTTTTAAACAAATTACAGTGGGCTTCGTGAACGTGAGAGATGTTTCCATATGTCATCCTTTACGAACAGATGGATTATCCAGGCTTGTCTGGTGGTATAATTTGATGTCAGACGGATGTGTTGAAAGTGGTGTTTGTGGCCTGGGTACGCAATGTATCACGCTGTCACTGCATCCTGGCTTTTTGGAACCTCACCTCTTTTGAAGTACTGCATGTTTAATTTTTCTTTCCCTCTTCTTGGTTCAGCTGGCAATCACCTCCTTTCATTCAATCTCAGTATCTTAAGACTGGTCTTTCTTGCTCAGTTTGACATTAAGCGCTTGCTGATGTTCTGTAGGTTTGATTGCACGTTTCATTCATGTTTTTTTAGTTGCGAGTCCTGTATTTAAGGTTTATCCAGACGGCCCAAGATGAGTGATGTGCAACCACCCAGGGAAGTCGTTTTCTCGGAACCTTTTTTAAGAGAACTTCTACTTTGAAACCACATCCTTTCTCTGTGCACGCAGTGACTTTTGACTGTGGGAAACGCTGTTCCTATTTAACTTTGGCCACTGTTCCGCAAAAAGTAGGCGGTCTCGGTCTAGAATTTCTGTTCGGCCAGAAGCAGTGGCGTCCAGCCGTGTGAAAATTAGGGTTGTTTGCGGCTCTGTGGGTTAAGACTCTGCGGCTTTTGATTGGAAGGTCACTGGTTCAAATCCCAAGGCCGGCAGAGAGATTTCACTGTTGGGCCTTTGAGCAAGGCCCTTAACCCCAGTTACTCCAGGGAATAGCTGGCCCCCGCCCTCTGATCCCCCACTTGTACATCGCTTTGAAGAAAAGCTTCTGCTAGATAAATAGATGTAAAAGTAAAATCTGTGAGGTTGTATTGGTCAGGCTTACTGACAGCAGGTCTCTAAATGTCAGCGATCTGTGGAAACTGAGGAGCGCTGAGCAATCAGACTTCTGTCTGGATCTCAGCTGGGCACTAGGGCCCCTTGATTTGCTTGCTATGATGCGTATAGATGGAAGCCTGAAAGTCTGACTGACACAAAAGCCTCTAGATATTAGGTATTCATTCACCTTGCTACCTATTGTGGAAGTTAAAAAAAGCTACAGCAAAAACTGCCAGAATCAGTGGATTAGAAAGCAGTATAATACAAATAACTGCTTCTGGAATTGGCCAGAGAGTAGCGTTCTTTTGTTTTGTTTAAGTGATGCTAGTGTCTTTCTCCAGTCTCAGGATTTGTATATTATTTCTAAATTTGGTCTCTGCAGTATTTAGAATATGAAATGCCTGGTACTGCTGAACTAAAGAAAAGATATGGATATATCTGCCTTAGTGGTTAAGGATGTGGAACAATGTGGTTTTGATACTTGCCCCTGCTATAGATGACTTGAGCAAGATTGCAGTTACTCCAGTAATGTTCTGAATGTACCAATGCTTGTAAATCACACGGGGTAACTTTTATTAAACAAAGAAATAAATTGAAAATAGTGTTTTTTTTTAGTGGTTTCTTTTTTGCATGAATATCACTATAGTCAAAATATTGGTTAGAGAGGATGTTAAGGTTCTCTGCAGCTGACTCAGTGTAGGCTTTGCAGAATATGTACTGTTGAAATAACCTGTTGATAGACGGGTTAAAAAAAAGCCTGCGCACACAGTCTTACTGATCCTTCTTGCAAGAATCAACAACATTTTGAGAGGGGCTGAATAGAAGAGTTTCCCTTCTGATAAGTGGATCTTGTAAGTGCAGTGTTTTCAGCAGTATTTATTTGGTTATCTTTCTAAAATCCATCTTCTCTGCTTCAGTGGCCATCAATGGTTATTTTAACCTCTTGTGACTGTCAGTGGAAACTATCGTGTCTGTTGTACTGCAAGGAGGCGTGCAGTATTGCCGGAGGATTCTGCGAAGCCGTAAGTTAGTTACAGATCTCCGTAAGCACCCACACCCCGTGCTCTTTCGCAGGAGGTTACGTAATCCAAAGGAAAGGTGTGTTTTGACTCACAGATTAGTGGATCTGAGAAGCACGGCTTGCACGGGCCTGTCCGCTCTTCCAGATGATTACTTCGCCCATTATTTCCATTCAGTTAAATTGAGGGTGCAAACTTATTAATCCTCCACTTGCCGTCCTGTTGGTCAGCCTCATGCCACCCCTGCCCTGCTGAAACTCATTTGAAATGTTGCGTGAAGCTTAGAGCCTCGCAAGACTGCAGCTTCTAGTATAATACTGTTTTTCATCCAAATGGGACGAAACTTGGGACGGCCGATGTGGGAATACCTCAAAGACGTCAGTTTCACTCTCTGGTTTTTAGCTATTTTTGCAGCTGTGTTTGTTTCCATGTGGTTTAGGTGCTGGGGATTATAAGAGCAAGGACCCCCAGGCATCTGTGACCTTTTCATTGTCCATCCGGTTCCTTGACTCCTGCACCACTTGCTGGCAAACGCTGTCGATCAGGGGTGCCCAAACTTATCCGCAAAGGGCCGGTGTGTATGCAGGTTTCTGGGATAACCTGTAGGTCAGCTGTTCAAACCCAGGTGTGAGGACTCTTCAGCCAATCAGCCCTCTAATTAGTAATCTAATTTAGGGAGTTGCAGTGAAAACCCGCATATACACCGGCCCTTTGCAGATAAGATTGGGCACCCCTGCTGTAGATGGTGTCACTAGAGAGGTCCGGTTGCCATCCAAGTGACACCTCGCCATCCCATATGCTTGTTATGCTTTATGGTGCTACTGTGAAACTGCGCTTTGGTGCACAAGTCCTGCTTGAGTATTGTAGTGACTAGCGCGTAGTGTGCTTGGTGTCCCTCTGGTGCCAGTGATTCTGGTTGGGCGAGGGTTTCAGCGGTGACATTTCACATCGGCTGATATTAGTCGGCGCTTTACGTCCGTCGCCGGGCAGAGAAGTGAGAGTCGTGCACCAGCCGCGGCTTGCACGACGAGTACGTAAACGCCGGAGCGCCTCGCAAGGCTCCCCGTCTATCGCTGCCTCGCCGTGACTCGCATGACTGCTTGCCGGCTGCCTGGCACTCCAGCTGCGTCCTCCGGTTGTTAGTCAGCAGTCAATTTCCAGCCGCTCAGCTGTCACCCACCCTGGCAGTTGCGACTGAAGGGGTGGCAAATGCGTAGCTCGGGTCCAGTGGGGGTGGGAAAGCGGGTAGCGATGTTAGTGAGCTGCCCCCAAAATACCAATCGATATATCCCATGGCCATTTGAGGGGGGGGGTGATTGTTGTCGTTGCCGGGACAAACGTTTGTCATGTATAATAAAGCTGCATTTGCTGCCCCCACCCCCAAATATGGCCTTTTTTTCTTGTAAAATCCTCACAGTAACAGCTGAATCTTACCCGATTTCAACAGTGCAGCCATGTGACTTGCTGGAACCCCTCCCTTTGCTTTCAGAATTGATTGAAAGCATTGAGATTTGAGGCTCAGCTTTATGTTTCTCATGGAACGACGCTAAGCAAACGAAAACGTGACCAGTCAAGCGGTTGTAGACAAGCTTTGGGTAAATCCTGTTTATTAGCCCCCCCTGGTCCAGCATAGGACAGGAGGTAAGGGAAATGGATGGATGTACTGTGTGATATTTGTTTAGGATTTTTCTAATGTTACTGCTTTTCACTGAAATTGCTTGTATCTCAGTGAAACTGTCTTTGCATTACAAATAGTCCATAGAGGAAATATTTCTCGCTGCCAAATTGTCATTCACCTCAGGAAACTAGCAAGCAGTAAGTAATTTGTGACAGTCTGTAAGGAATAAAGACATTCATCGGTAGTCCACTTTTGCAGAGAATTGACACGAAAAAGGCCTGTTAGTCGATTTTCAGAGTAGGTTTCTTTTTCAGGACAACTAGTACTTGTGTACACGGCTGATTTAATAAGATTTAGTGTACAATATGTCACTGAATACAATGTACCACATTGAGGTCTCGTCTGATTATTCCCTATTATTGGATCATGTCCACAAAAAAAAAAAGTTAGAAGAGCCAGAGAAAGTACTGACCTCTGGTTTAAAACGGGAGGATTTTCTCTGCACCTTGAGTCTCCATCAGGCAGATGCGGTTGCCCTGGAGACAGGCCCACGCTAATGGGTACTCAGCAGGGGGGGGCGGGGGGGCTAAACGAACGGCCCCCAGAGTCAGGCAGTGGTGCCAGAGACCAAGTTTTATTAGTCTTTCCATGCAATTTGACCTTGCTCATTTTGGACTCATTTATTGGACTTTTACTGCACCACACTGTAATGTTTGAATGCTATTTTTAGAAGTAGATGAATTCTAAAAATGATTAGATTTCCCCCAGAGGGAAATTCTTAAATTCTTTGTTAATGCTCTGCATGACATATCGACAGCCTCAAGATGGTACTTCTGAGAGAGAATCAAAGTTTGGTCGTTAGAGACATGGATATTCTGGATACTACTCGGGCGGACACAGCAGTTGCATCAATGAAACATTCTTGGGAGGAATGAAGCTGGAATCAAGGGTCACCTGCAATGACCAGGCTCCAGGCAGATATATTTCTCCAGTATGTAACGAACCTACTAGTATCCTTAGACTGGTGTTTGTCCATCCGGTCCTTGGGGCCCCCAGACAATCCACGTTTTTGCTCCCTCCCAAACACTCCACATTGTGGCTCCCTGGAAGGGAAGAAAACCATGGACCTGGGGGATCCCCAAGGAGCGGAATTAGAAATGTCGCCTTACACCAGGGCTCTGCAACTTTATTTACTGTCAGAGCAACGTTTGCAACGAAAATAATCTCGGGGGTGGGTGAAATCATGGGTGATTTGTCTGTTTATCTCAACATTCTCATTATCTTAAGTATGGTTACAGTTGTAGCTGCTGAGATGGGCGGTTTTTGGAGATGGCCAAAATTATTCCTTATATAGGTTTGAAAGGATACGTGAGAAATTGTTAAAAATCTTCGAGGTGTGAAATTGAGCACGGTGGGGTTTTTTTTCCCTTCACTCATTTCCACATGAGGGAGGCACAGGATTTCTTTGTGAACTTGATGTTTCCAGTGGAGATGGAGTCAGGAGGCATTTGAGGACACGGCAGAGCTGTCAAACTCCAGTGCCGGGTCTGACTGCATCGCATTTGCTTTTGTGGCTTTTTTTTGTTAGGGTGGCAAGGCCTGGGCAGCCATTTGAACAGAACTGCATGACACAGGGATTTCTGGGCAGACCTGAGGGTTATTACTGATTTATTTTTTTCCCCTTTTCCTGAGTAGCGAGCAGGACAAAATGCACAGGCATAATTGCTGTACAGGTAGAATAAAATATCATGAACCATGTCAGGCAGATGTGAAGGGTGTTTTGTTCTGGGGGTGCTGATGGAACAAAAGCAGAACTAGCCAATATATACAAAGGAATGGAATGAGGTACAGGTGGGTGTAGATACATTCCAGCTAATGGTCAGGGGACTCTCCCTCTCAGAGACATCTGTGTCACGAAGTTAAAATTTAACATATGGAAAACGTACACAGAAATGTAGTAGCACCACATCTTTAGTTTTATTTTAGTTTTTGTTTCATCTTGCTGAGTCCCCTGTGTGTTTGAAATGCTTAATTCCTTAGTTATCAAATAACCATTTAATT
Source organism: Hyperopisus bebe (assembly GCA_026777045.1). NCBI lineage: Eukaryota > Metazoa > Chordata > Actinopteri > Osteoglossiformes > Mormyridae > Hyperopisus > Hyperopisus bebe. The sequence continues at coordinate 25,996,630 of JAODJW010000040.1, forward strand.
ATAACGCATTAGGGGCTAATAACCCCTTGCTGTTATGATATCAATGACATCCAGAGAACTTCCTCATGATGTTGTACCCATTACAGACCCTTCCCTGATTACGATGGTCCGTGTTATACGATATTTCCACCTTACGATGGGTAAATGTTTTGGACTTTCAGTAGATTATTCAGTAAGTGAGATATTCAACACTTTCTTATGAAATAAGCCTTCTGTTAATGATTTTGCCCCACTTTAGGTCCGCTTTCTGCCAAAGCTGATGCCGGTGTACTTTTGTGTTCCTTTGGAGCCGCTGTCACGAGCGTGTGCAATGGACAAAGTCCACATAACAAGGAAGTAGCTGTGCACTCTGGCCAGCAGTGAGCTGCAGGTGTACAGACCAAAATAGCAAAAGTTCCTGGCTGGTGATACCCCCCTGCCGCCCCCCTCCCCACCCCCACCGCTAACATGTCCAGATACCAGTTTGTTTGCATTTAAGCCTTTAAAGGTCAGAACAGTCATTACACAAGAGCCTCGCTTGTCGTCTCAGATTTTCCTTTCCACAGTGAGTGCAGTGTTCAGCTAGCTATATCTATGCCATCGTCGTCAACAAAGCACTTGTTTTACCGGGATACCGTTTTTTATGGCAGTAAAGGCTTGGGGGGCGGGGTTTAGCATGAAGCTTATCCGTCCTCGCTGCATTTCATTTGCCAGCAGCAAATGTGTTCTAGATCTCCTAGAAAACAGAAGCCCAGTGCCTTTGTAGTGCACCTTTTTAACAGGCTGCAGATGGTGAGGTCACTTTGACTAGGTGAAAGTTATCTGTGGTATTGGAGTCTTCTCCTTTTGGCTTCTGAGATGATTTCCATTACATGGGTCGTTGCATATCGAAAGTAAATTATCCCAAATATTTCCATTATATAGCAAAACGAAAGCTTTAAGATGGAAATGAAGACCAGTGAACCGTAACGCTTTATTCCCATTTTATGGCATAAAGACCATTTGAACCGCTTTTTCTACCTTTAATTGTTTTGACATTTTTCAGTCTTCAAACATTTGACACTCTCTCTTCTGTGCTTTGATACTCACTGTTCCGTAAAATAAAATCCTTTCAAAACATTTAATCTAGTTTTGAGCGGCACGCTTGTTAACATTTTTTTTTTTTGCCCTTTATGGATGTGAACCTGTGTTTGTTTTTATGATAGGTCAAGAAATGGACATTCTAGGAATGTCTGGCAGTTATGACACTGATCAACTTTTTGCTTGTGGGAACGTTTCGCCTTTTGAACAGATTCAAATTCCTTTTGCGTGTACAAACTTGAAGCTCCTTGCTATAAGCTTCATTCCCCTACAGGAAAATTCTGCAGACTGCACCGTTTTTGCCTTCCCGCCGTTAAATGTGCAGACATAAATTAGAAGGGCGCTCCTTTTCAACTCCAACATTTTTTTTTAAAGCCAGATTATTTATTCATTAATTTGTTAATGGAGTCATTTTGTTTTGAACGCATCTTGCTGACATCCGGTGTTGCTGCGCTGACACTGATGAATATATTTTGACATTGATGTTTCACGGCCTGAAGCCAAAGTGTTGTTCGCTGGGGCTAATTGGGACATTTAGGATGTGCATCTTGAACTGTCATAGCTACATGTTGCGTCTGAAGTGCGTTAACTGCCGTGTCAAGAAACTATGAGTTTGTTAGTTTTCACCTGATGGAATTAATATAGTGCAGTAGAGGATCTTGGGTGACAAACCAGTTTCGTTCTTTAGGGATTTAATGAAAATGGCTCCTCTGGAACAGGAATTGAATTTGACATCAGGTCTTCCTTTCCTGTGGCCTACTCATCTTGTGGGGGTTTTTTCGGTACGGATTTAGTTTAAAGCCCTTGCAGCTTTCCTCTTTCTCTGCTCTGGTGGCTGTGTTGTATCAATGTCAGTCACGTTGTGAGGAAGGGAAAGGAAAGGGAAATGTGAAATAATGCAGCCCGAGTCGTACGGCAGAAATTTGCCTGCCGGTATCTCAGTCTTAGGCCGTCGCACCGCCATTGGGTTAGGAAGGGTGCTGAGGTGCTGATTGGCTATCCCCGTGGTTCTTCAGAGGAGTTACACTACTTACGTAAGTGAAATATGAAATGTGGGTGGAGCTAAGCTCTCTCAGATCTTATCTTAATTCTGTTTTTTTTTCTCTCTCCACAGTTTCTCCTGGAAAAAATGATCTTTTTGTGGGACTATTGAGATTTCAAGAGCAATAGCACTGTGGAATATCTGAGCCCTTGTTGACTGGGACTGTCACGCTATTTTACTAGACAGATTTGCTCCTGATATCCTGGTCGCTCCTGGTTTCTGTCTCCCGAATCACACTTCGGGAAGTCGATGGAGCAGAGAGATCTCTGTATCCCGTCCCGACCGAAGGGGGGTGACGTTGAATTCTACCCCAGTGGAGGCTCAGCCAGCCAGGGTGACCTCCCAGAGGGCACCGGTGGTCTGCTCTCCACGCCCGGGAAGGGACTCCCTGCCACAGGGGAGCGACTTGATACCGAGGAGGACGATGACTTGGGCCTGGGCAGGGACGTGGACGTCAACTCGAATCCAGACAGCGAGAAGTGGGTGCCCGGCGATGGGCTGGAGGAGCAGGAATTCTCCATCAAGGAGGCCAGCTTCTCCGAAGGCAGCCTGAAGCTGAAGATCCAGACCACGAAGCGAGCCAAGAAGCCCCCCAAGAGCCTGGAGAATTACATCTGCCCTCCTGAGATCCGCATCACTATCAAGCAGCCTGGGGAGCAGAAGATGGGCAAGCAGATCAAGAACGGCAAGAGTGGCAAGGATGAGGACAAAGGACTTTCCAAGAAGAAGGTGAGCTTTCCTGTAAGGAACCCACAGTGACCTAAAGCCTGACTAACCTTATTTACAGGTGGCAGTAAAAAACTGCAGTACAACTTAATTATCAGTGAGGACTGGACACATTGTCCTTTGTGTCAATCGCTGTATTTTTCAATGCATTATAAAGTAATTCTGTGCTCTTTAGCCTGAAATGCTTTTATCCAGGCTTTGAGTCATACCTGTGTATCCACGTCACTCACCATCCTCCAGTTTTTGCCTAAGCTTTCTAAAGATCGTATCATTTAATAATAGCCACTCTTCCACCCACGCCTCGTGATGTCACAGGCCTACCTAGCAGCCTGTTTTGCCACGCTGCGTTCCGTCGGAAGATGTTATCTCTTGTGGCCAGTAAACCCAGCGAATGCGAACGCTGAAGGCTGCCGTGTGGCTTATTTTGCCGGAGGTAAATTAGGTAGGCTTTTCACTTCTGAAGGGGGAAAGGTGGAGGTGAGATGGTAATTACACTGATAATCATGGGGTGCAGAGTTCATACTGATTTGTCTGGATGAGTCGCATGAGTAGTTGTGAAATACACAAGTAGGTAGACAAAATAGTATTGATTTCAACAGTGGATGACTTGTCAACAATGTTTTTAAGTGGCAAGGCTATTTTTGTTCCGGAAATGGTTTCATTTTATAATGAAAATAATACTTGGCTGAAATCGGTTTGCGTGGTGGTGGTGAAGCTTTGCACAATACATCAAAAATATGATCTGAGTGTTCCAAATAATAGAATATTAAAATCTCAAGAGATTATTGTTTTCCAATTGCCTATAATTTTTTGAGCCCTGAAGGGCAAATTAGAGGACACACTTAACATTTTGAATCAGCTGTTACCCACAATCAAATAGATTGTCATGCATTTTATATAGTATAGTTCATGTTAGAATACTTGGCTATTCGAATAGTACTTAATACTGTTCCGCAAAGAGTATTTTGCTGACGGAGATGCAACTGGACCTATTGCAACTGGTCACTAATGCAATGATGATGGACAGAAGTGGTTAAGCAGAGTAATTTCTGCGAGTACTACATGCATCTCCAAAATTCATTTCAAAACCATTTGAAGTGCCATCCATCCATCCAACTTCTAAACGCTTATTTTGGGCTGGGTTGTGGGATGAATCTGGATGCTTTCTCAGCAGTGTAGGGCACAAGACTGGAGTACATCCTGAACTGGATATCAGTCCATCACGGAGTTCACTCTCACACTGTGGGCAATTTAGAGAGGCTGGTTAACCTGCCTGCATGTCACTAGACTGCAAAAGGAAATGAGAGAAACCCAGAGCATATCCATGTGACAGAGGGAGAACATGCAAAGACACAGACACCCAGAGCATATCCATGTGACAGAGGG
>JAODJW010000040.1:26000942-26014312 GCA_026777045.1 Hyperopisus bebe
CATATCCATGTGACAGAGGGAGAACATGCAAAGACACAGACACCCAGAGCATATCCATGTGACAGAGGGAGAACATGCAAAGACACAGACACCCAGAGCATATCCATGTGACAGAGGGAGAACATGCAAAGACACAGACACCCAGAGCATATCCATGTGACAGAGGGAGAACATGCAAAGGCACAGACACCCACAGACATACAGTGGTGGTGGAATTCGAGCCCCAGAGGCTGTGCCCTCTTTGAAAATTTTAAAATTCCTGCATTATTGTAAGTTGGGGAAAAGCTGACGCACATCAAACACTTACTTGTCTTGTCCGACCCATACATCTTCCATGACTGCTAATCAAGCGATGAGCTTGGAGCCCGTGGGAGCACAGAACATAACATGGAGCATACAGTATCACAGGGATTAAGCTGGGGATGGGAGTCGACCCCCCCCTAGCCCGGAGCTGTTGGGCCTTGGTGCTAGCCACTGCTCCACCTCCATTTCGCAAAGAGTAAATGTTTTCTTCTGGGTTATAAGGTAGTGAATAAACAATAGATCACATATTCTCTACAAACTGCACTTCTGTTGATGATTTGTCACAAACAAATTGCATCCTAACCAAATGTTTTAGTGACTTTTCCAGAATTATCCACAGCATCTTAAGAAATTCAGGTGAATTTTTCGATAATTTTCAATGAATAAATTTTCACAGCTTTGGCCAGTATGACATATGATGTAATCACCATCTTAGAATGCAAGATTGGAATTAGACACTGAATATTTTTCAAATTCATGTGCAACATCATTTAAAGCAGAATATTAAAAAATGCTAAGTAGCAGTGGTACATTCTTACAGTTCCTGGTTTTTCTGCTCGTTTTCCATCTTTGTTTTTCGTGTTTTATTGTGCGAAACGGAGGCAGGAATGGGGAGAGTTGAGGCTTCGGAGACAGAATGAAAAAAAAAGGATTTTAATGTTGCGGACCTGCCCTGTAATTTAATATAATTAGGGAGAAAATGCTTGCTTGCAGAGTAGCAAAGTGGAACTGCCAGCATCAGCAGCTTTCAGCAAAAGCACCGAAGCTCAAATTGATCTTTTTTTTTTTTTTTTCCTGAGGAATATAGTTGTTAACCTTTCCAGCATAAAAATCCCATCTGCCTCGACCGTCTCATTTGAGTGGGAGACCCAGTTCTTATTTTTGCTGTGAGTATTTATTATGAGGTCCTGGAGGAAAACGGGCTAGTTTAACTAATTAAAAAATAAAATCCACAGTCTGCACAAGACTATACTGTGTTCCAAATACTTTCATCGGAGATCAAAAATGACATTACTTATGCTTTGTCATATTCGGATAGGTGTAATGTGTCTTTGTAATTGCTTGAGCACAAAAGTAAACATTTTAATGTCTCTTCTGGTGCCTCTGAAAGCCATCTAGACGGACTGACACATCATAACAGGGAAAAATATGCATCCAGCCTGGCCTGTGCTTGCAGTTGATGTTCTGTGTAGTTGCAGTGTAGTTCCACTGATTATATATGCATGATAAATCACTGTTGTGACTGGTGTTCGCCCCTTATTAAATGCAATATCCACAGACAATTTTTGCTTAATGAAATGGTTTTTAATATAAAGGAAAATGTGCTAAACATTTCTGTCACTGCTGATTGATGCTCAAGGGCATTGCTGCTCAATATCTTCACTGTGTGCAAAAAACAAACAAACTTTGTGCGATCTTTGGCTTGCTCTCTGCTCCTGGTAAAACGCTAGCAATTTCCAGTGCCTGTGGATAATTGCATTTTTGTCTGTTTTAGCAATAATCAAACAGCAGTCTTGCAAATTATGAAGTATGTAGTGATAATTGCTTATCTCACTGCCATCTCAGCATCTGTTTGCATTAGCTGGCAATAAGTGTAAGTCAGAGCCAGTACCTCATTATAACCCTGTTACCATAACCATCCAGCTCTGATAAGTTGTGGGTGACAGAGACAGGCATGACATTTGAAATCTGTGTGTTGATCGCTGTCACTCCTGTGCCCCACATTCCCTACGGGAGCGAAGACTGTCGCTAGAAGCCTGTTTCCTGATGTGTGATGGGCTGGTTAAAACTTATTTGAAGAAAAGAGAAACTCAGTTGTGTCTGACACGGTTTATCTATTGATCTTTGAGTTACCTGACAGTTTATGGTTGTCTACAATCATCTGAAATTAGACCACTTGTCTTGTTGCAAGGGTGTCCATCTTTTTGAATTGCTTCAAAGACACAATGCCAAGGAGTTCACCTAAGAAGGCCGTCTCCATCCTTCATAGGTATTTTGTGGCCTCTTGATGGTCAGTTTACCTACTGATGGCTGCTGTCCGAAATGGCCAGGTGCGAATTAATGGCCGCGTGTTTTTGTGTTTACTGCAGACAGTTGTTTGCTCTGTTCTGTTTGGGCCCAATGAGAGCATCTGTCTTGTTTTTCCTGAGTGAACACATACGTGTACGTCCAGGGGTCAGCTCTTTATACAAGATATGCAAGAATTAACCCCTCCCCCAGCAAATCACCCCCAGCTTACAGAGTACCAGCAGACGCCCCTTAAAGACCCACCGCACAGACCTCCTCCCAGCAGCTGCTAGTCACTGCCTGCCCCCCTGTGCGACTCACAGCCTGTGTTGAAAAAAAAGGTTTCCGTGCCTCCAGCTGGGATCTGGGGAGTAAAGAGGCTTCCTGCCAGCCTGTAGCTGAAACGGGCAGCTTCAGTTAATGTCGAGAGAGAGATTTAATGTAAGGATAAATGCGATCCCCATAAACCGCAAAGGCGTCCGTTTCACCAGTAACCTGAAGACCATTCTGTGGTGAAGGATTATTGCCTGGAACATTGGATGTTCTTGTTGAAGGTCTTTAGTCAAAGTGACATGGAACAAATCTAGTCACTTAATCAAGGTCTGTACTCCGTGTAACAGTAAACAGGGCTTTCCGTAAATGATAAACCAAAAAAAATAAAAAGCTTCCATTCCTTCAAATTGAATATCTCTACTGAGACCTAAATAGAGAGCAACTAGGAGACCACATCATTAAGTTTATATAGAGACTGTAACTGGCTTGTTACTGTCTGGGGCTTTCTTAAACAGATACATGTATTTAATCTGAATGAATCCCCAGTGCCATTGTTGTGACTGAAGGTAACCTGCAGGGCTTTTAGCAAAAGGCCACGAAGGAAACGCTGAGCAGATGAAAATGAATTCTTACTGGTGGATTTCACATCCAGGCAGTTTCTGCTCCGGCGCAATAGCATGTCCAGGCTCAAGACCATAAATGGAAATGGACCCAAACAGGGCAAAAAAAAAGAACTCCATGACAACAGCCTAGCCATAAAAATAGTCCGTCAAAGCTCAAAACAGGATAGGGCATGTCCAGCTGTTTGCCAAATACTGCCTTCTAGGGCACCAGGCCTCCTGAAATCTTTCAGTAAGGTCACTGGTTTTCTCACCTGCATGATCATGGGAAAGTTCTGCTCCTGTTGGGAGTAGGAAGCGGAGGTGGGAAAGTTGGCACCAAGCTACTGGACTGTCTGTCCAACATGAGAGAATATCGTCTAGACCTCTGGGAAGCTACTGATGGGAAAGGAGTTGGAAAACTTTTATATATGCGTATTTGGTTGTCATTATTTTTATTTTTATTTTTTTGCGTGTGTGTGAGACACGTATGAAATTTTATTAGCAGGACTGTTGAAATGGCTGACAAATGAATGAGAGGGATGGGGAGCATGAGGTAAAGGAGGGAGCCACGCAAAGAGGTGGGCCGAACCCCATCTGTCTCTTTTCAGGAGCCTCCACATCGACACGCAGAAGGTCAAAGGGACGTCAGGAAGAACAAAGGAGGTTAGCTCCATATGACTGTGGGGGGGGGGGGACAGTTTCAGGGTGCGGGTTCAGCGGCCATTGTGGCTATGATAAAACAATTGTCCTTAATCCTATCTAACCCATGACCCAAGAAGAGTTTGTTCATAAAGTCGATACTTGATGCAGATGAAAATTTGGTGATTTTTATTTATTTATTTTTTTTTGGTAAAAATTTGAGCAGCGTGTCTGTGGTACAACAAATGGACAAATGGTTTTCATAGTGTTCGATGTGTGTGGTGTCCTTTTCCAAAGTCTGTATGTGGACCTGAACTTATGAGCTGCTGCAGTAAGTGTACCTGCAGAACAAAAGATAGCGAAAGGGAAGATGAAATGGAGACGGGTTGGATTTGCCGTGAATTTACAGACTTACTAAATCATTAAGAATGGTTGCCATTTAGCTGTGGGGACCCTGTGAGGTTTTCAAATGGCTTGGACTTGCACAATGGCCTCCTTCGCTCTCAGAGGCCAGACAAAATGTGATCTCCTGCTCTGCCTCCCTTCAGACTTCTCCTATTTACAAGCCACCTGAGGTCGGGGGTCATAATGTAATTGAAACTGGCCAAGGCTCGCTGAGAATAGGGCTTACATCACCCGCTGGTACTGTGACAGCTGGTCTCATTCTCCAATAGCAGTTACAACCCTTTCCTGTCTGTAATGAAATCACAACGGCCGAGGACATTTCAGGCGCAATCCGAACTGCATGCATGCCAGCCTGTGTTTTTTTTTAGTATTTTCCGTCTGTTTAACTCCCTCCCCGCCTTTACCCTGCAGCTACAAATGTTCCCGTCGTCACTGCTTGTTTGTGGTGGCCTCTGAATTACGGGGGGTGGGGGTGGGGGCGTGTTCCAAGCTTTGTGGGTAGAAGCGATAGTCGGGGAAACGTACCCCAGTCAAGGTATAAGTATTACTAAGGCCCGATCTGAGCTTTCAGGGATCCACATACCTGCCCCTTCTGTCGTCATGGTGACTGCTGTGTCACACATGCGGATTGCATTAGTACATAAGGGTGTTGCTCATGGTTTATATTACCTGTGGTGGTGGTGGTTTTTTTTTTTTTTTTTTTTTTGGGTGCAGCGCACATATGGTCAGCTGCTCTCTTCCCAGGGCGGGGCGGCCTTTTTTTGAATAGCTTTGCAGAAATGGAGTTTTGGCGTCAGTTTGACTAGTGTCTAAGAGGTTTTACCCAAATCCTAATTCGATAATGCACCTTTAACAAATTTTTATTTGGCGAATCACAGACACAAGCGCCCATAAACTAAGAAAACCGCAAGAACTTTTTTAAAGTCCTTTAAGGCTTATGACAAGGTTGCACCATAAAGTTGAAAGGTCATCGGAGCTGCGTCCTGATTGATTTTTCAAACCCAATCAATATGTGTAAATTCTGCTTGGGCCCTGGAGAGTCGACAGTCTCGGTGCTGGGACGCCGCCGTCCCCGAGCGATGAGGGCCGGGCCCTTCATTGTTGTCTGGGCGGCTGCTTGGCACATTTACCAGAGGAGATAACCGTCCTGTGCCTCCAGGGCCTCTGACGGAGCAGAGAGCTGCCGACCAGGACTCCCCCTGGACCCGCGTCCCCTGTGCCTAACGGGCTTGTCAGTCTATGCGTGGGCCTGGCTTGATGGAGAGGAACAGGTTAAATAAATGAGGGATTGTGTTTAGGTTAAATGCCGCCTTTGTGCCGTAATGATTGGGGAGTCTGGCGGGAGCAGATGGGATACCTCTCTATCCCATTGTGTCTGGCTCCCCCCTTTTTTCATTTTGGCTGAACTAATAGGCCAGATGGTGGTGAAGAGGAAAGGCCAACAAGTGAAGCTGGGCATATTGGGAGACTGTTTAAAACGGGACCATGCTGGGGTCTGCGGCGGGGATGGGGGGGCCGCGCTACAATAGAAAGTAATTAAAGAGAGGACTTCACTTAGCCCCAAAAGGTGCGAGCCTTTATCCAGCGCTAAATATTAGCTGGGTCAAAATAAGCCCAGGAAATTAAATATTTCTGTTGTGCATAAACGGGCAATAAAACTGCGAGTTGAGTGGGGGCACGGGTCTCGGAGGGTGGGGGGCTACGGGGAAATGGGTCTGTCGCTTTGTTAGCCGGTGAAGATGTTTATGACCCTTAACGACGATGGTTTTGTGGGGACTGGTCCTGGGGCTTAAGGAAGAGCTGGACAGGAAGCTGCACATGTTGGGAAGGGGAGCAATATTTGTTCTTCTCTTACTCACTCCAATGTGACCGGCTTGAAGCAGTAAATTGTAGTTGGGGGGTTGGGCATTCGGTGATTTAGACAGCTTGGTGTCTGTTGTGGTCTACATTTCATATTCAAAAGAGAGTCCAGTTTCTGGCCTGTTCTACCTGTGACGCCTTGCAGCTGTGGTTACCATGTCTCCCAATTGGAGCGTTTCAGCTTCTTATCGGTCAGTCTCCTCCCAGGTTCACTTACTTTTGCCCTTTCATCCGGGCTGAGGCTTGCCCAAAAGCTTGTGGCCTTCTGTAATGACCTACGGCCTCGCAGTGCTTTATGAGCATGGGTATCCCACAATGCTCTGGAGTCAGATGCAGGAGGCGTCCAATGAGCCTCGTCACGCTTTTCCTTTTTCTGATTTAGCGTTATGTAATTCTCTCTCTTCCCGGGTGTGATAAACCCTTTATTTGTAGCCAGTGTGGGTCGTTATCCAGGATTATCTTTATATTGTCCAGGTGGAGCTAGGCCTAATTAAAATCCCGTTTAATATCTGTGAAGGCTGATAAGAGAGGAACCCTCAGTGTGTCACATTTGATTGCCCTGCTACTATTGGCCCTTCCTTTAAACTTGGGCATGGGTGGGGGGGCGTACAGTTATCTCCTTCCTGCACTCATCCATTTCAGAGCTTTCATTCTGCAAGCCACCTTCGAGTGGCAGGAAAACACCCACCGTTTTCTGTTTCGTGAGGTTTATCAAGAGCCATTTGTCATGCCGGCGTGCTGCCTGCTGACCCATAGCAAAATTATGGACAGTTAAGGTTCAATAAAAGTCAAGTGCCATTCTGTTCACGGGAGCCCGTGAATAAGACCCTGCTCTCGCTTTGTCATTTCATTGATGTTATGTTTTTTTCTTCTTTTTCCAGTTTTGTGCCTTTTTTTCTTTTTTTTTTTTTTTGGACAAGTGGGATTTGGAATTATTATTAATTATTTATTTTTAAGAAATTTAATTGATCCATCTTCCAGTTGCATATCCAGTACAGGTTCAAGGATCCTAGTCCATCACGGGGTACACCTGCACGCACGCACGCACACGCACACGCACACGCACACACACACACACACACACACACACACACACACACAGAGTTCATGGTTGGAAAATCATAAAGTAACTGTGAAGATTTTAAAGCCTGATATCCTCAACCTTGGGTTGTGTTTCTTCCATGTGACACTGTCATAAGAGGGCACTGCTTTCCATTATGAAACCAGGTATGATGGAGAGTGATGGTTGACTGTGAAATGCTCTGTTATACACTCCAATCAAGCATCCTTGTATATGATTGTTGAACTGTTCCTTTAAATGCTGGTTGGTGTTAAATTCCAGTCTAAACTAGAAACATCCAGTTTCTAAGGGGTAAAATAGGATTTTATGTGGCTCTGTGGCTTTGGGTTCTGTGCCAGTGACCGGAAGGTCATCAGTTCAAATCCAGTGGCTGGCAGCCCTTAACCCCAATCGCTCCAGGGACCGTCTGACCCTGCTCTCTGAACCTCACCTGCATGTCTCTTTGCTGCATTTGTGAGCACAGTGGACAGTGGGTTTTATTCGATGTCCTTGGTTTGTCTGCACTCCCCATGGATGAAGCCGTCTCACTTTGGGCTCGTGCACGTGGGGCCTGTCTTTTGTTTTGTGCACTGCCGAGGTGGAAGGATGCCTTTTTCTTTCCCTTTTTTTTTGTGGCAGGAGGTTTGGGGTGAGAAAGGGGGGTTTGCTGGGTGTCTGTGTTTAGGGGGCTTTAGAGAGTCAGGGTGTTGTTCCTATATGATTTACTACTGCTGAAGCACCAGCTGTCCCCCTGTGTCTGTCTTGCTAGAGCCACATCCCCGCCCCCTTATTTCCAAGCCCCCTCCCCACCCGAGCCTGCCCAGGCTCTCTGGAAATGTGTTACATGTGATATTTGGCTGCTTTTTTTTTTTTTTTTTTTTTTTTTTTTTTTTTTTTAATATCATTTTCCTATAGTCTTTATCATTTTTTCCCCCTTTACGTGCTAAGGTAACATAACAAGACCAGCAAATTCCTAATCCAGTGCAGAGCACACTCTGTATATCAAGCTGTGTTATGGTGCTGTATTAATTTGCATGTGATTACTTTCAGATTATGCACAACAATAAATTAGACCCAACCTGCTTTTATATGACAGATTTTACTACATTAGCTCTGAGCCAGAGAAATATAACGGGAAACTATCCGGAAAAGTGAAACCGACTAATGATGATACTTTTATTTATTTATTTTTTTTATCCAAAGCGGTCGGATTGTTCCTTGAGCACTGGTCCTTTTGACCTGGGAAGTGTGTGTGTGTGTGTGTGTGTGTGTGTGTGTGTGTGTGTGTGTGCGCGCCCCGTGTTCAGAGTGTGTCAGCACATAGTGAGTTTCTTTAGGTCCGGGGTCAAGATGACCCCTGCCTGCCCAAGCCTGTGACTCGGTCCCAGGGCGGGACGGTGCCATTTGTGAACAGCCGTGGTGGCCAGCTGCATTAAGCCGCTTGTTAAGCGTCCTCTGTCCCATGTGGTCTGACAAATAGCCCTTTCTGAGTGTACTACTTCTGTAAGATCCCAACCATGGACATTCCCTGGATTGTCGTCTTAATTCCGCACTAAATCATTTGGCTTGTTAAATAATATTTTTGTATTTCCCTTGAACAACAGCTGGGTCATGCTTCCCCCCCTGAAACGTATTGTCTTTTTTCTCTTCTGGCAGTTTCGGCTTTTATATTTTTCTGATTTGCTTTTTTTTTTTTTTTTTTTGCTACTGCATCGCTTTTCTTCATGTGCCCAGCGGAAACCATGAGTGTGTTCAGGGAATCTCTGGGTGCTGGATGGTCCTGCCAGGGGCTTTTATGACCTTTCAGAGAGAGCCGAAGAATAAAACAAACGGGGCAGACGCTCACTGAACCGCCTCTCTCCTCAGATATTCGAAATTCGCTGTTGACTCTGACCTCTACTCATGCCTTGGATAACAATTAAAGGAAGAAGTTGATTATTACACTACAGAAACCACATAATTTGCCAGGTCTCACTAGAGAAAAGCAATGCAAAATAAAGGCTTTTCATTGTTTCAGATCAGTTCATTGAATTATTTGCCTCCATTTTAGCTCTTGTAATGAGCTGTACAGGAAAGAGAATGCATGCATTTTTCGATTTATTAAAGAACCCGTTCTATAAAGTAATAAACGGCCTCTCTAGTTACATATGGATTACCTAATGAAGTTCTGTTTATGGTGCAACACTTAAAAAATAACAAAACAAATACTGCATGCTTATTGTTAATTGGTGTACTTTTTTTTTTTCTTTTACCAAAATCAAAGCTCTTCATGCCTCCATAAGCCCTGGGCAGCTTTAATTGCATATGATGGTCAGTTCTGTGCAGACAATGGCGATAATTAAGGTAGCAACTAATTGCCAATAATTGAGCATAATCTCATGTCTGAAGACCTTTTTTTGTATGTCAAATGATAATTTTAGAAACATCTACTCTGTCAGCCACTTCAGAAATGAAAGACTAGTCCCCCGCCACGTGTATTACAGAAGCCTGTCAGCTGACAGCTGTCCATTTACTGCCGACTTTCATCTGCCGAATAATTTTTATTAATTTCCCAATGGTAGGTTAGGTCATGAGAGTAACGTGGTTTAATGCAAATGTCACACGTTTTATGAGCTTTCTCCTATTCTCTCTAATCGTTATCTTAATTTTCAGATTTGTAACTTTCTGATGGTTCTGATTCTTTGGTTGTATTTCATTTATTCATTTAAGGATAAAAATATTGCAAAAACAAATATCAGCAATGTGTTCTGATGATCTTCAGCCCTCCACAAAGGACATCTTCAGAACACTGGCCTGTTAACCAGCCATATTTAGATCTGAGACTCTACCTTTTTACCTAATAGCCATTCTGCTGCCTAGTGGTCTGAAATATGAATGGCCAAGGCATGAAATCTGAACAAGTGACTAAGCGTGAGTGTGTGTCTGTGTCTGAGCGGGTATACCTTACCTTAAGGTTAAGGTTGTCATAATTAGCATTAGCATTTTTCCCATAGAAATGAATGATCTATCCCGATATGTAGTATTGTAATGTAGTATTCACTACTGCAATAAATGGGATGTTGTTCTTAGAGGCAGAATGTTATTGAGCCTTTGCTCAAAGTTAATAGAGAAACTTGAGTTGCTTTACTTTAAAATAGAAATATATTCAGACTGTTATGATGAGGACCCCTAAACGCGTTGCTTACATGTGTACAGTATTCTGCAGCTTCCTCAAAGCCCATGCCGATTTCATTACAGAGCTGCCTGACTTGCACGCGATATACACTGGATCTGGCCAGTGTGTTTTTTTTTTTTTTTCTTCCTCCCTGCACTTTCATGTAAACAATACAGCCAAAAGGGGCAGCAAATACAGGGCAGGCCATGTTGCCATCTGCAGCATTCTTCTTAAGGCTGCTTTGATGTTCAATGGCTGTTTTGGTACCATAGAAATACATGAGGAATGTGGGTGGGGTCACTATGTGGAATGCTTCGCCGCGGATGCTTCCAGAAGAGGAGTGGCAGGGAGATGAGATTAAGGGTCTTGAGATTTCCCCGAATGACATGTCTGCTCCCTCCCCTTTTCACACCTGGAAGGATCAGGGTGTACTTTACCGTAATCAGGATTTCCTGTGTTTAGGAATAATTACAGTAGCCTGAGATCAAACCTCAACGCCTTGTCCTGGCAAATGGTGTCGCCATCGCGACTTTGTTGTAATGAATGGCAGTGGTGATTTGATAGGGCTGTGACCTGAAATGGGGCCATGGGCTCGACCACAGATTGACCGCAGCTCGACCACAGCTGGCCTGTGCACTGTGATGATTTTTTTTTTTGCACTTTATAAAACCACAGTATTAATGTCGACACTTTTCTGAGAATTTACCTTTTTTCCCGCATGACTCCTCTCTTTCTTGAGCGATGCACAAATAAAACATGACACAAAGTTGCTAAAACTGAAATGAAAGAATTAAAAAAATGTTATTGCTTCAAAACAGAGTCGAATACCTGTGCCAGTGTGCCTGGGACACTGTGTTGCATTTGGGGAAATTGTAGAGTTGTAGATGATGTGGGGGAAAATCCTGTTAAATACAAAATCAGTCTTTCAAAATTGCTGACATGATGGTGTCACAATGTGACTTTCAGTGTTGGACTGACCGACCATGTATGCAGTCTAAGTCATATGACTTTTGCTTTGACACCCATTGGTTGGTGCGGATGAACTTAAATTGGCTGTAAACCCCTAAAGCCTCAGTACCTAGAGCTGTAGCCCAAACTTTTGTATCACTGTGGACTTAAGTCCTTCATCTCTTCCTGATCCTACTCTGAAACCTGTAATCTTTTAATGTGGGCCAGCTTATCGGCCTTGGTGAATCGGTCTTCGACTGAGTGGCACGTGGTGGTGATACTGTTTGCGGAGAGTGGAGTATAGTATATGTCAATCCTCTCTTTTTTGTTGTGGGGGGGGTTCTTTGGCAAAGTTCTGCGCCTCCCAATCAAGCGGGCGTCTCTTCAAAACCGTCAGGATTCCTCAGCAAGCCGGACCTTAAGATAGACTGGGGGGGATGTCACCAAACAGAGGCGTCCCAGGAGCTCCTCTCCAAACTGACCTTTTGCAGGCTGTGCTTTGCTGTCATCAGTGCCATGGTGATGACCTCTGGGAGAGACATGGGGGGGCGCTGAGTCCCCCAATGACTTTGGGTCTTTTTTTTTTTAATGCAGGCATCACACTGCAGGGCAAGAGATTAGTGGGAGCTATTGTGGCCATGACAGAGACAGTCTATGATTAATAGTGTGTTTGTGTCGCAAATACAAGACTGCAGTAAGACTGCGTGGATGATACACCTACGAACTCTTCTGCTGCTGCACCATACCCAACAGGCATGGGACTAAACGGCCTGGAATATCACATGGCAGCGTGGAGTCTTTGTCTTGATGGGAGTATTGCAGTTCCAAATAACACGTGACTGCACGTTCCAAAGGGCCAGGTTAATGGCAGTCACCGCTACTGCGGGAGGCCGCTAAGACGTTCGTTTTCCACACATAATGTTGCCATGGCGATCGGTCGTAAAAGCGGCAGGCGGTAAGCGCAGGGATCTTTAGGCGGGGAAACCTTTGCTCCAATTCAGATCGGCTGCTGAGAGCTATTTTGGATCCTCTGCTGTTTGTATGAATGGTTTAAGAGCATTCTAGTAAACAAAATCCATATGCGCATTGCATGCTTGGCACTGTGCGAATGCGGAAAAGGCAAACTATAGCACAACCATTTCTTGGTCTTGTTACAGTAACGGGAATGTTGGCAGTTCGCTCAGAACATGCTGGGACCTGCCGATCGGGTCAAACCGGGTGCAGTTGTTGTTGGAACGGTAGAAGTTTTTTTGGAAATTAAATTCAAAGCCTCCTTTTGTGTATAAATGGTTTGTGTTTTTGAACGGAAGATAACAGGGATAGAACTGCAAGAATATTGGCATAGCGGCTTACTGAGCAGAACTGTTGCTCAGCAGCTCCTGGGTTGGAGGTACGGATCCCACCTCCAGGTTCTTCAGCTGCTACCATTCTCCAAAAGCATGTAATTAGAATAACTGGCATCTCTAAATTGCCTGTACTGTATTATTATGAGTGCTTATCTGCATCTGCCCTGTGATGGACTGGCATCCCATTCAGGGTGGCGCCCAGACTTGTGCTCTCTGCTGACTGGGATAGGCTCCAGACTAATTTGCCTAAACTTTTTCTGATCATTTCGAATTCTAAAAATGACCATATAGTCACAGTTAAGCCATTGTCCACTATGGGGAGATTGTCATTTCCTGTCTGTTCCTGACCATTTCCTGAGTAGAAATCTAATGTCCACTAATCCTTGAGCTGAAGTTTTCCTGAGTGCATTCTCTCATTCCTGTGTTTGGGGAATTTTAGTCATGCACCAACCCTTCATGGTACAGTAGCCAATAGTAGGTCCTGAACAGACTAACCACCCCCCACCCCAGACTGCACATGCCAGATGTGTGTGAATATGCTGTCAGGCTGACTTTTAATTGTCCCCTTAGCGAGGGGCTAATCTGGGCAGGTTGTTCCTGCCTGGAGGGCCGGGGCCATTAGGCGTCACATGCTGCACTGGGATGGGATCCCAGCTGGCAGCTATGGTGCTGCAGGCGAGTGGCGAACCCGTCTCCTGGGGTGGGGCGGGGGGGGGGGGCTTTATCGCTCCAGCGGAAACATGCCCATGAAACCCCGGTCCGGGGGGGGGGGG
>JAODJW010000040.1:26022928-26054940 GCA_026777045.1 Hyperopisus bebe
GGGGAGCGGACACAAAGGCGTGTTAGTGTTCATTTTGTTTGTTTGCTCTGGACCTGTCAGCCAGACGCACAAAGCCTGGGGCCAGATCAGAGACGGGCTTGGCTCTCAATGGAACATGGAGGGGGCGGGGGGTGCTGGGGGTTGGTTTTGCGGAGAGTCGTTCCCACAGGGGAGGGTGGTCCTCTGCTAAAAGGGAAAGGGGGGCAGGTGGGGTTGCTAAGCAAGAAACTGGGTGGGTTGTGTGTGGGGGGGGTTGGGGTAGTGTTGTCTCAAAGCCAAGGAAACTGTGGATCATATCAATCACTTGGATTTTGGAGGGAATGGTTATTAAGGGAGATTGGGGAAAGAGCGGCCCCCCCTTTGTGCTGAGGCCCTTCTGGACATCTGCCCAGTCTTTATACAGGGGGGGAAACAAAACACTCAAGACATCACGGCCACGGCCAGAATGGGCTGCAGAACAGTCTGAGGGACATTGTGTGTGTGTGTGTGTGTGTGTGTGTGTGTGTGTGTGTGTGTGTGTGTGTGTGTGTGTACATGCATGTCTGCCTGTGACTGTGTCTCTGCCTGTACATCTGTATGCGTGTGTCTGTGTGTCCGTGCATTTGTGTATGTAAAAAGTGTGTATTTCTGTTGCACTGTATGCTCTTTAGAAAGGTTTTCTTTTTTTCTGAAGCCTGTTGGACTCATAACGTGAGTGAGGGAGAGCTTATCACGCCGCTGTTAAGATGGCAGCGCGACCCAGCCGGGCATAATGCGGGCGGGCAAACCGAGTGGGAAGGGGTCTTTGGCACAGAGACACCATTTTGTCGTCGGTTTCGAATTTGGCCGCCACTCTGTGGCTCTTTTCTTGGTGATGGGGCGGGAGGAGGCATATTGGTCTTTTAAGCCTGTTGTGAGAACAGGGTGTCTGTTTACAGTACTCCACCCCCCTCCCCCCAAAGACAGAAGATTCTCCAGCAAATCGTGCATTCCATTTGCCCTCGGAACTCGGATTCCGAGTTTTGAAGCCGGAAGTGATGACATACGCGCTCCCATATCTCGGAGATCCGAGAAATATCTGACAGCACAGAGGATCCCAAGTTCAGAATCCAAGATGGCTGCGCCCTTAATCAACAGAAGGGAAACTTGTAGTTTTATCCTGTTTAACCACTACTTCTCGTTTGTGGCTCATTAAATCGGTCGCACACACTATACCATCCAACTTATCTGTGGACGTGTTGCTACGGAGTTTTGTACGTGAAGCACTGCGCGTAATGTGTTATCAAGTGATATTGCTAACAATGGCTACCAATTAACGAGAATATAACTGGATTTCATGATTAGTCGGATTATTTGTCGGATTCACGGTAGTTTGGGCTAATTGTAAGTGAACGAAGATAAAGGCCATTTAAACTGAGGTACCTTAAATCCGACAAGTTGTCCGGCTAAGCAAAAAATCTTGCTTTTTCATATGGGTCCATGGTATTGCTACTTCTGTGGCAAATGGAATGCATCCGACTTGGTTTTTCCTGAGTTTTTAGCAGATGTGACGTAATATCGGAATCTGAAAATCGGATTCTGAGGCAAATGGAATGTACGAAAAGTTCCCACTCTATGGGGACAGCGGTCACAAGAGCAGTACCAGTGTTGCAACTGTTACACAGCTGCAGTCTGTGATCCATTTTCTGAATGGGGGGGGGGGGTGGGGTGGGGTGATGTGGGGCAACACACGAGCACTGCCTCAAAATAAGGAAGGTGGAGTTCCAAGGCTTATATCTGCAGGCACCATAAAGACTGTGCTCCCTGAAAAGGTGTTTGTTCATTTATGTATGTGTTTTGTTGTTGTGATTGCTGGCCTTAGCTTTGCCCGTGAATTCACTGGGTCGCACTGCATTCTGGGATTTTGGGATTCGTTTCCCGGTCTTGCACCCCGTCATATGCTTGTTAGGAGTGGCTCCCTTGTCTAACCAAGCCCCCCCCATGTGTTATCTGCAACTGAGCATATTTAATCCGCCCCAGGACTGCGTGAGTGGTGGCCATGCGGCACGGTGGGGGGAAGGGGGAGGCTATTGGGGGTTGAGACATGGAGCCGGAGTGTCCGAGGTCCCGAGAGGAGGGAACTCTGAGCTGTGTTCTTCATCAGCCGTCTGGGAATGGAGTCTGTACTGCCAGCAGGGTGCAGGGAGGCTCGGGGGGAGGAGGGGCTGTCGGCCAAGGTTCATGTGTCATACATCACACATCTCTCAAACAGAAGTACAAGGTAACCATGTGTGCCTCAGGAAGACTGAGAGGGGTGTCTAATTGTTCTATTATTTTGTAATTATTAATGTTAATGATTTTTTTCTTTAATATCTCTCTTTTTAGCGTTACATATTGGCTTTACTGCCTGAGACTGGAACCATATGCATTTTACACCGAACGATATGCAAGAATAGTCACTTCAGAGACCATTGGAAACTTGGAAATAAGCAGCTTTGAAGCACTGGCTTCATGTCAGGGCCTGAAAACTGTGTCTGTGACGTGTTGCGTAATCGGAAGGCTCAACGTCCCGTTGCTGGTTGCATGAGAGCGAAAGGTCATCCCGTGTTGGCTCAGAAGGTCAACGGGGAAAGTGCGGTAATGGCCACAGAGTCCAAATATCAGGCTCTCCGCTAAAAAGGTCAAATCCGGCTCGCTTTGGCACGGCCTCGGAAACGAGGCCGGTTACAGAGGTGCAGCTGCCCTGTGATGCAGTTCCGTATAGTCACTGTTTCTAACTGGTATCTGAAGCGCAAGAAGGTTTTTTTTTTTTTTTGGTCTTTCATTCATAATAACACGATATAAACAATTAATTGTATTTGGCAATTTTGTCCCATTTGGGAGGAATTGTAATTTTGACGCAAGCCCAGAGAAAAATAATTAAGTAGAAATAATGATCCTCAAGCCTGGAGTAATTCCATTTATCATTTTGGCGTGATTTCAGTGCGGTTGACCTTAACGGCTATAAAAACTTGTTAGGTGGATACACCTGAGCTGAATGCAGTGCTGAAGAAGTAGAAGGAAGGCAATCTTTGTCCTTTTTATTTGTTTGTTGTTTGTTTTTAAGCTGGACTAAGCACTTACCCTGGACACCAACCTGACCTTTACTCCATGGATCACTGACCGGCATCTTGCCCGCATTATGCAATTAGCAAAGGAGGTTCTGTTTCACAGAGCTGTGATTTACACCGTGGATGGATGTTTTTTTTTTTCCTCTTTTCCCCTTCTGAAAATTGAAAGCTGATGATGAGGGGTCGGGGGGGGGGGGGGGTTACCATAACGAGCGCCCGTTAAGCAGAGGGGGATGGGAAGAGCCGCCTTATTTATAGCGAGCCGTCAAAGTAACAAAGTTCTCATATTGATTAGTTCTGAGGAGGAGCGGAATCTGACGGCAGGATCTCTCTGGCCCGGCGATAACTCATTGCCTGCATTTTGTAGTAAATATCCACAGGCGTCGAGTCTCCTCTCCATTGAGAAGACTGCGGCGACCAAGTACCACTGCATTTTCTGTTTATGAGGGAATCCGGTTGCTGAAAAGGGTTTTTGATTTCAGGAACGTTTGGCTTTGAAAGGTTGAAGCCAGCAATGGTTTACATTTCCTGAGCAACCGGGGTCAAGCGAGTCGGGGCAACTGGCTTTGAATGATGACTCCTCATTGAAACTGAAGCCTAGTACTTCAGTGTAGGTAGTTATACTCACTTTATTTTACTTATTTACAAATAACACCATAAATCCTTGTCATTATTTATTTCCCGGGTTGTGGTCCTCCTCCAGGAATCCCTTGATCAAGACTGCCAAAGTTTATAGTTAATTTGCACATTGTTTGGCATCACAAGTTCTTGAAGTATATGCTTCTCCTGAGAGGGGAAAACCAGTGGCATGCCAGGAATGCAGGCTTCCGGACTGGGGATTAGCAATCGGCCCAGACGTAGGCTTCATGGGGGGGTGGGGGGACCTTACCTTTGAGGCTGAGGCTTGTCTCATTTTCATCTGTTTCCACCATTGTCGTCCCCCCCCCCCCGACGTGCCTTGTCACGATTGTAAAGCAAACATAGCACATGTCAGTAAGGAAGCCTGCTTGCGTCTTCGGTTGTCTGACTCTTTGTTTATTTGCTTGTTCATCATCCATCCATCCATCCATCCATCCATCTTCTTACTGCATTTCTTGATCTGGGTCACAGCAGGGCCTGGAACGCTTCCCAGGCAGCACCGGGCACAAGGCTGGGCTTCCCGCTTCTTTGTTTATCAAAAAGTCCCGATTTGCTCATTTTTACACCACAAAGCCTCTCTGTCGAGGTAAATCTAGTGCGTTTGCATTATTTGCCTGGTTATTGGGAAGCCGGGTGTTGATTTGACTGTGGCCGGATAACGTCATTAAAAGTGTCCTTTCGTATCAATGAGTGACAAGCGTGATGCCTGTTTCCCCGCAATTTCCTTCCGCTTGTCGGCTCGTTATCCCACCTCTCTGTGTTTTTAGGAAAATTGAGGTGCCTGGAGAAAGGAGGGGAGGGGTTTGTGGAGGATGGCGTGAGGGAGCATGCAGGCAGGCAGAAGCTGAACCTGTGCCAGAAAAGGGCCGCATATGAAACAAGCACTGCAGTCAGATTGATATTTAATTTTTTTTATTTATTTTTTTTTATCCCCCCCACAGAGTCGGGGCTGTTTTGTAGGCAAAGGACGTGCAGAGCATGCAAAAACAGGAGCTCCACCCCAACTCCCAGCTGAAGCGTGTACCTGAGATTCAAAAAATCCATCCCCCACCCACCAGAAAAAAAACCCTTCCCCCCTCAACCAAGCACATCGTTTCCGCCTTTCTGTCGCTTCCAAGGCGCGAGAATTGGCTCGGTGGAGAGTGTGCAGATCCGCGGTGACTCGGGCTTTTGGCCGGCCCCCGCATCCTAGACAAGTAATCAAGCGCTGGCAAAAGCGCTGGGGATTGAAAGGCAGCCCCTGCGCCAGCAGCAGTCACGGCTCCGCCCCCGCCAGACGACGACAACTGCGTGGCTGCTGATGTAACCGTTTCCATTCGTCGTCGTGTTTTATGCGAGAGCCGAGCGAACACAGCTGTTTCATTATGGTCACGCGCTTCTGAGCCGATCCTGCTGTAGATGGGGGCGCTCTACTCCATGCGTGCCAGGGATTCTGGACAATCAGAGCTGCAGTGAATAATGCGTCCGCACCTCCTCTCCTCCAAACAATTAGTGTGGCAGATGGCGTGCTGGTTAAGGATCTAGACCTCAAGGTTGCAGGTTCAAAAGTGTGTGTATGTATAATATAAAATATGCACCTGCTCGTTAATGCAAACAGCCTGCTTCTCCAAACTGCAAATCATGAGACCACAACTGAATATAATTAGCATGCAGACAGGGTCGAGGCATTCAGTTACCGTTCGGCTATGTGGCTGCGCATTAGAAAGGCTGAGATATGTGATCTATGCTATTTCGAATGTGGTGTGATTGTCAGAGAGACTGATTTCAGCATCTCAGAAACGACCACCATTCTGAGATTTTCACATGCTATAGTGCCTAGAGTTTGGAGCGTTAGCATTAGAGAATGGTGTTATAAACAAAAAGCATTGAGTCTGTGGTAGTTCTGTGCAAAAATGCCTTGTTAAGGTGAGATGTCAGAGGGGAATGGCCAGACTTGCTAAAGGTAACAGAAAGGCTATAGGTGGAAGAGCAACAGTGGGGAGCAGAAAGGCTTCTGACTGAACTCACAACTACTCTACGCTTCAAGCAGTTCTGGAGGCAAAACTGGGTCCTACCTGAAACTTGTTAGGTGCCCCCTATGAAATAATGTGACACTATATATATATATATAATTAATTTACTTTACAAAAATCTTTTTCAAATACCAGAACACTCCAAATGGAGAAACCAGCTTATAAAAACAAAACAAATAAGCACCGATGGTCTAAATGGCAAGAAAAGAGGAGACGCTGACTTAGACTGACTGAGACCTCCACTGAGATGCATGAAATAACAAGAACACTATGTCCTTCTGTAGTATTTATAAATCTAGCTCTCATACAGTGTGCAAACAGGCTGACTCTTGCACTGTGCTGCCATACACAAGGTTATTCATCCTGTTCAAAGGTATGGAACAGTGCTAGATAATCCTCAATAATAATTACTGCAAAGTGACAGCAAATACACACCATGCAACACTCTAAATCAAACTGTGGCTGTTATGGGAGGTAATGATCATTAAAAAAATGATTCAGCAGAGTGGAATGAACACAGGCTCAGGTAGTGATGGGTTTAATTCTTACTTGACCGTGCAATTCAGCAGTAAAATTAGCAGCCTTTTGGGGAAACAAAATTAAATACAGTGTAAAGTGATGTTTTAATGGGGACGACTAAAATAACTGGGTCAATTGTTTTATGACTCTGCACATGTATGCACCCTGTTTGTGGTGCGATCAGACTTATTGCAGAAGTGTCTTTACACAATGCTGGCTGATTATTTAGCTTCCTGAAGAGAACAGGCCTCTCCGGTATTTAGTTGGTGCAAGACAGGGGCCCATGGATTTTATTTTACAGTTCATCCCCATCATTTTTAATGACCATGAAGTTCATCAAAGGTTTTGTAGATATACTTATCTTTTTCTAAAAACATGCTTGCAGGAATACCAGTAATAGTATTCATGACCAGTAAGCTATTGGATGTGACTGATATGCATCTGATACAGATTAGTGTGGGGGTGCACCAGGTATTACATGCTTGCAATCACAAAAAGGAGGATAGGCAAGCTGATGCCTCTGCACTGGCCTGCTGTATGTATGTAGCCAGTTATGGACCTTGGTGTCTCATCTGTGGTGTAGTAGAGTGTCTGTTCCCCGTGCATCATGGGAAAAGCTCCCACTTCATTGCAAGCCTGCAGCGGATAAATAGCCACAATCCATGTTAAATGTTTTAAATGTTATTTTAACATTTTATACAGCTATTTATACTTGTACAACTATATAATTTAAGAAATGCAGGCTACGTTAAATATTCAGAGTGCAACAGCTGTATCGTCTTTGTACCTCTAAGTACTTCAGTTGTTTCTGCACTACATTGCCTGCTATATCACTGTAGGTGCATCGTTAATTATTAAACCGTTGTCGGTTATGCACTTGTGTAATGTACAGCTGCTCCCAGGTCACGGGCCGGGAGGACACAACAGCCTACGTGTCTTCTGTCACTGGACATCCGTGGCCTGTCGCAAGGTGGATAAATCCTGGTTCCCAGTTGGGCACAGTTACTGCCAGTTATCATGTGATCACCAAAGATGTGGAAGCTATCAGCCACTTGGCGATGTCCCCCCTGCCATTGCATATAGACACTATGATTTGTCCTGTAAATCAGGACAGCGAAGGTCTATTCTTCGTTTACCTCATAAACTGCATTGCTGAACTCTGATCAATTCATCTTTGCTGCCCCAGCCTCCCAACCTTAACAGAAATCTCTTATGACTTCTACATAAGAATTTCCTTGTTTTATTTTCATTACTTGGGTATGTAATATTTAGTTAGATTTGATTTAGAGGTAAGAACGGATGGAAACCTTTTATTGTTTATTGTAAAGCTCTTTTTTTCTTCTATCTCAATATGCTGTGTATCATAACACACATCAATGTAACCAGAGACACCTTTTCCATATCAGGTAGACGACATCCCATCCGGCCCCGTGTTGTCTTCTCTCCCGTGTCACATGACTCCAGCTGCACAGCTGACACACGGGTTGTCAGGCTAGCCCGTGGTCCCCTTCACCCACAGGATTCCTTAAACTGTCACCAGAGACTAGTGTACAAACACTGTAATTTGACCAATTTGTATTGTGGTTATGTGCAACACTGCCGGTGGTCAGACTGCAAGCTTACCCAGTTGTAACCATGGGAGGGCTATAGGGCTTCTGCGAGACCTTGATTCTAGGCTTAACCTTCGATATTTTTTCTGTGCCGAAGAGCAGAAAAAACTGCCCCCCCAAGAGGCCATTTTTTTCATGTCCGGAGCAGGGTTTAAGGTCGGGCTGTATTTTGCTGGCTTTTATGCTCTCTCCACTGATTTTTGAAGTCTTAATGTGCCAGATACCTTGTAAGGATGGCATTAGGTTTCAGTGACTGTCCTGTCATGTGATGCTGACACTCATGCCTCTGGACCACTAAGCCATCTGCTGGTGGGAGGAGTGGCAATAGAAACATCTTTGTGTAGTAAACGTAAGAATTAAAAATGGAAAGAAAAAAAAAAAGCTACACCCAGTAATGGTCGTAAATGCTGGTTGGATAACAGGGCCAGTTTAACAGGTTGGGTTAAGATGGGGAAAAAAATATTCTTGTGATTGGATATCACACTGAGCTGAGGGGTTTACCCCTGGCTATTTTTGGCCGCTCTGGTCTCACGGTAACCCTTGGATACCACGTACACACCTGGGGGGCGGGGCTGGTGGAAGAGGAGCCGCCCCTCGTCATCGCGGTTAAAAACATGGCGGGGGAAGAAGAGCAAAAGGTTCCGCGCAGAGCTTGTCTTATCATGAAAGGGGCTCTGTAATCTGGGTCTCTTCACGTATTTATCCTTGCTTGTGAGGGAGACGACTCTTTGCTGGATCAAGGCTTTCAGTAAATTATAACCCACTGGGATTTGGTGGCCTTTAAAGCCGACTGCTCAATGATTTTGCCAAAGCAAAGTTCTGGGTTTGGAAGATAGCTGGCTTTTGTTGGCATGGTGGATGAGTATGGGGGGGGGCAGGGTGATTTATTTTTTTTTATTATATAGAATGGCAACTGCTGAATAACTGGTAATGAACAGGTATGTTGTCAACTTTATAGTGAAAGTGATACTGTTTAAGTGAGCTGGAGTGTGAATAAATAGTATGTAAAAATGGTCACTGGAGGAGAGATGGGGCAGTATGAGAAAACTGCTTGTAACTTTAAGCTTAAAAATGGCCATAAACACCGCTGGTCCTTTTTTAAACTCCCGTCTGGTGTTTTGTTGCTGTAGTCTTTTCCATGCTCGTATCAGATCATCAGCCAAGAGAGAATAAATGTCATGTAAATACTTTTACTGCCCTGACATGGTGACGTGCAGGGTTATGTAACAGTGGTAACACTTTTTTTTTTTTTTTTTTTTTTTTGTAGCATGATGGGAGCGTAATGCCATTTTAGTAGAATTAAGGTGCAGCTGGAAGGCTTCGTGTGCGGAGGCTGGGATTATCGTCTGGGCCAGGGGGAGACCACAAATTCCTCAAAGGATTACAGGATTAGGAATGTGAAAGGTGATGCAGTTGCTCGCAGATGGGGAGGGCTAGGCGGGGAAAAAAAAAACGCAAAAAGAGCAAGGCCTGTGGAGAGAAGATCTCTCGATTATGCGGTTCTCGACGGTGTTCCCCCATTTTTTAATTAAAACCCACTGATTGAAAGATGTTGCAGGGGATTATGCACAATAAGGACTCCTGAGAAACTTAGGTGCACACACACACACGCACACACGTGTGTGCACCCACACAGCCCTCCAGCGCACTTCCCTTCACCGGGACTCCTCCCAGAGCATGCTGGGAATTATTTCATAGACGAGCATGACTGCTTAGACTGCGCGTCGCAGATAAAGCATCCTGCTGCACCCTGCTCGGGGTGAAGCCTAATGAGTTGTCACTTTTTTGATTATGGTGGGTGAATGGCAGGAGGGAGGGAGGGAGAGAGGGAGGGATAGATAGAAAGGGAAGCACGGATGAGAGGAGAGGGACAAGATGAGAAAGGGCACAGGATGACCGCATTCTGATTTATGAAACGGGGGCAAGGAGATTTGCATCACAATGCCGTTGAGGATGCTGCTAAAAGGGGACGCAGATGTGCTTCATGTTCTTCTGTAGCTAGTAATAGCTAGCAGATAACCCGAGATGGGGTGATTTGACATTATCGGGATGAGACCCCACGCAGACCGGCGGGGGCAGTGGCGTGCGACTGTCTCTCCTGCTCAGGCGTCCCTCCTTGAGTGGAGTTCCTTACCTTCCACGCGGTACCAAGCTCAATGGGGAGTTTAATGTCTGTTGATTAGGTCTGGCATATTTGCTAATAAATAATTGTAATAATTAGTCAGCTCCCCCGTGGCTTTAAATTTGCCCAAAGATTATATTTTAACTATGTCAGGTTAAGCATAATCTTTTAATAAATTCATTATAAAAGTCATTATACATACTTTCTCATGTAAACTCCCTATGGTAACAAAGCCCCCTAATAATTGACACTTACACAATTAATCTATAAAGAAATTTCCAACTCCAGGCAGTTGTTAAACTTTAAAATATAAACTCAGATGTCCGGATACTAGTGTGAGGAAGAAGCCTTTGTAACTCCTTCCCTACGCACATAAAATTTCAGTGACCTGTGGGAACCTGGCGACATGATAAGGTGGTCAGAGGAAAGTTTAACTGTAACCACAGAGGACATTTGAACACTCCAAAACGGCATGCCTCACCCGCTGCCTTCACAGCAACAAAATGGAAGCTGACCCACGGTAAAAAAACAAAATTGCGGTTAAGCATCAAGACTGCTTGCAGCCGCCTGCTTTGAAAACAGGATGGCCTCGTGCGTGCTGTTGCGTCAGCTGCTAACCCGCCATTTGTGTTAATGACTGCGCTATCTTGCAGGAGATCTTTTTTTTCCACCTCTTGTACCATGGTGGGCAGAGTTGTATTGTAATACATACTGCTTTGCGTTTTTGAGAAGATAACATAGCTTCCTAACTAGCTATTTATGAAGTGAGATTTTATGAAGCAGGCCCAGCTATGTATATGAGTATGCAGTTTGGCTTGTGAATATCGGAGTGCCAATCCATGATCACATTTCGGGTTCCTTACCTGCTACGGCAACTGCTGGGCTGCAATGTGAGTAGTATTGTCCTTTTTTCCCACAATTTTTGGGTACCTTTACTCTCAATGTGTACATTGTTATTTTAGATGAAAGTTGTTATTAAAAGGCTCCGTTCCATTGCAACACACTTATGAATAATTGCAAAGAGCATGGCTACTCCTTCGATGACTAGAGTGTTTTACTCTTAAAAAGTACACCTGTCACATATTAAAAACAAGGGTAATTGCTTTGAATACCACGCATGCTTTTTTTGAGTGGAGTTTGCATTTACTCCCCATGTCGAGCGAGTTGCTTCTGTGTACTTCAGTTTTCTTTCTGCATTCCAGAGCCGTGCAATTAAATAGATTAGCATCTCTGAATTGCCCAGTGTGTGAATGTGCGTGTGCCTTGCAAAGGATTGACATCCCATCCAGTGTGTCCCCCTGCCTTGCACCCTACACTGCCTGGGATTAGGCTCAGGCTCCCCCATAAACTTGTAATGAGTAAATTGTTAGATAACGAATGAATATTACTATCAATATGAATTGTAAACCACATGCAAAAAGTTTCTGATCAGATACATGTAAGTACATTTAAGTACTTATAGTACTTAGTCATTGTTCAGTGTACTACACTACAGGTATAACACATGAAACCAGAGGTTATGCAAGCGATAAAGTAATTCCATTTATTTTGTTGAACCTTTATGCAAGTAGTAGTCAGTAAAATTAAACAGATTCTGATTGCCTTTGGGACGCAATGAATTTAGTTATAAAAACCTGAATATTTCTCTCAGCTTTGAAGAACAGTGTACACTAGAAACTGGGGAAAATGAAAACAAACAAGATGAATGAGAACACTTTTTCCCAGGGTAAAAGTAATTTGAAATTACTAGGCAGTGTGGCCCGGTGTTATTGAGTGGAATGTTAAAATGGATCCGTGTCAAACATTAAAGAGACTCAGCTGAGCTCACATAGTATATCTTGCCCACATGCTTCAAATGGTTACTTCTCTCTTATATTTGACTTGCTGTTTTATTAAATTACTTTTTAGTGTGTTATGCTTAAAAAGACTTCTTGATATAACTTAATATAGAATAATTCTAAGTGTTCTCCCTCTCTCTTTTTCTCTGCAGACTAGTGAAAAGTCTCTTGGACAAAATGAAGGTGATCTGTTGGATTTCCTGGGAGAATCAATGAAATCAAAGCACCAGCTTAAAAGTACTTTCAAGCATCAATTGGACTGGACAAAGCCGTCACCACTTTCTCATGGAAACCAGACGGATTCTGATTCTAAAAGAGAATTAACAGGAACCCACAAGGTCCCTCCACCAGATCTGGCCGGCTCCCCCCTCAAATCGCAGCTGAAAAAGGTCACAGAAAGCCTGTCCCCAAGTCAGTTTTCTGCCAGTGGGTCTAGTCAGATGAGCAGTTCATTACTGCACTCTTCTGCCACTAATGCATCTCTGACCACACAATCAGATAGCAATCTGATGATGCTGTCATCTTTAAGCAAAGAGAGGGGTTTGCAGGAGGTAGCCGACCAAGTGTTTGGAAACATTAAGAGGAAGTATGGCCGGAAGGAGTCAATGAGGTGCCTTGTCAGCCACAGTTCAGATCTACAGTGGGGCAAGAAGGCAGAAAGCGAGTTGGAAGCAAAAAGTCAAGTTATTTCAAAAGACAAGCAAATGCATGGACCTGATAAAGTGGTGCAAGTACCAAATGGAGAGATTGAGGGCACTGGAAATAGTGCCACAGAGGAAAGTGATGTGCTGTCAGGATCCATTTCTCCACAGATGGATGAGTTCAAAGGGTATCCTAGTAAAAAGAGGCAATATCGCCGGTCATCAAAAGATCAAATACAGCTGGATGACATAATGGACGAGACCCAGGTATCGGAGATTGTGGAACATGCCATCAGGGGCTTTTCAGAGCCAAAGCCCCCTAACAAGCTAGAGTCCAGGACAGCTAAGCTAGTAGTGGAAAGTATGTCTGAGACATCAGAACCAGGTTCCACAGTGGACTCCTGTGAACTTGTGGAAAGTTGTCACGATAGACTCCGAAAACATCCTTTGTGCAGGTCAAGAGCAGTGATCGACTCAAAAAAGGAGTTGAAACCTCCAAAGGGCAAGGAAAGAGGGTCATATCAGAAATCCAAAAACTTCAGTCAGCAGAAGGACAGCAGTCCATCAATAAGTGTTCCAGAACCTCCTTCGGCCTATCCCATCACACCTTCAAGCCCACTTTATACCAACACTGATAGCTTGACAGTGATCACTCCTGTTAAAAAGAAACGTGGGCGACCTAAAAAGCAGCCTTTGCTTACGGTGGAAACTATCCATGAGGGGACGTCCACCAGTCCTGTAAGTCCCATCACCCGGGAATCACCTGGAACTTTGCAGCAAAGAAGGAAAAAGCGAAATTTAGCAAATCTTATGCCAATGAGTACCATGGATGCTGCCCCTGCTACTGAGAATAAACTAATTAAGAGTTATTCTGGTGTTTTTGAAAAGAAGCCAGTTCAGGCAGCGAAGAAAATGAAATTGGTTAAGATGCAGAACATCTTGAATAAAATACTTTCAAGTCCCACCAGCAGCAGTCTTGCCCGGAAGTCAAGGAATCCCATGTCAAATGTTGTTTCTACTATGGCATCTACAATAGAGGCTAGTCTTGGTAAGCAGATCAACGTCAGTAAACGAGGAACTATTTACATTGGCAAAAAGAGGGGTA
The DNA here is from genome assembly GCA_026777045.1 of Hyperopisus bebe. NCBI lineage: Eukaryota > Metazoa > Chordata > Actinopteri > Osteoglossiformes > Mormyridae > Hyperopisus > Hyperopisus bebe. The sequence continues at coordinate 26,036,483 of JAODJW010000040.1, forward strand.
GGAAACCAAGAGCTGTTTTGAAGGTCCAAGATGAGCACAAAGCCAGTGATAAGCACCCTGTGCCTATTTCTAGCCAGTTTGAGAACCTAGTAGTGCCTTCAAGTCCACTAACTACAGCCGGGATGCCTTCTCCTAGGGCCATTCCTACGCTCTCTGCCCATGTCGCTGGAGCTGGGGGGATCCTGTGTCCTGCCACCACCGATGCCAGCCTACAGGACCAGAAGACCATGCCAAATCTTCAACCTATCAGTGCATTGCCCACAAAAGCTCACAAGGCCTTGCTTGGCAGCAGTAGCTGGAAGCTCTCTCCTCCTCGACTTATGGCTAACTCGCCTTCTCATCTCTCTGAGGTAGCCTCTCTCAAAGAAGTTACTCTTTCTCCAGTCAGTGAGTCACATAGTGAGGAAACAATCCCTAGTGACAGCGGAATTGGCACGGACAACAACAGCACATCTGATCAAACTGAGAAAGGCCCGGCATCTCGCAGAAGGTATTCTTTTGACCTCTGCAGTTTCGAGGCTTCAGAAGCCACACCACTGGAAGCTGCTGGAAAAGCCTTGAGAGGTCACTGCCCAAAGCATGTTACAGCAGTGGCTGTTGAGAATTTTCTTGCACAGGACAGCATGAAGAAACAAAAGCACCGGAGAAAGCGCAAGAGTCTACAGAGCCGAGATGACCTTCAGTTCCTGGCTGACCTTGAGGAATTAATTGGCAAATTCCAAGTCTTTCGAGTGTCACATCGCAGCTACAACTTCTACCCTGATAATTTGTATCCAAGCATCTTCCGGACCAACTTTGACCACTACTATCCAATGCCATACTTCCCATATGACCCTCTGCACTACCTTCGCAGGAATTCTGAAATTAAGTCAAAGAGGAGACGGGGAAGGCCAGCCAAAGCCAACAAGCCAATGACAAAGATGCCTTTCATACAAGGGTTTGGCTACCCAATTCCCAGCAGCAATTACTATGCACCCTATACAATGCCTTATTCGTCGATGCCTATCGCCACCAATATGATGAACCTAGGTTATTATGGTCAATATCCATCCCCGTTTTATCTGTCCCATTCCCTTGGAGCAGCAGCTTCCCCTTTCATGAGGCCTGCAGTGCCGCCACCGCCCCCGCAGTTCCATTCTGGCACACAAGTCAAGTTGGCGGCTTCTGCAAAACACAAAGCTAAACATGTATCACAGCAAATAGGCTCTAGTGTGATCGACGACGACCAGTCTGGCTTGGTGGCGCTCAACAGCAGCAGCAACTTACCCAGCGTCCGACTCCACAAACACAAACACAAGCACAAGCACAAGTACAAGGAGGACCATCTCTCCACCCCCCAGAGCCTTGGCGGACTCTTCAGTGGAGCGAAAAACCCTGGTTTCTTGAGTCTTCTGAATGAGAGGTTGGACATCTCTGACAAAGAACCCTCCCTGCCTAAGCTGAAAGACAAACAATGTAACCAGCAAAGCACACAGAGCATGTCCCGAAGCTCCAGGAGTGTTTTTGAAGTGGACACCTTGTCCAGCCTCTCTCTCTCTGACCCACAGCAGAGCAAACGCAACCGTGACAGAGAGCGGACTGCTGACTTCCATGCCAGCTTCGGCCGGACAAAGCCTGGTCTGTCGTCAGACCTGTTTGGGGTGTCGTCGTCTTCTTGGGAAGATGATCATGACCTTCAAGGCAGGAAGCGGAGCTTGGGGAGCTTCAAAATGTACAGTGAGCAAAACATAGCTCTGTTCAAAAATGCTGGTATGGAAAAGGTGCAGCAAATGTATCCATCCACCGGTAAGTCTTAAACCTTAGGAATCCAGCCGTATTCTTTATGTAAATGTTATTGAGGAAAAAAAAAATATGAAATGCTTTACAAGCAGAGGTTGTTACACACTTTCCTATAAGCACGAGCAGGCATCAGCAGAAACAATAACCAAAATATATAAACACACCAATTAAAAAGGTTTACTTCGTGTTTGCAGTTTAATATCTCCGTTTTGTTTAACGTTGTTATCCGTCCCACTAATTAATTGAAAACAAGGACAAGAGGATTGCTTTTAAAAATGTTTAGCACTGACTTTTTTAATGTAGTACCTCTCTGTTGTATGTTCTGAGAGTCTCCAGAGCCATCAGGCCAATTTTTGTATCGAAGGCATGTATGTATTTTGTATCAAAGGCATGTATGTATTGGTGGAAATTGTGATGCAGTTACAATGAAACACAGTTGATTTTTAGACTTAGTGGCGTTTGACTGTTTGGGATGGATGTGATTCCTTGAGCTCAACTGAAATGTAGTTGAAATATTCTTTGAAGCACAACAGCCCGTAATTCAAAGTGACCCCATTAGAGTAACATGGCAAAAGTGCTCTGAATTGCAGAGAATTACTGGTATGCATTCAGGGTAATGTGATCTTTCCAGTATTTCTCCAGAAACCTCTTTCTGGATGTGTATTGGGGGACAATGGCAAGTATGCAACAGTTTCACTTCCTCGTCATAGTTCCATATTACTTCTGTTGTGATTATATGAAATTATTCAGATGGCCAAATAGTGCAGTGTACCAACAACAGAAGAACATTTTATGGTTCTGGTATGATTGCTATATTATAGACCTGAGCACAAACAGAAAAAAGAAAAATAATGGATCCTACCTGTACTACAGCATAAGTGTCACCCAATAGGTAGCACAGTTTGGCAATAAGCAGCGCAGTACCTGTGAACTAAATAGAAAAGAACAAATATTTTGATTGAACGGAAGTCATGAGAACTACAATATCATGCTTTGCATAGGAAAGGTATTTGAAACAAAACTGAAAAGTTAATTGAATTAATTGAAAAGTAATTGAAGTTAATCTCAAAATGAGATGTAATGTTTTCCAACAGTTATTCAAAGTTTGTGTGTGCGTGTGTATAAATATAAAATATAATCATTTTTACACACACGCGCATGTATGTGTGTATATCTATATACAATACACACATAACATTGCAGTAAATATACCTGCAGTCCTTTTTTTAATCTTGTACATCTGGCAAGGGAAGCGTAACGCATAGACGAAGACACCTATAATTCATAAATTTACTTTCCTCCTATTTTTCTTTGCTTGCCAGTGATTCTCCCTGAGATATATTATTCACACATTTTGATTTATTTTCTACAGACATGCAATAAAAAAACCTCTCCTTGTGTTAAAAGAGCTGGACAGCAGCCAGAAGTTTAATGAATCCAGCCAACTCCACTGAAGGGGAATTGGGAGCCCTGGGCTCAGTTAGATTACATTTTCCCTCCCAAGGGGAAAGGGGGCTGGATCACAATCTGCTTAACCCCCACTGCAATCCACCTCCATGACGTACTGACACACATGACAGACCAGGCTTGTCACGATTAAAACACATGAGGAACAACTTGTAATGCATGGCATTTAATATTTATATAGCTTCTTCAGTCAGTTTCAAATCACTGTCTCTCCATACATTTTAGTTTCAACAAAAAAAGCAATTTTTCCTCCACTGTATCATCTTTTTCTCTTGCCCCCCGAAAAAGGCAATTCCCAGTACAGCTAAACATTTTTTTCCATGTATTCATTTACATAAAACAAGGTCATATACTCTTCTTCCTCTTGCAAAATGTCCTTGCTGAAAGATTAAGGTTCTTTTATCAAACAAAGCCATTTTTTGTTAAAGTTGATAAAAAAAAAATAGTTATTTAGTCAGCTTAATATATCATGAGGTAGCTGTGCTTAAGCTGTACAGTTATAAACAAGCTCTCCAGTGATTTGGAAGGCAAAGAACAATTAGGTGCTGCAAGACATCAATAGTTCATAAAAAAGATATTTTGCATTTGTATTCTGTCTGTTACACACATGCGCGCGCACACACATACCATATACAAAATGTGTGTCTCTGTGTTGGGGGGAGGCTTAGGGGTACCCATAGCAAACCCTTCAAAAGATTTCTGTGGTTTTTTGAATTTTATTTTTAGTTTTGAATTTCATAGAGCATGTACGGCGTATAAGATCACACGTTTTTGTTCATGTGTTCGGGGGTGTTGCAGTAGAAATTAAATCAAGGTGGCCAACACATTGGAGACCCTAAGTGGAGACCCTTAATTTTAGAGCACCCTCACTGGAAATTCGAGCAATCCCATAGCAAAAGAAATTCTCTGGGTGCCACCCCCAGTATTGTGTGTGCGTGTGCGTGCGTGTGCGTGCGTGCGTATACTCGCACGATGGCAGGCATCAGTGATTGTCAGTCATAGAAATGAATCGACGACACGGACCAAATGCTGACAGATTTACAGCAGGCATAAATGGCTTATTAAGTACTAATAAATTTGCCATAAATGTTGCTCCTTCCAGGGCTCCAGGAGACTGCTCATGCTGTGATTATATGCACGATAGAGCGCTGATTAATCACACGTTCATGACAGCGCTGTTTGCTTTGTCTTTGTTTTATAGTAAGTCCGTTTATCATTGTACTGTACATCTGTCTTTGTGTTTCGATGAGGTGTGATATGCTTGTCGATTGATAATGTTTCTTTCAATGCTCTGGATTGGCGTGATGAAAGTGAATACAACTCCTGCCAGAATCAAACTTTTAATATAATTTTCTCAGTGGTTTGAGAGGAATAAGACTGAAAGACTGACAGAAAGTGACAGATTCATTTTGTAAGACTGACCAATTTAAATGTAATAGAACAGTTTGTAGTCAATACACATGCATTTAGATGTGCATTTTGACACAGGGATGCTAAACAAATTTTATGGGTCTTAAATCTGCTAAGTAGCATTGTGTTGCAAGCAGCAAATGTGCTTCTTAATCCTAAACCTTCAATGAAATTGTCCCAACGTAAAGACCGAGATTTAAGCATCGCTTGAAACTGAGTACCCTATTGAAGCAATGTGTCACACGGCGTGGGACGCTAAGAGGATGAAGGTGGGATTGTCAGCGTTTTGTTTATGTATGCTCCTCTATACTTGGCCTTATCCTATTTTGCCTTTTATATGAAGATAAATACTGTGGCAAAAAACAAATCCAACCTAAATGCAAAGACAATTGGCATTACAGTTCTTAGTCAGTGGATACTCGCATTAGCTTTTTTAATGATTAAATGCAGTGTCGCATGTTCAGGGTAGGTGTGGGAAATGCACTGCTAATGAGCGTTAAAAACTTCTCCTTGGATTCGTAAATGTTTTGGCTGTGACTCAGCCAGCAGAGATTTTCTCCCAGCGTATCCAGGTCCTATAGCTCCGACCACAATTTGCCCCTGAAGCATGGTTGTGGTTACTTAGAAAGAAATGGCTCTTCACTGAAATCACTAACTCTTTTAAATGATGGACTTTGATTAGCTGTGTGGAAAAGAAAGCAAGTGAACCAGAGATGAATCCATTTTCTGAAACTGAAAACTACCAGCAGGTGGCTCAGTGGTTGAGTTTGGCCTGAAACCAAAGAACAGACCTGCTCTTGAATCTTCCTACCTCCTCCTTGCTAGATATGCACTGAATTTGTTTTATGGTGTAACTTTCTCCACCAAAAGCCACTTTTGAGTGTGATCTAGGATTATCTAGGTTATCTTGGATTGCAACATTAGTACCGTTTACACATGCTTCCATCTAGATCAATGGTTTTCAGCTGGTTTAGCTTCAGCACCCCACATTATTCCTCAGTCACTCAGTTATATTTATTTTTCCAAAAATGTGGGGTGGGGTGGGGTGGGGTGGAGGGGGGGGTGCAAGCAGCACAACATTTATGGGATGACAATGTGCATCATTCGAGACGACAGCAGTCCGACATTACTAAAACATCTTGATTTTTACATTTTTTTTTTTTCTATGACCCAATGAACATGGTTCCGCACTCCACTTTTGGGTCGTAACCAACCAGTTGCAAACCACTGGCCTAGATCAACCATCCTTTCATCCAGTAGAGTGTTTGTGAACCTGGAGCAAGGCCATCACAGGGCACACACACACTCAGACAAGACAGACGGACAGTCACACACTGACTAATATTTAGACTCACCGATTCATCAAAATGCATATTTTGTGGCTGCAGAAGGAAACCAGAGTACTGGGCAGAAGCGTGTGCCAATACAGGGAGTTTGTGCCAACTTCACAAACAGAGCCAGAGGTGGGATCTGACCCACCCCAACATTCCAGGTCTCTGTGTATTTTTAAAAACATTCTCATCTTTTAAACAGCCACCCTTGCATGTTTTCTGCTTGTTTGGTGGAACAACAAATCACTCATTGTAATGCTTTTGATTGCATTACTGATGTCAAGGTAGCAATATGTGTCCATATAGTTTGATATAAAGCAGCCTCTGTTGAGACACCAGTTAGATAAGAAAAACAAGTATGTGTCTAAACAGTGCAAATGCACATTTACTGAAAATGAAATTCACATGGCATTGCCTATTGGCTCTTCCTGTTTACTGTGTCATCGTAACATGTGGACCCTGTACTAAGGATTCAAACCGCTGGCAGCATTTGCCTCAAGATGAGTGGCCACTTGGGAGGGATGGTTTGCCAAGGTTTGTCTGCTCCTCGAACTGCACAGGCCTTGTCGGATTGCACCCCGAAGTCCTGTTAAAGTTTCATAGCAGTCGATAAACTGGCATCCCCTGGGAATTGCCACAGGCAGGGAAAAATGGCAGCGGGCTGCGGTAAGAGGTCACACAGAAGATCTAAGTCAAAGATGAACGGATTTGTATCCTCGTATTCCTTCAACTGCAATATAATTATACGATGTCTCTGATGGAGAAAACAACTATACTTTTGCAGTCTGTTTTTCTTGTAAATACTGGATCTGCTGATTTTCACAGTAACTTAGCACTTAGCCTGGGATCCTGAAGAGCGATTGTGGTTTGTCACATACGCTGACCCTAATTTAGCAAACTGTGATAGTGCGATCGTAGCACCTCATTATTGAGACAGTTGTGAGTGGTAGTAATTAAATTCCCTTTCTGTTTTTTTCCCCTTTGTCCATTCTTGGCCTGTTAAAACTCAATGAATGAATTTGTGGCTGAGGAGTATGTACATGGTATATGTCTGAGCAAAGGCATGCTAATGATATCAGTTGCTACAATTATCAAGGTTAAATAAAGGGAAGCTCATGCAGCAGCAGTGGAGAGGAACCGGTCTTAGCAAGTCTATATCACCTTGACACCTTTATGTGTTGACGTGGTGGAGAAAAGGGAAAAATGAGGTTTGCAAGCTGTCTAATGTGTTACTTTCTGCTGGGACCAAAGCTGCTGTTATCGGTATAATATTTTTAATAAATGTCTGCTATGGGAAGTGCAGATGATATCCTGCAATGGAATACCCTCCTTATTTTCAGGCTTCTGCCTTCCTTACAACCAAGGCTCAAGACTGGGTCGACCTGTTTAGTTGGAACTGATATTGGAAATTGAGTGGCTCTGGCATATCAAAGAAATTCATTGTTAAAAATAAAGTGAAACCTTTTGAAATCAAAACAAAGCGTGACGTGCCATCTATCAGGATGAAACATGTAAATAGGTCCATGGCTTCATTCTGGTAATGTTAAAAATAATTCCCTCATAACCCTGACCAGGATAACTGGAGAGATGGAAACAACCATTACCATTCTCATTCTGAAATCTTTTTATATTTGCTTGAGGGGACTCTACAAAATGAATTAGTATTCTCTTTCTATATATTATTATTATACTCTTTTGCATTACTATTATACTCTTTCATATAAAGGTTACATTAAACTATTTTACTGTATGATAATCCAAGGTCCATTATCAGTAATATTGTCAAAGGTTTAATAATGCTTTTGAAATTTCATAATTAGAACCCTGATGAAATAAAATCCACACATGAGGCACTTACTAAGTAGCTTTGTCTCATAGCCTTTTTTATGGATTCTCATTGGCTTCCTCTTTTCGGTAATTTAATTCTGATGGGGACAGATACAGATTAGGCGACGGGAGAATAAAATATTAAAGTGTCAGTATTGAAGCTGTCTGATATGCTGCAGTCGGGTCGGTACGGTAGCTCAGCAGGTAGCGCTGTCTCCGCAGGCTTCCTTTCGCATGGGTTCGGTTCCTGGCTAGACTCTGCGAGCGCGCATTTTACATGCACTTCCTGTTTCTGCTTATGTTTCCTCCCACAGCTCATAACACACGATTGGGCGAATTGGCATCCCTGCATTGTCCATCGTGTGTGTGCACCCATGCATGCCCTATGATGGACTGTCATCGCGTCCAGGCCTTTTTCTTGGGGCAGGCACTAGGCTTTCTGTAACCCTGTATAGGATAAGCGATTATGGAAGATATGGATGATGAAATTAATTTTATTAAAAGCTTGCATTGTAACCCTTCCAAGAGAAATATAGGACAATTTTGGGATGTGTATTTTACCCCTCTTACCCGTAAGACTCTGGCCTAAGGTAGCATCATTTTCAAGCCCATTCTGTTCCCGTCTTAATTTGTCAATTAGCAGTAGCTCTACTCTTATAAAAGTAAAACTTTTTTATAGTGAGAGACACGTTAATATAATGTAAAAGAGCAAAGTTTGATCATTTTACATGTTTTTCTTTGGGTTGTGTGTCATTCTCTCAAGTGTTTAATAGACTAAAAGAAAAGGTCTTTATGTTGTACCTATGTTTCTTTTATTAGAAACAAAACAAATCAGGCCAAGGCTGTTAATTAATTTACAAGGTGCAGCGTCTCAGCTGTGTAACGTATCAGGCTGTGGGTTTTCCCCATCAGTGCTACGAGGCAGCAGTGCAAAGCAGTTTGTTAGCACTCCTCTGTAATTTTCTGATAATGAACATCACACACATTGTTTTGTAATTTCTGTAAGAGAACTTTTGTAAACTCATTACTGATTCTTAGCCATTCACCCACAAATGTCAGGTATAATTGTTATCAGTCGTTTTGTGTTTACTGGTGGTGGATTAAACAATGGAAGTGGGCCTAAGAGTATATTAATATCAATGATCTAATTAAGGCCACCCTTTGCCTTCAGAATAGCTTAATTTCTTCTTAGAAAGCTGATATAATGGTCCTGAACTATGTGTAGTGGAAAACCAGACCAATATTCAAGCAAAAAGAAATGAAAATCTATGCTATACTCTGCGATCCAGAACTTTCCATAAAGATTCAGTGATTTTTAGATCTGATGGGAGGCCATGAAAGGCATTTGACTCCTTGGTGTTCGTGACACCATTCTCAGCGGATATGTATTTGCACCATTGGGTGGATCTGCTGCTGTAAAACAGCCCCATATTCTAAGGCTGATATTCTATGCAACCACATACAGGAATCATTGAGCCTAATAAGTCCTGTGACATGCTCATACCAACAGTCATTGTACACCAAAGGCATCCTTTTGCTTTTTCCAAGGATAAACCCATCCAACTGTAGTTTTTCCATTACTCATATGTCTAGGTTTTGTGCACTTTACACCAGATTAAGTGTCTTTGTGCACCGGCCAGGGAAGCTCTACCGTCAATTTCAGCCTTATGAAATTCATGTGCAGATTTTATTGTGACTGCATTCCAGAGTTGCAGAGGCTCTGTAGTAATTTTTGAAGCTGTATTTTTGTGGTGTTTAACAAGAATCCTGTTTTGTGCCCAGTGTCCCCTATCGGAGAGCTTATGCTTACAATTTCCACTTTGCTGATGGAGTTTCTCAGTTTGTCTGGATTTTTGAGAGTTACCCTTAACACATCAAATACTTTTGCAGATTTTGTAACTGACGCACCTGAAATTTGGGTGCACACTGTTTGGCCTTTTTGGACATGCCGGTATCCTCAGGTTGCTTTGAAAACTAAGTCTGGTTTTCTTTTATAGCTGCCCACACAGCTAAATTTCGTTCAGCCTAATATGCGTCACTTTTGAGGCTAGGTTTATGGTTTAGTCACTTTACAGCGAAAGTCTTTTTCCTTGTGGTGTTTTCAATGTTTTGTCCACTCTCTCAATGTTTTGTAAATAATATCATTTGATTGTACTCTTTTTAAATTTTCTTTTTGGAATCATGTTGATCTAACTCATTCATGCCAGCTTCCAACAGGAATTGACTAACTTACTGGGATACTGCCCGGCACTGTCCCATAAATCCATCCTTTTTGCAGCAGGTGTCCTGGTAACATCCCGGGAGAGCCTCATGCCTGACAGTCATCACAAAAACCTGGTGCTTCTTTATAACCAAGGTTTAGCTTTATACCTGTTGTTTTTTAACACCCTAAGTAGGAGGCATGGTGTATTGTTTCCTATGTAGCAGTGCCTGACTGGACCCTTACCCATCCATAATATGTACAGAGCATGAATTTAACGAATTGATTTTTCTTTCCCCACTTGAGCTCCTGGTTTTCATGTTTCTGCTAGCGTATCAGAAATGTAGAACGCCTACGAGAGTCCATAAATTGGAGGTCCCCAATCAAAGTGTCTGTTAGGGATTTCATGGGGATGTGCGGCTCATGTTGGACTCTGCTGAAAGCTAATGTCCCTTTCCAGTGATTTGTTGGCATCGGAGAGGTTTACATAAGCTTCCCAGTGATTTCATGGAGGTCGGTGAGGCAGGATGTGTGCTGACAGGCCCAGTATATTATTTGATTAACATTTTTTTCCATCTCTTTCTTCTTGCATACTTTCCTAAATTAGAAATTAGGCTTCAGATGCTGATCATGAGCTCTTTTGTTTTATTCCCAAAAGACTCCTTCATTGAGGTCACAGTTGTAGGAGTGCATTCTTATTGGCTGCGGCACACCTGATCTAACCGCAGTGGCTTCTGGTTGGCTCACGCACACTTTGATTCGCGTGCCAGGGATGGGATGCGGCTGGAATGAATGGGCGTACCAGGTAAAGGGCCCGGGGCAGAAACAGTCGTCGACAGTTGTAAATGTCCCTGTAGGTGGCCTTTTTTTTGGGGGGGGGGGGCGGGCAGCTATGCTTTGCTCCGCTCCGTTCCTGTTTTCCCAGGGAAGCCGCATCCAGACAGTGCCCGCACATGCTCAGTCAGTCAAGCAGCTGCAGTTCATTGAGATGTCATGAATCAGTTCTTTCGATAAGATCAACGGACCATCGTATCACGTTACGGCAGTCCAATTCTGCTCTCGCTTATGGGAAGTGGTTTAAGCGGGCAGGAGAACGTATCATGGTATCGTCATAGATGGAATGCTTTAAAGATTTGCTCGATTGAATCCTCTTCCCTTTGTAAATCACTAATGGTGATCCCTGAGAGCGGTGCTGGCTTTTTTGTGAGTTTTAAATGACAGCATGTCGCTGTCGTCACTCCTGTGCCGGCATCGAACAAGATTAGCAAACCTAACGGTGGGGATTGTGAGTTTTGGGTTCTCTGGTATTTTGGTACAAACATTCATCAGCACTGGCTCGCTTTTTTGAGCCTGGTACCAGCTGGAATCTCTGTGTTCATTGGATTGTGTGTGCATGAGTGTGTGTTTTTCTTGATTATAAAGTCTTTTACATCACCACTGGCAAATATTAAAACCAGATCTCCAAAAGGTACTATATTGATGCATAATGATCTCTGTCCAGCACTAGGGATGTTATTTATTAAAAATATTTCCATCTTTTTACATAAGATTTCTTAATAATCTGTTCGTAATAATGCATGAATTATGTTACACGATGAATATCCAGACCATTACACATATTAATGGTAAAAAAAAATAGAATATAAAATGAGCTGTGACCTACAGGGAATTTCCATTTTGTATTTTAATTATGGCAAAATTTTACCAAATCTGCAAGGGCAACTGATGGGCAAGAAAAAGCACTTTTCAGCACGTTGCCGGGACCCCAGTGTTATGGGTCATCTCTCATTTCCTGTGTATTTTCTGTAAGTGAAACATTATGCCAGTTCTTTTTTTTTCTGAGCTGCATTACATGGATCTGTGCACAGCGTGACGTTAATGTACTGAACAGTGAAAGAGAACTTCTGAGAACATCTTCCCCCATGCGTGTTTTTGGCTCCTACACTGAAACACTATTCATGAAGCTCCTTTTCACAGCTGAGCACTGATTGGTTTCCTGAAAGTCTATAGAAAAGACCCTGGTTAGCTTGGGTTTATTTTAAACACGTCTGTCCACCTTTTCCTTAAATTGCTGTTTGTCTTGGTAGAAGTAAATATTTAACAGTCAATCATGACATGTTTTTCAGTTACATTTTATTTCAGATTTCTGTTCTCAATCTACGTCCTTGCAGCATGAAATTATGGAAAAAATTAAATAATTGAACACTTCACATCCAACCTAATGTTTTTGATTATTTGAGAGAAAAGTAAATGTTTATACCTAAATACTTTTTGTTCCTTTTTACTTAAGGTTACACCATCTTCACCTACTTATGAACCATGAAGCAAATTATATAAAATTATCCAGTATCCATTAACTATATTTAGCTATATTTCTTAGAGAGTTTGAAAAGTTAATGTTATGTCTAAATCACAATGAAAATTACAAAATAGCAATTTTCAGTCTCATTCGAAAATCCAAGGCTGTCTCCTGAAAGATTAATGCCTATTAGTAGTAAGAAACGTTGCTGTATGTTTTTGGTATTTGAATATAAAATGGAAACCACAGTATTCTGTAATGATGAAATGTGCTTTGAACGAAACTTTATGTAGTAGCTCAAAACTGGTTATGCAGGTTTATTTGGTGTTTTTTGTCTGCCAAGCAATCATATAATGTGAGTTTATGTTTATGGTAAATAGAGTGGTCTGAATTTAATAATAATTCTTAATAGAGGCATTGTGGCTCCATTCCACAGAGGTTTCTCGGCTTAGAGCTGCCAGCAGAGGTTGACTGGTGCTCTTGCCTCCAGTGTGTACTGCGTGTCTTTCCCAGCTCTTACTGTGCCTTCATGAGCCCTCAGTTTCACAGTTGCAGTGAAACCCTGTGCTCTCAGCATGAATCGTATGGAGTAGCTGTCTCTGGTCAGTCACAGGCCAAGTGTAAGCCGTATAAGAGCAAAAATCCACAGATCAAACCTATGCAAATAAAATATCTGCAATAAAATTTTATTACACACAGGTATGAAGCCCACAAGTGTGTATTTGTTCCTCTCCGGGGGGAACTTTTCCGTGGCGGATTTGTCAAAGTGTGTAGCTCAGGCTGCTTGGACTGATCGATTCCCCAGAGGAGGGAGCTGCTACTCATCTGTAAACCTCTGGTGTTCCGGAGGCTTCCGTCTGTTGACGGGACGTCAAGAGCTCTATGTATACAGAGGAGCTTGGTGCCTGCAGGCCGCCCTGAGAATGGCGTGGCTCCCTTTGCCAGTGGACTGCTAGTTTTTCCCTTTTACATCAGTACATTGAAGCTCCAGCATCCCTTCTGCATGAGAACAGCAGCCCTGGCCTGTTCTCCAGATGCGTGTAGGACGGCTACCATAACACATTTTGTGATTTTGCGGTTTCATGAAGATGCTTCCATGGATTTCCTTTCATTATGGAAAAATCCTTTGTGCAAGAACATGTCTTTTCTCAGATTCATTAAAAATATTTATATAATAAGGCTAAAAATGACTAGACTGGGCTCTGTAAACAACAGTTCCATTAATTTGTTAGGGAATCTTGACAATTTAGCATTCACAAATATGAAATATGTCAGCAGTTATATTAGAATGGATAATGTGTTTGTCTCATATCCTTATGTTAAAAATCCAAATCCAAAATTAACAATTTCACCCTTGTCGCCACTCTTTTAGCTTAAACGTTTAGTGGCAGCCAGGTGTTTTACACATCTTATCAATACTTTCTTTTCTTTCGCCCTCTTTAGAACACGGATCTCCTTTGAAGCGGAGGTTAAAGCGGAAAGAAGTGGAGACGATGCAGTGTGAGGTACGGAAGATGTGTACCTTCTCCAAGATCCTCTCCACCAAAAAGAACCTGGACCACGTTAACAAAATTCTCAAAGTAAAAAGGCTCCAGAGACAGGCCAAGACTGGCAACAACATTGTGAAGAAGCGGCGAGGACGGCCTAGGAAGCAGCCTCTGCTGCTGGACCCGGAGCCGGCCAACCAGATGCCTGTGCTGGAGAAGTGTGTGGACCTCCCCGGGAAGAAGACCCTGCGCACCAGCCTGCTGCCTGAGCCCTTGGAGTTCTCCAACCATGACTCCATCAGGGACACCATTGAGTCGGTGGTACACATGGCCCGATCCCAGCCTCAGCAGCAGCAGCAGCAGCAGCCGAGCCGTGGGGGCAAGAGGTGGCAGAAGACGTCAGAGGAAGTCCAGGCCAAACGGCCACGGAGGTGCAGGGGGACTAAGGAGGAGGAGATGGGTGCAGTGGAGAGGAACACCGGCAGCTCTAGCCTTCTGCAGGCTAATTATTAACCCGCACGTCCTGTGCACCGTGACCCTTTCCATCATCTTGGCCTTCAGCTGTATTTTTCCATTGGTTGTATTTCTATAACTGTTGAGGGCATTCTTGGAGACCTCTGGGGGGATGGGGAATGAGGTCATGATTGTCGAGCTGGCATTTTGTATTAAGCATAACAGGAAGTACCTTGCACTTGGCTACAGTTCTCTGTTCCTGCCTCTCAAAGATGCTACTGTGCAAGCCAGCCGTGCAGACTGCTCCAGAAACTATCCTATTAGTTCATGGCATCTCGCTACCATGGCTCTGCCAAACCTTTACCAGCAAATGTAGATAATAATAGGTTTGCTTATACTGTGCAATGCTGGTTACTTTGCCTTGAATCCAGTCTTTTAAAAGCACTGTACAGTGCATTATTTTAATATTAGATTCCCCCCCACCCAGCACCCACCAATCCCCCCCGTTCAGGAATGCTCAGAGCATGGGCAGATGGCAATATTTTGGAAACGAGACCTTTGGACGCTATCTCTCTAGCTGTGCACCAAAGGTCTGGCAGTAAATAAGAACACATACGTATTTCAAATACACATATTTTTTGTGTGTAACATTTCAGAGTATTTCTCACTTAGCAGATTTATAGGAAATAGTCAAAGTTTTACCATAGGAACTGAAAGGTATTTTTTAGTTAGTTTTTTTTTTTCTACCGAAAAGCAAAGATGGGTGTTACCCACAGCTATTTTATCAGGCTTGTTGAACTAAGGAAGTTTTTGAAGTACCATCTGATTGAACCTGGTCACCCTTCTTTGCTTCTTGTTCATAGCGAATCAGTGTTGCCTACACTTTCTATTTCACTTTCATACTCTGATTTGAAGAATCAGTCTCAGCACTTATAAATGTGATTAACCCTTCTCGTTTGTGGGCTGTGTCATTGGTTTGTTTCTGCAAGCAATGGATATATTCTGCAATTACAAAATCATCCTTTTTTCTCGGGCATTCATGGCTTCGAATAACCCAGTCAAACAAACAGTGAGACATGAGATTCAATCAAGGTGCCAAACTCTGAGGGTCAGGCCTCCTCCCAGCCAATAATGTGTAGCGTTAGATTCGATTTGTATAGCAGGCAAGCATGCGGTGCAGGAAGCTGGAAGCTCTGTTATACGTGTCGAAAAAGAAAGATAAAATGGAGGTTCGTCTGGGGATGGGTTCAGTGCCAAAATACACCTTCTTTCCCCTCCATACCATAGCGGGTGGGAATCAGTGTGATGCTCCATCTACATTGCCTTCATTTTGAGGTGTCTGTCACTCAGTGTTTGCTGTTTATATGTACAACTTACAGTGTACAAAATCAAGTATTAAAATATGGAAACCAAATTTTCAAAGACAGATGTCTTTCCAATTGTTTTTGACCTGGTCTCGCAGGGGTAAAATGGCAATAATTTAGGCAAATTCGTTTTGTACAGTATTTTTAGCATAGAGCAGATGTGACAAAGACATCATGTCGTACTACATCGCTGATACTTCCTCTCTCCTTCAAGAAAGGTTTGTTTTCTGACTAAGCTTTGAGGAATGTGCTTTTCAAAGTCAAAATTTCAATGGTGTTTTAAAGGGAGCCTTGCACTAAAAGCTACAATCAATGCATGGACCGTTCCTGTTTTTATTTTTTATTTTTCGGAAATTCTGGTCCGTGTGTTTCTCAGTAGGTTCCCGGCTTGTTATGCGTGTGCCTTAGGTTTCTTTCTCAATGTGTTTCTTTCGGAATGTGCAGGAACGTCAAGCCAGGAGTTGGATAAAGTCCTGCCATTCCCACCAAATCAGCTAGTCTTGCTGTTGTAGAATCCTTAAGTGAACATTTGAAGCCGGTGCAGGGTGACCACCCCCCCGGCTGTCCGTCGTTTGACCGATTTCCAACCAGATGCATTAGTCTTCAGACGTAGTTAAAGCTGAACTGTTTTTGTTAACAAGTGAATCGCAAATGCAGAAATAGTGGTGTACTGTGGCCTTCTGGGAAAGGAGATGTGGTCTCTCGCACCACGCAATAGAACATCACCCAAGTCCCTTTGCTGTCCTGTGTGTGGTTATTCTGAGATTGTGCTGTGTTTTGTGGCATTCCTCTTTTGCTATGCATTGTATTATACCAGTAAGCAAGCTGGAAGGCAAACTTCCCTAGACCTGTTGGATCAGTTCATATGTTTAGCAAATTGTGTGTGTGTGTGTCTACGTGCATGCATGCATGCGTGCGTGCGTGCATGTGTGTGTGTTTTTGTTTCCACCCTTTCACAAAGATAATTAAGTGGTCTTATTTTGATTTTGAAAAAATTCGGTAATAAGCTTAGCTAATTATTTCTCCATTCTGCAGAAAGTGACTATCATTGCAACTATTCTTACTGCAAACGACCAGAGCCTTCTGTCCAGCTGCAGTGTAGCCTTAATTTGAAGGTCAGCTAAACATCCATTGTAAATAGTGTAAGTAATGATCTGACTTGCATGGATGCAAACTGTGTTTAAGGTGAAGGTGGGCCTGCTCATTCCGCTGCTCCTGTTGAGGTGGCTCTTCAGGGGCCTTGGTGGCTGAAATATTTGGTGCTGGGTGTCGCAGGCACAGAGGCCAGCTTGTGCTGTTTTCTTGGGACAGGAGAAATGAACTTGTTTTAGCAAACAGATATTCCTTTCACTCTGTGGCTTCATAACTAGCTTGTATGCTTTCTCGATTGGGAACAGTTTCTCAACACTGTTGGAAGACTTTGCCAAAAATGGAAAAAAAATAAAGTTCATTTAATCCCTGATCTAATGTTGAGCCATTCAAAGCTGTTTTGAAAGAAAACTAAAATATTAATGTGCAGCTTTTACCAAAATACATAAATTCCGAATAGTAACAGACTGTTGGTATTTATTGCTATTTGGGATCTTGAGGATAGGCAATCTTGAGTTGACGGACTATCACGCTCCCAGAATGCATTGCTATTGAGCAAGCTGTTATTGTGTTGAAGTGTAAAACAACCAGATGTTTTTACTTTACCAGCCGAAATACCGGTGCCTTTTAAAGCTCAAATGTGTTCTTTTCATCTGGTTCTCGAACTCCAACAGAATATAGTGAAGTAAATTCAATGTTGCAGACCTGCATACAAATGAGGGAAACTACCCTGGACTCACCACAGACATGATTGGCAAAAAGGAAACACAAAATTGAGATTTAACTGGACTGTGAAACACTAAAGAAAGGTAGCAACTAAAATATTTTCCACTGGCATGATTACAGATTGCATTGTCACAGAACTTTTCGAACCATATCATTGTTAAAGAAAAATATTAAGTGCAAATTAAATATTGAGAAAATAAATCCAATGGAAGGATGTACTTTGCAAGAGCACAAACTGAGCTCTAACCTGTGTTGGTAAATTTTAGTTTGTATACATACTGTTTTTAGCCTCTTTTTAACAGAGTGAATTTTTTTCTTCATTTGCATGTTCTCGATTGTATGCATACATATTTTAGACAAGCAGAAAGTTATTTGAATTTAAATAAATTCAGAGAAAACTTGTACATTGTTTGATAATTTTTTGTAATGGATTTTTAAGTCATGAAGCAATTTTGTACATTATGAATATTATAACTGCAAGTTTTTGAGGCATATATGTGTGTGAGTGTGTGCGCGTGTGTGTGCATGTGTGTGTGTGTGTGTGTGTGGGTGTGTATATATTATACACACGCAAAATATGTTTGTGTATTATGTTTATATACTTATCTATGTATACAAGCACACACAAGCACACACACGCACACACAAAGTATGCGCATTTGTATATGTACACATATGTATGTATATACATATATATGTATTTGCTGGCATGCTTTTGGTCATGTTTGTTCATGATCTAGTTGTTGTTTTATGTTTTGTTTTATCCCCCTTTTTTTCTTAAAGAAAAGCTCGTCTATTTGCTACCATTTGCTGGCTAGCAGTATAGAGCACTTATAATAACAAAGTCGATCTTGTTCATGTTATTCATTGTGTGAAAATAATAAATGAGTTTATTGAAAGTTGCTAAGAATAAGGAATATCTGCCTCTTTATTCTGAAGACTACGTTCTAACCCCTTCTCACACCCCAGGTAGGCCTGTTCTCTCATGGTAGGATTATCCAAAATTAATTCCCGATTTTTTTGTAA
>JAODJW010000040.1:26063593-26080861 GCA_026777045.1 Hyperopisus bebe
TTATTTCTTATGGGGAAAATTCGATCAGAACTCGAACTTTTTAGGATTCGATCTGGAGTTCTGAACGGATTAAGTTCAAGTTTCGAGGTACCACTGTATAGTACTGCAATCTCGTGTACGTTATACATAAAAGTGCCTTCTCAGAATATTAAAAAGTTTTGAATAAGAGCTAATGATACTCGCGAGTCTGGTCTCATGGAGCTATCAGAGTGGAGTCATTATTACCACTATCTACATTTTCTAAGGATGGTGCAGAGGAGTTTGGGTTTTGAAAAACATTTCATGTGCAGTATTGCCTTCATTTATTTTGGTCTCTTTTTCTCGGCCATTGTTTTTCTGATGGTCTATCCTTTTCTCGCCATTGTTTTTCTGATGGTCTATCCTTTTCTCGCATTTGTTAAGCAGACAGTGTGGTTCAGTGATCTTGCGATTCTCCCTCACAACAAAACCTCTTCTGCTTCAAACTCAGAAATACATCTGCTAATTTAGTCCGAGATGAAATAGTACTTTTGCCAATTTCATATAGGCAGAGAAAATGTAATATTTCAGACTGCATTCATACCATGCTAACATCTGTGAGAGAGGGATTTTTCTGTTTATGGATGTGTGCCATTTTTCAATTTTTTTCCCACCAATGCAGATTTTCATCTGTCAAAAAAGGTAAGTATGTCAGCGTTATGGACTGGAGTAGTTTGTGAGTTTTAAATCCTTGCATGGCACCTGTAAAGCTTTGGATACACATCAACTCAGGGTCAGAAATCAAGGAATTGATGGAGGGCTTTCTGCTTTTCACTGAAGAACCTTTGATTGGCATACAAAACCAGTAATTCCATATGAAGGATGCACAAGAAGGAAGTACTCAAGGAATGACATGGATCCAAATCCAGCTGGGTCTTTTTGATAGACAAGCCTGCCCCTTAAGCATGAGACACATGAGTGTCATAATACAACTGTTCTGCCAATGAACTACTTCAGGAAGCTCTCAGGAAGCATTGGGACATTTGATGCATAGCTATTTAAAAATAACTTCCTTTAACAGCAAGGACAAAACAAGAAAAAAACATATGTTATCCACAGTGACATAATCAGATTAATTAGCATAAATTTAGGTTCCTGTTTTCTTATTAGCCAGCTTTAGCAATTGCTAGATGGTAGGTGAATTTCTAAAACAACATAAACATTAGCCAGTCACCATGGTAACATTGTAGAAAGCCTTTTAGGCACACGCCATAGGATACTTCGGATGGTGCACAGATGCAGGTGCAAGGTGTCAAATGCGTTATCTGAAAGGGTATCTCAGTACCACATAATACAGCTCATAATACTCTGTGTGTGTGTGTGTGTGTGTGTGTGTATATAGAGTGACTGTTGATTTGTTTTTCCCTCAGTGAATATGAGCTAATACGAGCTGATGATATATGAAATATGCAAAAAGTCTGTAGCTATCCTGGTAAACTGAAGCTGTGTCAGTTAAGAGAAATAACTGACACTAAGTGACAGACTAAATACATTTTTCCTATATTTCACTCTTGATGCCAATTGAATGGCATAAGCGTGTTAAATTATGACATATATATGTAAGTGCCAAGGTGCACTCTGTCATGTAGCAATCAAGGCTAATCAAACAAGGCCAGTCAAACAAGGCTAGTCAAGTCAGAGCGGCATGCGGCTCAGAACGTTAGGATGCTGTGGTTATGCTCAGAAGGATGTCGGATTAAATTCCCGGGTTGGCAGTGAGATGTCAGATGTTGGGTCCTTGTGCAAGGCCCTTAACTCCCAATTTCTCCAAGGATTATCGGATGCTGCTTTGGATAAAAGTATCTGCTATATAAAATGTAAGTTGCTATTGGGTTAACTCAGAGACGCCCTACAAAATGACTGGACAGACTTCTTATCTCTCATTTTTTTAGTATGTCTAGCACAGTCGGAGAGTACTTTTTCAGCCAGGGAAAAACATTTCACTGTATGTTGTACCAGCTATAACTACATGTGACGAATAAAGAATCTTGATCTTGATCTTGATCTTGAGTACTGGCTAATGGCAGTGTTTGTTTATCAAGCAAAATCCTCACTGAAATAATTTCTTAAAATTGAAGTGAATATTTTCCTTCCCATTGAACTGAATGCCTCCACTATCTAAATAGGAACCAAGCGACCATATTATGGCCTGTACAATAATTCCAGGCAACGGTTATCAGTTGTTTGTGGCACTGAATTATTATTATCGATATTTTGTTCTCTGAAATTTGAGTCCAGGGAAGGAGGACAAAGAATATTTATTCCAAACAAATATAAATATAAATATGAATTTTGAGTGTAGATGTCAAATGCTGGCAATTATGGAAATGGAAAACAGTGTCCCATCGATTTCATTTGAATGCGGTTGCTCAGGCAGTCCGCCTGGTGACAATGCAGCTTCTCAAGGTCTCAGAGGGAGTTCCTGGAGACCCCGCAGGTATGGAGAAAGGAGATACCATTTAACTACCACAGCACTGTGACAGGTTTTAGCCTCAGCAGAAATGTATGCAAAAGCAGCACAGACATTTTCATGGGGGGAATGGTGAGGGAAAGTGCTAAAATCGGAGGCATACAATTGGTCAAATAAAAATGTTCTCACTAGTGCCAATGTTTTTGATTGGTGGGTTTGACTGGGAAGAACAAAATAATCTCCTTCATTTCAAATCACTCAACTCAAGTGAGGACCATCTAGAATTAGCAGTTTGGTCCTGGAATTTTATGCACTCCTTTGGTAACCACCAAGGTACAGGCTAATTACAGAACAGTAGTAAACTATGTTAAGGATTCTGTAAAGATGCAATCAGCAGCTGTTTGTCTCTGCTGGAGAAGGATTAAATCTTACTAATCACCCACAAATAAAGTGTTAAGGAACACACTGTATTCAACAGCTATGACATAACTGGCTTTAGTCGTTGTATTATGTATTATGCTATGACATATTTATTATTTAGCCACAAACTAAGTCGTAGTTAGATTCATGAGATTATTATCTGGTATAGATTCAAGAAAGCCCTGTTAAAAGGTAAATGCAAGCAATGAATTGTTTTACCTCGTCTGTATGTTTTCTGCTCATTGTTTGTTAAGAATACTGGTAATCATATGATTAACAGCTACTTAAAGCTGTCCAAACAAACAATGCTGAATGCCCTTTTGAGCATTTCTGAGATTTGGATTCTGTACTATAGATTGTACGCAGTTTCTGGAATCCTTTTATAAATCCTTTTCCTGCTGAACATCTGTCTCCCAAATGATTGTTGATATACATTCCATATTGTTTTCATTGTCTTATCAACAGCACGGTACTCAGAGGTGTCTAGCTTGGTCAGAGCTTAACTGAGGAGGAATAAGTGGCCATTTTAAATGTGGATTCAGGCCAGTCTGGTAGTGAATTACATATCGTAGCAGAAGCTCAAAAAAGCACATAGAACCTACTGATGAGAAGAAGGGAGGTATTATTCAGTGATGACAGCAGCTTTCTGATAAGGGGGGATCTGAGGATGGAGAACTTGATAGTTGGGTGTCTCTCCAACCTTTAGGAAAAGTCACATGACCCTACTTCTCAGATGACAGCTGACTTTACTAGCTAACTTTCTGATCACTGCCTGAATAGTGTAAAGATTAAGCGCTCAGAACATTTTTGTGTCCATGTGAGTGTGATTTTTTTTTTCTCATTATAAATACCGTCCATCCAAACATCCATTTTCCATAATCGCTTATCCAGCGCAGGGTTACAGAGAGCCAGAGAGTTGATCTGGTCATTGCTTGTTTTAGTCAAACACGATACTTTCAAAAACACTTTGTAGTGAGGAAACCAGTGATAGAACACTGAAAAACATGTAACCCATTTTGGTTGGATTGTTATGAAATATGCTTATGCTCTGGGGTAAATTATTATAACATGTGTTTTTGGGATATGTAACTCACTTTACAATCCAGAGTTACTGAATAGTGAATCAGTGGGAGGGCCACTCAGGGGAAAGTCGCCAAACGTCAACTGGCCACATTCCCATGAATTTGGATCCGTTATCAGAGTGAGAATGTCCTAAAAGAAATTAATGATTTACTACTGAATGTGTAATTTGCAAAGGCAAGTTATTATGAACACATTTCAGACAAATAACGTGCTTCAATGAGCTGCAATCAAATTCTTATTATGTATTATGTTATTGCTGGCAGCTTAACATAAACGAGATTGTTGTACAGCCAAGTGCATGGAGAGAAACTGAAGTCATTTAAAAAAAAAACAATCAATAGGTATATAGTTTAAACCTGTAGTGACAAAATCAGTCAAGCTGATATCTTTTGTCCACAATATGGAATGTCCGTGTGTATTTTTATTCTGGGCTGTGTTTTTCACTGGTGGCAGTAAAAGGTAAACCACGGTAAAATAAAAACTCCCATCCAGTAGGACAAATGCAGGCAGGCATCCCTTCTTGAAATATTCTGGTTCCCAATATATTTGGTGACAAATCTTGCAGCCAGATGTTTCGCTGCGGCACGAGTTTGCCCGCCGCCGAAGGCACGATCTCGCATGCTGCGGCGGCTGCCCGCGCAACCGGAAAATGGAGACAGTGTCTTGCTTTTATTAGTGGCTGTTATTTATTTGCAGTGCGGATGGGCTTTATCCAACGGGACCCGTGTTGGTCGTAATTCTGCTATATATTTCCAGAGGAGATTCAAGTTAAGCACCTTATGAAGCCAGCTGCCGCTGCCTCCTCCAGAGATTGTTGCTTTCAGACATTTGCTTAAAATTCCAGTTGGTCGATGGCTATAAAACCTGGAACCTTCCATAACTGATCATCCAGTCCTAGGTCGCAGTGACAAACGTAGGACACACCCTGGATAGGATGTCATGTGTGTCAGGGCAAGTTCACACACTACAGACAATTTACAGGCACTTATTTACGTGGGGAGAACACACACAAAGGACCAGAGGTGAGATTGTAACTCCAAACACTGGAAAAATTAGCCTAGAGTGATCATCACTATGCTGTACCCTAAAATGACGCTCCCAATATCAAATGTGTGATCAGCAAAATTATCATAAAATTTAAATATCAATTATCTTATTATACAAATATTAAGTTGATCACATTTATGCAATTGCACATCTAAATGGTTATCTTAATGGGTAAAAACATGCACACCCAAAGTTAACTCATTCTTATTAGAGACGCATAAGGACCACCCTCATTACAACATCTGTGTTTTGTCTCTTGTCACTGGGTAATCAGCTCCGCTGCCTCCCATGTTTCCTTCTTCATGGCAGTGATGCCAAAGGATTGTACTCCAGTGACAGCAGGGGTGTAAACCAATTATTATTATTTTTTTAATTAATGGGCTTGTTGGTCTGCCACAGAGGAGCTTCACAGGCATGCAGATTGTGATTTAGCCAAGCCTGGTGCGTTTTCAGTGTATTAAAAGAGGCGACAAACCGCACTCTCTAAAGAGTTAACCTCTACAATAGATCTCTCCAGCGCATTCTTCATAAATAATGCAGGCAAAAGTTTAGGGCAGAACTTCTTGGCTCTTGGCATGAGCGTGTCTCTGGTGCTCGATGCTTTATATTCCATTCTCCAATTCTCACAGTCTTTTCTTCCTATGCCAGCAAAAGGGATAATTTATTCCAAATGTGGCAGAAACTGGCAGGCTTTAACATGCATTACTGTCCAAGCTGCGCATAAGTCTCAAGATTAGGGAAGGATAGTGACAACTATGGCAACAGGCAATGCCTTAATGTAACGTATATTTCTCTGGCTTAATCATGCAGCCTGCACCTCCTCTTTTCCAAATCTATCTTAAGTGATATATTTTATGTCTTGAAAGCACAGGAAAGTACCGTAAGTACAGACTGCTTTAATTCACCTAACACCAGCTCCTTGTCCAGGCACCACTGGGAAAAGTTAAGTGGGAGAATTCCCCTAGAGCAAGTGGTTTTCTTTGTCTGTTTTTTGAAAATGATTCAGGCATTGAGGTTATGGTTTTAATATACATGTATTTGTAAATACCTCTACGGCCTGCGGGTGCAGAGCCTGTTTTTGTGTTGGTCTGGAGCTGGTGAACGTGGATGGTCAATTTGCAGTCTTGTGACTGTCAAGGGCATTTGATGGATTTGAAGGTGACATCAGTATTAGCTGATGTATAATTTAATTTTGGCATAGCTTATGGTTCCGCCACTTTCTGGTCTGGCACTAAAGCTGTAGGAATTGTTTTGGCATTCCCACTTGGGGCTAACTGAAGAGAAACGCAAGAGCACTTCAATATTGTTGTTTTTGTTATGCTGACAAAGTTTCCTTGAGTTGAATTTCAAATGATGCCAACCCAGTAAAATACAATAATACACAAGGTACGTGATCCAAGTTAAACACATTTCACATCATCCATCGATCGATCAATTGATCCATCCATCCATCCATCCATCCATCTTCTAACTGCTTATCCTGGTCAGGATTTAAGGGGGTCTAGAACCTACCCCAAGCAGTATACTTTAGTATAATTAAGATACTACTGGTACTGATCAATGCAAATTTGCTCCTATGCAGAGTATCCCTTTCTTCAAACCCTATGCTGCCTTGGACAGGCTCCAGGCTTAGTGTGGCTCTGTACTGAAAAACAGTTATGGAAGATTGATGGATGGATGGATTCATATGTATTTTGGAAAACTTGATGTAATGTTCCATCCATCCATCCATCCATCCATCACCATCTGCTTGTCTGGGGCCCGGGTCGCGGGGGTAGCAACTTCAGGAGAGATACCCAGACCTCCCTCTCCCCAGCCACCTCTACCAGCACTTCGGGGGGGATTCTGAGGCGTTCCCAGGCCAGCCGATAAATATAAGCCCTCCAGCGAGTCCTGGGTCTGCCCCGGGGCCTCCTCCCTGTAGGACATGCACGGAAAACCTCTCCAGGTAGCCGCCCAGGAGGCATCCATGCCAGGTGTCCAAACCACCTCAACTGGCTCCTTTGACATGGAGAAGCAGAGGTTCTACTCTGAGACTCTCCTGGACTTCTCATCCTATCCCTAAGGGAGAGCCCAGACACCATGCAGAGAAACCTCATTTCAGCCGCCTGTATCTGCAATCTCATTCTTTCAGTCATTACCCACAGCTCATGACCATAGGTGAGGGTAGGAACGAAGATGGACCAACAGATCGAGAGCTTTGCTTTCAAGCTCAGTTCTTTTTTGGCCACAATGAACCGGTTCAGCGCCTGCAAAACTGCAGACGCCGCTCCGATCTGTCTGTCCAGCTCTCCATCTCTTCAATGTTAATAAAAATATTTTAATGATGGCAGGACTAGGCTACCGTAATACTTGAAAACCTTTCACCCCTGAAAGAACAATGCAAATAAATCTTCTGTATGGTATTTTATCAATAAGTCTACATTACTGAATCATTGATTAGCATAATATTGACCTGGCAGCATGGAATGAAGTATTAAGAACTGGCATAGGATTGGCACTGACTTGCTGCACTCATGCTTCCAAAAGCTTCAACATATTCATATTTATATTTAATTTACACAAAAGGCTACGTGCATGTATATCATCTTCTCAAAGATCCTTCCCTTCAATTTCTTTCCCATGAATCATTGCAAATTCCATTTTTTTTTGGTGAATGCTATTGTATCCTGAAAGTTTGTTTGAGGTCAAGTAATTAATTCTTAAAGATGTGAGATCATTATATGTAGCTGGGTGAACAGGGAATATGAAATACAAGCCAGTATTACCATTATCATTCTGCTCCTTGGGAAATATTCCTGACTGCAGTTTTAAGTGCTATTTTGCAATGGGTGAATGAAGCTGTTATGATTTACTTGTTAATTAGTCTAATATTTATAAATCAGTACAAATAAGAAAGTCTGAAATAAACAGACTGAAATAAATAAACAGTAGAACAAAATGAAAAACCTGGTTTTCTAATTTTTTTGTAACATTTTAGTTGTGCAAAATTACAATGGCAAAAAATGTAGATGTCAACCTGCCTGAGCTTGTGGATGTTCTGTTTTTCTACCGTCGGTTAAAACATTATTGTTGCTTCTTTTCATTCGTACACCTTGATGTTCTCACCATTTTGGAATTCATTCAGAAACACACTTTCTTTAATCCCTTTAAGTGGGATGGGACCATGAACTTGGCACGCTATTCTGATATCATAGCACAAAGGAGACTGGTGTGTATGTGTGGATTAGGTTTATATTACATCGTGGGGACCAAATATCCCCCACAATGTAATAAGCACCTGTTTTTCTTGACATTGTGGGGACCATTTTTCAGGTCCCCACAAAGATCTGTGAATGCAATCAAAAAACTAAAAATGCCGGGGTAGGAGAAGGTCCTTATGCTGGGTGCTGGGATTGGAGTTTTCCCCATAGAAATGAATGGAGAGTCTCCACAAAGATATAATTACAAACCTGTCTGTGTGTGTGTGTGTGTGTGTGTGTGTGTGTGCTGGGGGGAGGGGTGAGAGGCTGGTGAAAAGGAGGAACAGCAACACATCCAGAACAGATCTGTGAGAATTTCTTGGAGTTGAAGTGACGACACAAAAGGCAGCCCAGGCTGGGTGGGTGGAAGAGGAGAGCCTCCCCTGTCCTCTTGGCAGCTGCAAGTTAATTATACAGAGACTATTTCAATGGAAGGATTAGTGCATTCACCAGAAGAAAAGGCAGGGAAGACTGCTTCACTTCTCCTCCTCTCCCAGTGGAATATTCTGTTCTCTGGCCTCCTATTGAATATGCAGAATTTAAATGTTGTGAATCAGGAATCATCTGCAAATCACCTGATAAGCTGTCTGGCGTCCTGGAGACTCTGTCCTTGAAGCCCTCACAATGAAGCAAATGGTTTCTTTAAAGGATTTAGGGTATTTGTTGTTTTGACCAGCAGTGGCTGCTTGGCATTTTCAATGAAGGACAAACTTTCTCTTTAAATCTTTCATTGTGAAGGTTTTTTTTGTGGTTGTTCCACTGAAAACTATTTCAGTTTTTGGTGTCCCTATTATGAGTAAATATTTGAATGATTTGGTGTTTTCTTAACCATTTTGTCAGATCCTGTTTTGTTGAGACTCTTTAATGGACTTGCTGGGTGGTCACCAACTTGGCACTTGCATATGATCTTTTGCAAACCCTAAGGACACATATCAGGCACAGTTCTGGAAATCTACTTTGTTGGAATGGGCCCAAAAATACAAGGAACAAAAAAGTGTGTTAAAAAGCTTTAAAATCCTAAAATAATATCTCCAGGTGTTTGCCGATATTATGATTGTAACTCCACTTTTCAAAGCTGTACTCAACAGCATGTTGTGTGAACATGGTGAATATCAATACTAAAATTAGCTGCTTTTTATTGTGTTTGTTTACCACTTTCCATTTTAATTACCTTTTAGACTTATGGCTATAAATAAAAACTTTGGAAGAGCGATTATCCATTCCTGTATCATGGTTGTATTAATGACTATAACTAGTTACATACCTTAAAACACTAATTTGTTTTATTTTTAATTTGAGCACCTCTTTGCTGCTTGAAAATGCTGGTAGACAAAGGCAAGGAGGGGCACCAAGAAAGGTCAGCCGTCATACAGAAGCCCAAATTCACCCTGAAGCCCCTATTTGCCCCATTCCAGCTGCTCATTTAGCTTCTCCAGAAGGTCTTTTCCATGCAGTCCACCTGTCTGTCACCACCCCTATTTCACCCTGATAGGCAGAAAATGGAGATGACACCCTTCACCAAAGTAAGACATCATTTCTCAGTTCCATTCCCCTCTTTTGGCCTGATTGTGCACTGCGCTGGGGCTCATTTGCTTCTGCTCACAGTCTGTCCTGCTCATCATGACCCTTTGAGTTAAGAAATTTCAATCCACCCACCGCCTTTTTATACATCTGTCTTCATACTGTCTGTATCAGTTCTCCTAACTCTATAATTCTGTGGTCTTCTGCCTTCTGCCTCTGCTTGATAAATTTCTTGATAGATTAACTTTAAACTATGAAATTACACACTGAATTGCAGAAATATTGTTCCCATATTATTTTTATTTGCTGTGTGTAATGCTGTGGGTGCCAAACACCATGATGTGCAGTTTGAATTGCTTGTTCCCCCGAGGCAGATCTCCCTCGACAGTGCAAAGACATACAGGTATGTGAATCTGTATGTTTAATTTGTGTGACTTCTGTGTGTTAGACTGGCCTCTTACCCAGAATGCCCCCTTGCCTTGTTGCCTGTACTTCCTGGGATAGACTCACAACCCCCCTCTCCACCTTATACTGGAAAAGCATTTCGAAAATCAGGATGGATCATAAA
Organism: Hyperopisus bebe; assembly: GCA_026777045.1. Classification (NCBI taxonomy): domain Eukaryota; kingdom Metazoa; phylum Chordata; class Actinopteri; order Osteoglossiformes; family Mormyridae; genus Hyperopisus; species Hyperopisus bebe. Next base: position 26,073,903 of record JAODJW010000040.1, read on the forward strand.
TTTACTTTTGGTACATGGTTTAATTACACTAGAAGCCCTGGTCTCCTTTATTTTTCCAGCTATATGTACAGGTGTAGGTTCTGTAAGTCACTAATATGTGCTGCTCACATGAAAAATATATCTTCAACTGTATTACAGTGCTCACAGCCAAATCCCAATTCCCAAAATATCCACCTTGTATAAACAGCACTATGCAAAAGTCAAAGAATAATTTTAAAAGCTATTTATCTAAGTAGTAAATGTATATTTGCTTAGAAAAATGCAGAATAAGAATATGTTCTAATGGAGAGAAACACAACAAAAAGTATCAAAAAGCTTTGGCTCCCAAAGTATCTGTGTAGGTTCTCTGTCGTCCAGAACATGATAATCTGAAGGACTTGAATCGAAGGCAACTGGGTTACTTTTTCGATTTCTTGAAGATGTTTCACCTCTCATCCGAAAAGCTTCTTCAATTCTAAAAGTCTGATGGGAAGTTCCAGGTATTTATCCTATACTGAGGTTGTCACCTTGAAAGCTGACACACCCTGCTGATCAACAGGTCGTTAGGGGCACATGGGGCCAGGTGTGGATCAAGGTGTGGAACCTGAGCCAAGGTGTGAACCATTTACAGGTGGTTCCCAAACATCTCTCAGGGTAGCCCTGCCCAAGGAATTTTCATTTTACAGGGTGGTTTGGGAAAATTCATTTATATTCATGAGTGAAGCTATCTGCTTGGTCGGTGAACATGCTCCCATCGACATGTGCTACCTGTTTTTTCGGAGTGGTTTGAAAAGTCATTAATATTCACGATAGCATCTGATTGGCCAATAAACATCGTCTAAGGCATTCACAGGCCAATCTGGTAGCTCTTCTCTCATGAATATGAATGAGTTTTCCCAAACCACCCTGTAAAACGAAATTTAGCCCCCAGCCATGCCATTTATTCGTTAAATTTCACAACCAGCTCACTTAGTTAACTTAGTTAAATAATTTGATCAGACCAATAATTTGATTAGTCAAATATGATATGCTAGTGGTCGATTCGAGTTTGAATCTCAGGGTCTTCAACAAATACACTCAGAGTAACGGTCCTACTTGACGCTCATTCAATTAAAATGTGGATGTGATTGTCTGCTGCTGTTTCATGTCAGTGGTATGTCAGCACACCGAGTCTGTCAAAGATTATTCAGACAGAAATATAGTAGAACGCCCCTGCAGGTTTGATGTATGGCCGCAACCAAAAATTCCTCTGCAGAATTTGCTGAACAATAACAGAGCTCCTTGGATTTATGTGGCAGCAGTATTGCATTTTTGATGATAAGTTTATCTGTGTAAAATCTAAGCGCAATTCCCCCGGCTCAGTATTTGCTGTCTTACCTCATTCATGTGTCTCATTTTGCTTTCACAGTCAGTCAGTCTGTCTGCTGCTGAACTGCAAGAATGTGGATTTCATCCAATTTTAACTGTGCATGCTAAGGATGGTAAGATTTATTGATATGCATTGGTGCACCAGCATAAAAGTTCACAGTGCGACTGTCCCAATAAAAAAGTGTGCATCGGATAATTTGGGATGACCTCGTGATGCATCATTTGTAACATATTTGCATTGGCAAAATCGATTCACTGAATTAGCGAGTTAAATCATTTTCCTTCATTGATTTTGTATTACTCGTTTAGGGAGCAATGGGCATTACTCATGTTTTTGGGGGTGTTTATGCTTCTAGAGCATAAGCTTAGAGAGCAAGGCTTTTTTCATATATCTGATTGCGTTTGAAAACTGCTGCATGCAAAAGCAAGTTTTCTTGGGAAGGTAAAATATGGCTCCTGGCTCATCTGATTTTTAGAGGAATAAAATTGAGCCATTTGTTTGTTTAAATGTTGAAGAATATTTGGTAATGAGCTGGGTGGAAGTTTATTTGGTTAATTTAAATTTGATTTTGATTAAATGTAATTTGTTTAGGGGCTTCCTCTATTCGCTAAAGTAAAGTTAAACCAGAAACTGGTTAAATATTACTTGTTATAATTGTACGTGTTGTATTTGCCCATCTTTCAGGTACACTTTAAAGTTTAATTCGTGATTATTGTAAATAATCCCGGGATTTTTCTGCTGGGAGTTGCCTAATTTTGGCAACGTCTAGTATTAGTATAACGATAGTTACTGGCATTCTTTCTGTGGTGAAAAAATATATTTGAAAATTTAAACAGCAATGTCTCTTAACAGAAATCATGATTCAGTCATTGACCATAATCCCTATATTTTATAGTGAGCAGTTTACTGTAGGAACTATTTTCTTGTATCGAACACCACACACCAATCGTATCAGTGTGCGGAAGATACGATCGCGAGCACCACGGCGATATTTTCTGCGTACTGATACAATTGTCGTGTAGTGTTCCGCAGAAGAAGATAGTTCCTACATTAAACTGCTCCCTATAAAATATGTGGATTATGTTGAGTAATGATTTCTGGTAAGAGAAATTGCTGTTGAATGTTTTAAATGTATTTTTTGTTATTTTTAATCACCTCAGAAAGAATACCATTCATTCCCATTATGTTCGAGAGAAGCCTGACATTTCTGCAGCCTATTATCTACAAAACTAGGCAACTCCCAGCAGAACAACATAGATTTAGAGATTGCACTAAATCTGCTCTAAAACATATCTTTTATCAGTTTTGGGGTGAATTGCCCCTATATTATGAATTATGTGCACAATTAAGTCAAATTTATTTGAAAGAACCGTGGGAACCCAGCAGAGTTTGTTACCCTTAGCTAAACGTATGTACAGTATCTGTAGGCATGAAATAATATCACCATTAAAGCGTCAATATTTAACTGTATCGTTTCTGGTTTAACGAGTTGTCAATTCAGTTAAATGCAGTTTATTGTTTTTATGACGGCAAAAAAGAGAAACTTTAGAAGTCAGCAGCCTACTCTGGGTGTAGCGACAATATTCAAAAGCATCAGTAAAATTGAGTAAATCAGCACAACTTTCAAGGTCCCTGCCCTGCCCGCTTCTGTATCTCAGTTCCCCGATTTGGTAAGATGGTGCCGCTGGCCATCTCGTTTAGTGTTAGTTCCTTATGTGTTTTATTAGTTCTGCTAACTGCTGCATGGCTTAATGGGCTGGTGACCGTATTACTTAGGACTAACCTTTCTGTTTTGGGTTTGAAATTGGCATTTATGTTTCTTTATTTATCTGTATATTCTTGGTTAATTATGTATTCCTGGCATTTTCCATTTGCAGTATTGTTCAGTTACCCTTGGTATCTAAACTTCTCTCATATTTATTCTTTTTATCTTTTGATTTTCCTCACCTGTGCTTGTTCCTAGTGCTTGTCACTGCCCACACCTGTCTCTTGTTTATCCTCATCATGTCTGTATTGAAGTGGCTGTCTGTGCTTTAGTCTTCAGTTGGTCATTGTAGTTATTCCAGTGTAGTTGTTTCAGTGTTTGCACTGCACCACTGTATTTGTTCCTGTGTTACTCCCTATAAGTTTGTTTTCTACCTACCTGCTTGTGTTTTAGACCATTCGTGGTTCGTATTGTTTCTTGGTTTTTCGTTTTTACCAGAAAATGAAGTCCCTCCCTTGGATTGTTCCTTTGCCCTCCCGTCATGCCTGTTCGCAACAACATGTGCCATTTAATTTTGTATTGAATTTTTCACCTGTCCTTGTGGATAACAGCCTGGTAAGGCAGAATGCCCTGTAACCATAATGCATTATATGCATCATAACACACACACACACACACATATATATATATATACACACATACGAATAACATATATGGATAGATAGCAGAGTGTGTGTTTGTGTGTGTATGTATTTATACACACACAGTACATATTTTAGGTTTGGGAGATTTGTGGGAAAACGTTAATATGCCACCAGGTCTCTGTGGTGATTGCTGTTCCTGAGAGCTGCTTACAGGAAACTTGTCCCCGAGGAGCTCTCTGGTTTCCGCTGAATGAAGAGGTGCCATATTCACAGCAATTAGGGAGCCTAACCTCGTGTACATCATGTGCACGCAAGCCCAGTCTATCAAAATACAACAGAGGGGAGATCATAGTTTGAGTTGGGTTCCCCCCCCCAAATAAAAAAAAAAACGCAGAAACTGCCTCATGACGTGTGCAAGAAACGATCCTCTGTAGCCAGCATTCACAGATGACACAGTGTGTGGCAGTGGCACTTGTCAGTTTGCTTGGAAACCTTTCACCAGCTTGGTTTGCTGCAAATTTGTTTGTGATGGGCTACTGTCACGGTGAATCCTGCTGAAATACTTCAGTGTTGGCCTGTGATAAGAATGCCTGACTTAAATTGGCTGTGTGCTTCAGTCAAAATCGATGGAATTGACGTCGTTTTGGTAATTCAATGTTGTGTAACATGTAGTCACCACTGTGATCACCGTTTCGGCGCAGGGTTCCCGAGGTGAAAATTTTCATTTGTTCTGATCCCAGCTACTGAGTGCATTTGGCTGACATACAGTAAATGTGATGCCACAAGGTTGGTCAGCAAGATTAATTATATAGTTACTGACATGCTTTGCACTGCACTGCACTGCACTTTAAATCTTGTAAGTTAATATATGTATTTGTGTATTTATGTTAATTGTGAGCGTCATAACTATGGAATGCATGGTGTGGAATGCATGTGTTTTGTTAGCAGGTAACTGTGAGTTTTGTTTACCTTGTTAACTTCCCTGTCTGTGGTTCTGTTAGTATTAAAACAATAGTAGCTGTTAGTTAAGAGAGCAACTTCCATTTTAAAAGAGTCGTCATCTCCTCTATTAAAACAACTCATGTACCCGCCACTATGCATTTTGCGCCCCCTAGGGTTGTAGCATGACATGGAACAAACAAGGTGGCCAGGTTCTTTTGAGTTTGCATCAGATGGTTGGGGCGAACATGTTTCATTTCATTTTGTGCAGATGTCATTTGTAGTATAAGGCCTGCTTATCAACAGTGAATATCAACGGTAAACTTTTCAAGATAACATAAATTTCATTAATTCCAGGAGGCAGTTCTTGATAAGGATTGGTCAGAATGGAGGTTCTGTGAATTAAACCTGGCATCTCATACATGTAAAGCATGTGCACTCCCACTGCGCTACATGCCCATTTGTGCTTTTGGTCGTGAAATCACTAGAAGCCAGCTGTGCATCTGAACTAACCTCTTATCAAAGTCAATGAGATCCAATGAAGTACTTGTTTTTAAATTGAAAGATATAATTACATAAGAAATTTACAAACGAGAGGAGGCCACTCAGCCCATGAAGCTCATTCGGGGAGAACTCAACTAACAGTTCAGAGTTGTTAAAATCTTATCTAGCTCTGATTTAAAGGAACCCAGGGTTTTAGCTTGCGCTACACTAACAGGAAGTCTATTCCATACTCTAACTACATGCTGTGTAAATAAGTGCTTCCTCAAATCAATTTTAAAATGTTTTCCCGCTAATTTCCACCTATTGTTATCGTGTATTCAATTACAGGGTCTTGGCGATGCACAGGACACAAGGCAGTTGAACCGCCTAGATAGCCTGCCAGTCCTTCACAGGGCGCACCCACCCAAAGGAGGAAACGAGAATACCCAAAGGAGTATCACACATTAAAGGAGAGAATATACATGTTTGGATGTATAGAATGGCGTTTCAGTCTGTATTTGTGCATATTTAAAGGTGTGAAGTTGTATTAGATAAAGTTACTCTTAAATGACTGCAGTAATGTGTTGCACAGAAATTAAATTACCTTGATATTTAAATAATTAATTTGTTAATAAAACTGAAGATGTAATTTCTGATCTTTGGTGCAACAACAGTTCCCTTCCTAGGGCTACAAGCTAATAGATGTTGGTCATGAGTTAAATTAAAGAGGATATTGCATTAAATGTGGTCAGTTCACACCAACACACTGATTTTTCCACCCTTTCTATTCCTCTGTAATAATTTACAACATACCCACCAACTCACTCAGGTTTTAGGCTGTGAATCTCAACTGTATTCCCATGGCTGCCAATTTCAATAAGACCTTTCCGAATAGTAAAATGTTTGGCATTGGCAGTGAGAACATAGTGAGCGCTTAGTTTAGAGATGCATAGCGTCGCACTGTGTTCTGCGAATGCATAAAATATATATCCGTGTCATCATAAGTAACATTGGGTAAGAACTCAAAGAGCACAGCAGATCAATGCATGATCCAAGCTTATGCTGCCTGACGCAGGAAATATTCTGCACTATAAACCGGAAACACATGAATATGAAATCATTGATAATTTATTCACAGCCAAATTCTTTGGGCAGAAATTGCACTTCGAAATAGCAACCAGCCATCAAATAAAAGAGGCATGTGGAGTTTTTTTTCTTTCTTTTTTTTTAACATGCGCTGCAAGGGCAAATACTATCCATCAGTTTTATGAGGGCTCTGAGCTAGTTGCCATGGTGATGATAGTATTTTTTTTTTATTTCCTGCATCCCTCTTTACAGCAGTAGATGGTGTGGAAATGTCTGTTCCTCAGATCTTTTAATCATGCTATTTCTATTGATATATCTTCTCCACAGAATGTGTAATGGTATGTAAACCACGCTTGTATGTGGGTTCTGACTGAAGTCACGGTAATCATTGATGACAACTCTGCAGATGTAATGGCTAGGCCTATATAATTGCTGACAGTTCTGAGAGGCTTGTTGCTTGCAGTGCTGCTAAGCCTGTAGGCAAAATTGAACCTAATTGGAGCAAATATCTTTAGGCCTGTCAATCAAAGACTAATATCAGATTAGTAGAATCAGAACAGGACATCATCTCCTAGTTTTAAAAGGTGATCATTTAAAAAAATAGACACATGAAACTGAAATTGCATTTGACATATTGACTCAGATAAGGGCAAGAAACCAGCTAAATACTGGAACATGGTGCCAGTATCTCATCATCTTCCATATTTTGTCATAATTCAGCCATCCCTCCATCTTCCAGCTCCTTATTTAGTAT
>JAODJW010000040.1:26080961-26115643 GCA_026777045.1 Hyperopisus bebe
AGGGGGGGTCCGGTGGGCTGAAGTCTCTTCAATGAATACCTAGGACAGATGCTTATGCTAGTATTCATTTTAAACAATATGCAGATTATTTTGGGTGACAACTTCTCAGTGTTAACTGTGGAAAAAACTAAAGTCTCTGATTTATTTTTGCCTTTAACAAATGTTAATTGGCTTTATTTCCACCCTGAAATGTTACGAAGCCTCTGGATTCTCCGAGAGACAATCCACCGTGACTGATTCTGCATTCTGTTGCCAGCCTCCTGTATCCCATCCTGAAATCTCCTATTGTGCAAACCAGTGAGCAAGACCTTATTTTCCTCAAACGCATAAAAAAACAGACTTTATGATCGGGCTAGGTACCCCCCCCCCCCCCCCCCCCATTCCCATTTCCCTCAGTCGATTCTTTTCGGGCTCTGCCAGCAGCTGGAAACCAGATCCCTCTTGGTCTCCATTACTCAGAGCTGTAATGAGCCATGCAGAGAAGCTTGGCGGGAGTGGGAATGGAATCGACGCGTCTCTGAGCCACGAACGCCCATGATAAAACACGCCGACATCACGCCGCACTCGCTCACTGACTGCGCTCGCATTCGACAGCCGCATTTCCTCGCACCCACGTATGCCGAGCTCTGATTGGCTTTCGGATACATCGTTCCTTTTTCCGACTGACGTGCTTGCAGGCTACGTACGCTCGCTGCGCTCATGGATCTGAAAATGAAACCAAACATTACTTGTTTATAGGGATCTTTAAGGGAACATTTTAGGTTCTGGTGAAGCCATTTTCAGACATCCCGTGTCATCACTTTTTCTGTGTGTTTTTAAATAGTCTGATATCTCAGGTACCTTTCATTTTCAATGTTTCTGGGCCAGGCCTGTGTGATTGTTCTCCTTTTGTGTCTCCCACAGCAATAGATAGGATGTTGTCAAAAAGGTGCACATTAAATTCCTTGTGACATCCTGTCACTGTAAAAGGAAAACATGATACCTTGTTAAAATAATGTTAGACAAATGATCACAGCATAGAGGGACCCTAAAAATAGAAGCAGAACAAGTATATCTTATGGGTTTATACCTTTTCTTTTTTTCTTTGTATTACATTTTTCATTTTATTGTAATAGTTGGTAAGATAATTTCCACAGTATTCCATTTTGTAGCCTTTGGAATTTTCATATTTAATGTTCTCACAGCTAATTAAAATTTGACATTTATACTGTACAGACCCAAAGCTTTTTACACCTGAAATTAATGACCCCTTTGTGTGGGAAAAAATAATAAAGCATTTCTAATGTACTGGTAATATATTGAAATGGGATAATTAATTTAGGGTGGGATAACCTTAGCCAGTCTCAAGTGCGTGTGAAAACGTCTTTTAATTGTGTAGCACTGAAAAATGATAGGACTGGGAATCCAGATGGTGTTTCTAGGCCCCCACACTTTCAGCAGTTTTTGGAGGGGGCTGGGGGGAGCAGGTATCTGTGTGTCTGTGCTTCCAGGAAGATAAGAAACTTCTGCTGCAGCCTGACCGGAGGGCCCCCGTCCTGGTGAGCCAAGCACCACTCAGCCTCTCTCTTACTCTGCCTTTTTTAATAAAGCTGCGCCACGCAAGTTTTCTCCAAGAAATATTTCCAAGTTCTGTTAACTCCCAACGGACTAGTAATATGACCAAACGGCGTATTGGTTTTGTGTGTGTGCGTGCATATTCACAGACATACTTTTAATTTCACAGAATCCTATAATGGTATTATTTCCTATTGTTGTACATTATTGCAAGTGACAGCAATCTGTATGTTTTTGGAAATTAAAAAAAGTAAAAAAGCAGCCTTGGATTTTCCCCATTGACTTTCAGTTGATTATTTAATCCACCTCAGAACTGAAAGGGACCTTTTTCTGTTTTGGGGTTTTTCATCTCTACCAATAGAACAGCTCTGAGCCCCAGACACAGTGACTTATTGCAAACATTACATATCTTGAGGAAAGAAGTTCAGGTTGCTAGTGGTTTTCCTTTATTTCATTTAGAGCAAAACGGCAGTGGTGGGGAGGGGGGGGGGGACTCATGTGCTGCCAACATCTGGTCTCTGTCAGTGTCAGGGTTCCTTTCCATTGCTCTGCTGCTGGACCGCGCTGTCAGGGACTGGATAGAAAGCAGATTTGCCGTGATTAATTAAAGGTGTTGCTTGAATAAGGGGCCCTCTTTTCCAGAAGGTTCCCAGGGCAGATATTTAGAAAGGCTTTTTGTGTCAAATGGGGACTGAACTCCCAATGTGCATTTCAGGATGAGGCAACACTGAAAACGTCCCATTGGGGACACACCCACTGATCCCAGGCCAGCTGAGCTTGTGCTCTGTTCTGTCGTAGCGGTAAATCTACTTTCCCATGTCTGGCCTGAACCCAATGCTAACCTCTCTGCTTGATGTTGATCTATGAAAAGTCTGCGTTCACAGGTATATTATAGCCTACAAGGTGGGATTCCAAGAGGGGCTGTTTATCCAATTGATGTTTATCCTTCTCATGGATAAAAATGTCTGTGTAAGACAATCTGTTATCGTCTGGTTTTGCACACTATTGTAAGAGTTAGTTATCTTTTTTGTAACATCGTAGAAGAATGCAGAATTTTAAAATGTTTTGTGAAAATGTACATTTGATCATTTTGATCAGTGTCACTCATTAACTTGGCTTTAATGCCACCAGTAAAACTGAAGCAGGTATTATATGTACAGCAAGTATTTTCAATCCAGGTTTATTCCCCAGCTTTTTGATCAGTACAACATACCAAAAGCCCAGAATTAATTATAGTTCTGTAATATTTAAGCAGTACTATAGAAAATCTGTTATAAATGAAAAGTTGCTAGTTCAGATCTCGTGACTGGCAGTGTGATGTCAACATTGGGCCCTTGAGTAAGGCCCTTAACCTCAAATGCTCTAGGGGCACTGGTCATTTGCATTTGCTGAACAAACGCAAAAAATGCAGGGACTTCTGCAACAGTAAGAAATGTAACTAATGGTGGTATAGAATAAACAGGTGATTCTGAAGTTAACTTTATGTCCCTAGACATACGCCTTAAAGTGAGAGTTGTATATCCCAAAGACACCCATTTAGCATGTAGAGCGAGGTCACTTCAAGATGAAAGATTAACTTTATTATGTGTCTCGAACATAGTGACTCTGTTTTTTGCATTTTGTATTGTATAACTTTATATAGTGAAAATTTCAATGATGAGCATAGTTTTAAAAAGGTGTTTCTGCGCCTTTTGACCAGCATACTAATCATCTGTCTATGGCAATAGCCAAAATTTCTACAAGAACGGTTTGCCTAAGCTGTTTTATTCTGACAAACTAGAAGAGAGTCACGGAGTCACCTCCACGGGATTCAGATACCTCCTTTTCCCTTCCACTTCATCTTTCCACTTCTTCCTAATTTAATCATCTTGACGTGGATTTTTCTTTGTTTCTTCCTAAACTCAGAACACAGTTAGGTACCAGGGGGCATTGGCTTTGCAAAGAGTACATTTGTTTTTTTTCTGGAGGGAAGATGTAGCGGAACTGAAGTCTCTCAGAAGCATTCTGTTTAGCTTTTATTTAGAGCAGGAAATTCAGAAGATCCAAAGTGCCCTTAGCAGAATAATGAAGGATGAATACTGTTCCCTGTGCTACCTGGTTGGGGTGAAGCCACATCCCCCGCAACCTTTACTAGATCAACTGTTGGATGGATGGATGGATGGATAGATGGATGGATGGATGGATGGATGCAGACATCTTAAAATTTTTTAGTGAGAACAGAAGCATACTAACAGAGAATGAAAAAGAAATGATTACCAGTCAACAGTAATATGGACATTAATTTTTGTTTTGATAATATTTGATTCATGTAATTTGACATGTTATTAAAGAAGCATTTCATAACCAGTTAACTCAAATAGTTATTTGTACATTTCTTGTTGAAACAAGCAAAGGACAGTTCCATGGCCATATCCCCATGGTTATTGATAATTCCATAAAATCATTCAATTTAAGAAGCTTAATACTTACAATGTGAAGAGCCTAACTTTGTTTTAAGTCTGTCTAGAGGCTTTCCGCAACAACGAGCAATTTTCATGTCAGTTAAACAATGTAAACCCCAAATCGCTTCCCTAGAATTTAAGAACAACCATCTTAAAGATGGATGGCCAGTCATATTCAGAGCAACCCAAACCCCTTAATAATATTTTTTGCTTGTCTATCCAATTTCCAGTCTTGGTTAATGCTTCTTTGCAATGTGATAAATTTAAAATAGCTTTATAAACTGGTCTTAACCCTCCACACTGAGATATCTGTATTTTGTTCTATGTCAATATACTCTGTGAAGAGTGATGTAACAGGAGAAAGTAATTTGTCTTTGCACAGATAAGAAACATCTTGCACAAACCTGGAATAAGTATGGAACTGGTTTTGTTGCTGGTTCACCGCGTAGTGGGAGATGGTTTGTCTTTAGTATTTGCTTTTTGTGTTTTGTGTTACTTTAATTCTGTATTTTATATGAAGGATAACCACCGTTAAAAACATGTTAACATATTAAGTGTTTTTTGTCGTAGGGTTTAGAATACTGCACCGACTCTCTTAGCAGGTTACATTCTCTCTCCATGTCGGTTTCCCCCAAGGACTTTGATTTACTCCTGTGGTCTAAATACCTACAGTAATGTGGATTATCATGAAATTCACCAGTAGTGTGTGTGTGTGTGTGTGTGTGTGTGTGTGTGTGTGCCTTGCAATGGACTGATATCCTGTCCAGGGTGTTCTTCCCTGTGCCCTACGCAGTCTGGGATAGGGTGTAGGCCACCATAATCTTGTACTAGATAAGCACTGCAATGTGGCAAGTATTGTTGTACTGCAGTCCAGGTCTTAGATTTGAATATTTAAAAACAAAAAGCATGAACATGTGGCACAACTTGCAGGCCTTTAAGAAAACACACACAGACACACACACACAGACACACACGTATGTATTTATGTACACGTATGTATGTACTTTTTTGTCAGGGCTGGACTGAGATTCAAATTTGGCCCTGGATTTTGGCAACCCCCAGAACAAAGTTTGCTGGTGCACAAACCCATTGGCTCACTCAAAAATGCCAGTATACCAGGTGGTCAGTGCAGGCCTGGTCCATCTTTATTATGTTGATCTTCTGGAAACTCGGTCACTTAGCACTTCTACACTGCGTTAACTGCTTAGTGTCCTAAAATTGAGCCTAAACGACAGAAACAGAACAGAAACAGAAGCTGCATTTTGTGTACATTCTACCAACCCAGCCAACAGACAAGGATTCACTGTACTGGTGTTAGGGGCACCATGGTAGTGCAGTGGTTAGCGTGATGAGTCATGTCATTGTGGGGTTCCCTCTAAGTTCTCTGGTTTCCCCCCACAGTCCAAAAACATGCTGTGGCGAATTAGAGTTGCTAACTTGCTTGTAGGTGCAATTGCATGTGTGAATGATATGTGTGCCCTCAGAGATAGACTCCAGACCCACACGAATATGTACAGGACAAGTGGGTATGAAGAATGAATAAATGATTTACTGATGATACTCCTTTTTGTCACATTACTGTATGGATTCACTAAGTTATAATTTCACAGGTATGTAAATCATGTTTCGCTATGATTTGTATCTATTTGGATTTGGTGAATTTGGGCTCTAAATTGTATACAGTGGTAATGTAATACTCCAGCGGCATTAAGGTGCATTACGCTGCTATGTGGAAATTGGCAGAAAACAGTTCATTCATATCTCATCTATCATAACTCATAAAAGAAAACATATAAAATGAATGCCTTAGTCCATCCATCCATCCATCCATCATCCATCCATCCATGCAGTGATTTAATTCACTATTATATAAATAACCAGATCTAAAAATGAGAAAAACTCCAGTAACTGCTGTTGAAAAATTGTTTGCTAATCAGTTCATTTTCTCTTATGCGTGCCCAAGATGAGAAAGGCATGAATTTGACTATTGACTCAGGGAAAACATTTTACCATGGCAAATATCTAACCTAAGGCAGTACAGTGTCTCTAATATGATACCATAATCAAATATTAATAATAAGGATAAGGTTAAATCACTATTACTGCAAATTAAACATAAATGATGAATGTCCAAAACGGTTGTGTAATCACACAAAGAGATTGTTGCAGCATCATTTTGTGTTTTGCTGTTACTGCGATTTCCCCAGAATGATGTGCGACTCAGCACCTGCCAGGCCTCTGCAGCTGTGGCAGTCACTGCCCTGATGTCGTATTGGAAATATAAACAATCACAATGGCTAAAATGCTCTCTGTGCCCTTGGTATTCACTAACCAAGCAGCTTCCTTTGGTTAGGCTTACTGGAAAAACACCCACAACTGTATATACAAATGTCTTTCCCGTGAGGCGTTTTATCATCATGATCTTCACCACCCTCTCATGTGCAAGGATGTGTTATTTCGTACAAACACAGATTGCGAGGAAACTTGAATGACTGTTGTACAGCTAGTTTGGCTCATTATTCTTGGTGGTTGGATTATTTAGACTTGAAGCATTCAGGTAGGATGAAGTGATGTGTGAAACAATATTTTTAAGTTGTTTTTTTTTTATGTTAAAGGATTCAAAGTCCGCCTTGTGGTGTGTTGGTGACTGCCCAGGGTTGGTTCCTGCCTGTGCCCATTGTTCCCGGGATAGGCTGCGGTCCCCCCCGTGACCGCAGTTGGGATTAAGCGGTTGAGGTGATGGATGGGTGGATGGATGGATTCTAAGTCTGAGCCTATGGTACACTTGCTGTAAAGAGATGGTTGCTCACTTGAGGTGAGAGCTGAGCAGTACCGGTCCTAGCTCATGCGATGGCCTAGGTGACAATCAATGTTGGTGCCCCCCATTTAAGGCAAAGTGAAATTAGCTGGCAAATTGGCGCCACCTTAAGAGTTGGCACCTTAGGCGGCCACCAGTGTCACCTAAAGGATTGACCAGCAGATGAGGTGAGCATCTTCTCCTCATGATGGGAATGGGGGAAATGGGAAAATGATGGAAAAAGGGATTATGAGACTGACAAGCAGGTCAGGTCAGTGTTCTGTGGCAGCTGTATTAGTCTGTGATGGTGACCTATGGCAGGCTACTGGTGGATTTACATCCATCTCATCAGCCAGTTCTCAGTCATGATTTGTTGGTATAATATCTGAAATATTGAGGTTATAAATACTACAGGCTATAATAACTCTTCGTGACAGGGTGAGGTGCAGGCCTTGAGTAGAGCTGCTGCTCTTTAAAATTGAGAAGAGCCGGTGGAGGTGGTTTGGGCGTCTTATAAGGATGCCCCATGGCTCATCTTAAAGCCATCCTGGGTACTTCCCACTGGGAGGAGGCCATGGGGCAGACCGAGGACCTGCTGGAGGGACATATTTTCCAGACGGCTTCGGAGAGTGCGCTGGAATCCCCTTTGCAGGAGATGAAGTCCTTGGCTGAGAAAAGGCAAGCGTGGGCTGACCTTCTCGGCTTGCAGCCACCTTCTTCACCAGGATGAGTGCTTTGAAAGTAGATGGATGTGTGTTCATGGTGTTATAACTGGCGATGTTAGGGTCCAGTTTTGGGAAGGGCTGAGTAGGCGTCTATAGTAAGGCTGTAATTTCCTCCCGCTCTACACTCTCATTTGTACAGCTGGTGTTACAAGGCAAAAACAGGCATGATGCCTTGATGTATGGGTTCTTCCTTAGCTAAATCTGAGAGTACATTAAATTATTATTGCATTTTTTCTGGACTGACTGAGAAACAAATTATCAGTATTGTGTTTTACAGTATTTGAGAACTTGTAAACAACTCAAGCTGTGAGTTCTGTTTTGTTGATTGCAGTATATTTAAACTTTATTCAAAAAGTATGTATTTTACACAGTTGTAATTGATCTGCTAAGACTAGTCCCGGTGGATTTTAAAGAGGTGATGCACTCTTTATTAAATTCAACATGCTGCCAAATGTTTAAACGTAGAGGAAATTTCTTAGTATTTCACAAGCGACTGGATATTTTGTGTGTGGGAGTGCTCTGCTCCTGAAAATGTCTGTGTGTAGTACAGTACTTTGATTTGCATAAGAGTACTGGTAGCTATGTTTTTGCTTTTGAAGTATGATATGTGCTGAGTAAGTTACCTCTTATATAAGGCACAACGAAATGGAACATCCTGAATGGGAAGCCAGTCACACACATAGACACACGGTTACATACAAAACATTAAAACACTCAGTATATGCGATTTAGAGATACCAGGTAATTGACCTGACTCAATGTCTTTGGGCTGGGGGCAGATAAGGATGAGATGATCAAAAGTAAAACACTGACCATTTTGTTATCTTTGTGATAACTTTTATCGCTTAGTTTCCATCCAAATTTCGTTTTATTTTTTCAACCTGAGAAATGCAATGAGATAAAATATCACTTTATGATATAGGCTATGGCTTCATTATTTGCACATTACCAGTGTTTATGGACATGGGCTGCTAATCTGAAAGTTGGTGGTTTACGTCCCAGGTGGTGTCCTACTGTAGTATCTTTGATCTAGGTACCTCACCTCAATCCCTCCAGTAAAATATCCAAATGTATAAATAGATCAAGGCATCAGCTTATACATCTAAATGATGCCAGAAACTAAATTCATGCCAGGCCTGTAGAATTTATAGCTTGGGGGATCAACTGAGCTGCAGTCTCCTGGGC
Organism: Hyperopisus bebe; assembly: GCA_026777045.1. Lineage (NCBI taxonomy): Eukaryota > Metazoa > Chordata > Actinopteri > Osteoglossiformes > Mormyridae > Hyperopisus > Hyperopisus bebe. The sequence goes on from JAODJW010000040.1 coordinate 26,089,664, forward strand.
TTAACATGAAGCCTGTTCTTTTACTTTATGTTTCACATACATGTCAGCTCAGCTCATTGATATGCATCAGTCTGTTGTTTTCAGATTATGACACCAGTCTAGCTGGCTTGGCACCAACGAACACTGAACCTACATTGCAACAACCTGCTCCGTGGGTAAGGGGATTAGCCAGCTGAGCTCAGTCTCTGACTGATAGAAGCTAAGCTAGCACTTGTGTGTGTTGTGTTTACTCCACTGAGTAACTTTTCTGTCATCTTGCATGGCTCACATACTGAAGACCTCAGGAGCTCTGATACATATGTCTGTGTGTCATGACAATCATCAGCCTATGAATTTTGGATTATAGTTTTTAGGTATTGTGTGTGTATTTTTTATTTAATATATTATGAATTAATATGTGCAAATTGTAAATAACTTACAATAAAAGAATAAATAAGAAATTACATGATGATGAATCTTGATCAAAAAGGTCACAACGACAAGTTTGGAATGAACAGAAGCAGCAACAGAACAAGTCCAAAGCAATATAAGGAAGCAGAAGTAAAAAAAAACCAGCCTGTTATATGTTTTAACAAGATTAATATATTATGCTTTAGCAGTATGTTACAACAGTACTCTAATTAGGAGAAAGATGATAAGTTTCTCCGTGAGAATGAAGTAACTGAAGTCTCAACATATGTCTAGGTAATCACACTGCCGTCCATCAATTTCCAAATGGGAATTTAAACACAAATATTACTTTCTTTTAGTCTAAGTTTCCATAGTGCCTCACCCCTTTTTTGACCTTAATATATAACTGTAACCACAGTGTCTGATGTGGCAAGCTGGGCCGAGATGTCCCCTTCCTTTCCCCTGTCAACTTGAATTATTTTAAATTTTGTTATTGCACTTCTCAAGCCAAGCAACCTAATCACATTAAAATGGGAATATGGTCTGTGAGGCTGTAGCTTGTTTGAATTGGCATATTGCAGTTTGCCTGAAAAATATCTCTTTTGGAAAAATGACCCCTGCTTTCTCTTTGATAGAAGGCCTTCACAGATGGCATGCCACAAGTCTTCAGATGAACACATGAAGTATATGTGGTTTCAATGATTGCCTTGGGGCGCTTTCGGAGTAGAAGCTGTTTTCTAAAACGATTCTTTACATATGATACCTTCTGTTCAAATTTTGTTGATTTACAGAGAATAATTATGAGTTTTATAGGTTCGCTTGATGGACCTGATCTGACACAGTATCTTCCCCTTTTACTGAATGCAAACGTGTAGCTTAATATAGAATTTAGAAGATAATGAAATGAGCTCTACATAGTCATAGTGCAGAAGGTTACTGAAGACAGTCTGGAAGGCCATTCACGGTGTTCCATGCTTTGCACCCTATGCTCCAGCAACCCTCCCCGCCCCCCCACGCCATGTAATTGCTAGGAAGATGGATAGAGAGAGCTTCTCTTCCTTATGATTAGCGTTGTGTGCAATGAATAATCAGTGTAATTCTGGCTCTGAGTCATGGGTCATTCTAGGATTTTTTTAAGGTGGGCGGCATAATAGGGGCCTTTATTCATTTGGAGGGGCCAACTTTATCATTAGTCAATGAAATGTTTTGGATTGTTCAGTGACAGGGGAGGGGGCTGTCCAAGAGCTAACTGGAGCCAGTGCCCCTCTGGCACCACGCCGGTATATGGCCTTCTGACAGCATTTTGTGGAAGTTATAATTTTGTGCAAATATGGATGGATGGATGGAAATAAAGCAATAGTTTACATGGAGACTTCTTGATGCCAGGTAGCACCCAAATACAAGGCAATATATTAATTTTAATAAGTACTAGAAAGTATTGCTGATAGCTGATGTAGCTTAATTTGAACAAGGTTGCTGAGTATCTCACAGATATCCACCATAGTGCATTTAGTTTACCGTGATTTTTGGTACATGAGGGTTTAAACCTGCCTACTGTGTGACAAGTTCATGTTGCTGTTGCTGGTTTAATTGTTTTTTTTTTTTTTTTTTTTTATTTATAAGCCACACCTTTGTAATGACTGGACTTTAGGTCATCATGTGTGGAAAGAGCAGTTGCTTCATTTGCATGAGGTAATCTGTGCACATCATCTACGTTTGTGTGTCTGTTCATTTATGAAAGAGAATATGCGATCTGGTTCAGCTCCATGCTCCAGTGGAACACTCATACAAATAGATATGAAATTTCATATCCCCACAATAATGTCAGTGTGCCCTTGCCAGTTTGTAGATTGTTCTACTATCCATCATTTTAGATTATTGAGAATAACTGGTCTATTTGCTCCCCCCGTATTCCAAAAAGGGAAAGTACAGGACGTGATCCTTGGAGTATCTTAATAAACTAGCTAAATGGAAATGTCTAAGTCATAATATGAAAAGCATAATAAGATCTGTTGCTATACGATGACTCCTTTCACTTCATGTAATTCTTATTCACATTGTTCGATCCCCTGCAATTTCTTGTTGCTGTTCAGTGGCTGGAACGTGGAGAGTTATGGCTGAATCCCATGAAGACTGCTTCTGAAAATTCAACAAAAGCATAAACTTTGCATTGTGTTATCGGTCACATTCCTTTGCCTTCTGAAGGTGCTTGAGTGCCTCACCGGATAGATTTCCTACTTTCCTATTGGCCCAGCTATTCCAAATGCCCCACCTCATGACAAAGGAACCCCCCCCCCCGCCCCAAGCCAGTCTACATGTCTAATGCATCTGTCTGTAAGATAAAGGGCAGTAAAAAGTCAGGTGACTCAGTGACCTCGCAAAACATTGGCTCAAGGGCCAGGAACGCCACCTGTCATGGCTCCCTTGAATTAGGGCTATATGTAAGAGGGCTTACTGAGGCTAGAAAACTGAGAAATAGCTGTCATAAGAAAAGGAGGGTGGTTTCTGAACCTCGGTTATAAACAGGTTGCAGAAGCTGTTTTATCAATCAGCAGTCAGGGTACACTTCTCTTTCCACTGAGATTGCCGTGAGGGTGTCGTCTCTCTGGGACTATCCATCAGTTCCACTGCCCCATGCAAAGCAAATAAAAACTGAATGGAATTTGAGAAGGGTAATTTTGTTTTGGACTGATGATAAGGGACTTGGCTTTTAGCCTCTGGATAAATCCAATAGCAAATTAATTCATGCTGAATCTTAACTCTCTAACATTGATCTAGCTTCCCAATCTGTCAAGCTGTAGAGTAGGTACCCCTAATGTGCTTAGTGAGCTATGAGGAGCCCTTGCAAATAATGTGGATGCAGACAAGTAGAATAATGTAGCATGTTCATTCCTGGTGAAAATGTCTAACGATATAGCTTTATTACATGCCGTTTGTTGTCTGTCTTGTATCTGCAGACGACATTCCCCAGACATCACCTCCAGCGAATGGAGTTTTGCCCTTAGGTGCAGGACATATTGCAAGTTATTTTGAGTGTTGCTTTAACAAGGCCCGAGGTGTAATGCAGCTGTCAGCCTGTTGTCAGGAGTTCAAACAGGAATAAGCCAATGAAAAACGGGGGGAAACTCTCATATGGCAAATCACACAAGATCAGTTCATTTATCCTAATCTTTGGTTTCCATGAGAACAAAATTAGTAGGCATCAGGGTGTTATTAAAGCATTATACCATGCCAAGTACTAGTGTTTAACGTTGTATCATTGTATAGGTTTATTAATACACATAATATCTGTGTCTTAATCTATCAGAACCTCTTTTGTAATTCTAGCAAAGAAGAAAAAGCAAAAAAAAAATGCCCGGACTTTGCAGGAATATTTCAAAGAACCACTTATTAGTATTATATGGTCCTCGGTGACTCTGAGAATCTTCATTAGTGCAAGGAGATGCAATGGTGCTTTGGGGATGACCTCAAGTTATGTAACCACCATTCCCAATAATTTGCACACCACTAGCAAATGTCTCTACGGCTGTCTGGGTAACAATATTAAGCTATTACCATTTCCTGAGCTCAAGTCTTAACTATGTACTATTATGGCAGTTTCTGTGGACCAGCAAACCTCATGATCCCTTTGCCAGTACAAGTCCCATTTGGCATAGTCTCTCCTTAACTGCCCAGCACTGAACAGCATACAAACCTGTGATGCCCAGAGGCCTTTCCTAGTCTCCCTTTTCAAGAAAAACAGCCTGATAGGAAATGTGAGCTGACATGGTATATTGTGCATACAAACTATTAAACTTTTTAATGTCTAATTGGAAGCTCATAAATAGACACTAGAACAGCCTTTATTAGTATCCACTGTCTCCAGTGGTGGACTTGGGACAAGTGGCACCCTGAATGCAAAAAGCCATATATATATATATGTGTGTGTATGTGTGTGTGTGTGTGTGTGGGGCCTGGTATACTCAGCAATATCTGGTATGCTGCTGCAACCAATTGCCAGTCTTGGAAAACCAGAAATGATGTCCAGCCTCTAAAGGAAGATGGAAAGTGAGGGTCAGATGGGGGACGTTAGAGAGAATGCAAAGCTGGGGAAGAGTGGAATGAGAGGTGGGAGAGAGAAAAGGATACGGTAATGGCCAATTTTCAGGGGATCTCCTCATGTCAAAGCAGATAGTTCTGGGGCGGGGGGGGTTCATTGTTAACTGGCCTGAAGCAGACTGATGCTGGCAGCAGAGCCAGTCTAATGTGAATTTTAGGACTAAAGATGAACGACTATCTATATCCTATCTATATCCTCCATAGCAGCAAACGTATCTGTAAGCGGCACTTTCCGAACTCCGGATGAAGGGATCTTTGACTTTAGCAAAGGAGAGCTCTTCCTATGAAGACATGTTCACCTTGTTCAGAATCACCCTTCTACACAATGTCATGAGTGTTTACATACATACACGACACTGTGGGCAGCTATGTTCATCCAATGAAAGCTTGTTAATTTTGCTGCCACTGGTCCATTGCTGCCATCATCTTGAGCCATCAGCACTGGACTGTCATATGGTCCATTTTTAAAGACCAGAATAGAGAGGACCAGAGAAAGGTGGCCGAAATCTCCCTATAAGCAGATTAGTGACGCATATGGTCCAGTTGTTATCTTCTCACCTCTGTGCCTCCTGTTTGTTACTCTGTTGTTCTAAGGGTATAACTAGTGGCAAAGATCTCATGGCAATTATCTGTGGAGTCCTTCCAAGATTTCAGCACAACTTGTGGAAGATGGTGTGTAGAGGCACAGAACAAAACTACATGATATGGATGCAGAGATCAGCTGAGAGACATTTAGTGATTTTTTTTTACCAATTACTGGGGTGGGGATCAGGGAAAAAACAAACAAAACAAAAAACTACAGCTGATTGGAGGTTTGAGTGTCGCTTTCACAGACAAGTCCAAACTGCAAGTAAGTTGCCCCACACAGATGAAAGGAGGGACCGATAGAATCTAATTTGAATAAGATAACCTGCACCCCTTGTCACCTGGTTTCCTGTAGCCCAAAGTGGATTCAGCTCACCCCAACCCCAACTCCGCCCAAGCATCAGTGTTTTCAGCTGATCAGGTGATCTCCAGTGTCATAGTGATGGATGGAAAAAGAGGCAAGCAAATACTTTTTAAAGTCTATTTTCAAGAAGAAGGTGATGGTACCAGGTGGGGAGGACAGAGGTACAGGTGCTTCAGAGCCCTTGTTTCTTATTTCCAGCACTCTTCCCTTTGTGGTGAACCCTTTGTGCTCTCTCCAGAGCATTCCTCTTGCTACTACAGTGGGCTGGCAGGCGAGAGAAGCGCACGCATAGCCAGCAGGGGTGCAGCGTGGCAGGATGGGAGATGAAGTCTCCAGAGGATCGGTTTGATTTTTAACCTTTAAGGGAATGTGAAGGTCCCACTCATCTGTTCTTACCTGTGTTTCTGTTTGCTTTGTTTTCCTTGGTGTGTAGCTGTAGGAGGCTTCTGCAGAGACCCTTAGAAAACCAGGGTTGACAGATAGCAGTGGTGGAAAGGAATCCCTGTGCCCTCTGCCTTAGATAATCCTTGTTAATTACCAAACTGCAGCAACTAATTAGCCTTCAGAAAGACTGGAAACTGGAAAGAGAAGCAAAAAGCAACGTTTGCCTTTTTATAGAAGCCATTTCAAGAACGTATTAGTATTAATTGTAGTGTTATATTATATTATATCATATTATATTGTATTATATTATATTATATTATTTACTTATTTACTTATTATATGTCATTTCATTATTTGAGATTCAGTAATTGGAATACATGCTCCCCGGGTTACATTGGTCTGTGTTACGATATTTTGACTATAGAAATGATTATTCAGTAAATCACTTTATTATAAAGTAGGCTTTATATTAATGATTTGGCCCAACTGTAGGCTAATGTAAGTGTTCTAAGCATGTCTACGGTAGGCTAGGCTAGGCTGTGATGTTTGTTAGGTTGGGTGTATTGTACTAAAATGCATTGTCAGGGCCCCCTGTCAGCAGGATGACAGTCTCCGATAGAGCGGACTGTAAGCAAATGCTACAGACGTGTCACTGCAAATGTCTTTGAACTGCAGGGTGACACAAACATAAACTCAAAGAGAAAAGGCAAGGTTAGGGCGGAGCTCGAACCCAGAGCACCTGAGATGTCACCATTTCTGAAATGGTATTCTGGCATATCGTAAAGAAGATCCTTCCATTCATCTTGTAGCCATCCATTCATTATCCAGTCCCAGGTATTGGGGTTAAGCCTGGAGCTTCTTCCGAGCAGCACAGGGGAAAAGGCAGGGGACACCCTGGGCAGGATGCTACTCCATCACCTCTTGAAGAAGATATTTTAGCAAAACGACATAATATGCTTACTTTGATCACCCTCAAAGTCCATATCCACCTAAAAGAAGTAATACATGCACCTTAAACTGAGAATTTAAAGCATGTCCAAGCTTTAAAAACAACATTCCTCTGTAAAAGCACTGAGTGCTTGAACTTCAGAAAAACCGCACATTCCTTCGAAGATACTGTGGCTTATAACCATGTTGTTGCTGTATTAGAATGAGTGCGATTATGGGATTTTTATAATGTTCCGTCCTGTTAAAGCACTGGAAAGCAGTTGTTGCAGTAATTACCGGCGATTATTCACCGAGGCTTGTCAGAAATTGCCATGCAAAGACTGTAGGGTACAGCCGCTAGGCCAAGTAAGTCACCATGAATATGTATGAGTTCCCAGGGGAAAGAACTGCGAATATGTTCGGTACTGTCCACCTCGTCCATTTCCAGGACAGATCGCAGCAGTGAAGAGTTTAATAATGAGGACACACCCAAGGCCCCTTGATCTTTAGAACACATTTTTAATCATTTTTTCTTGATGTAGGGGCACTTGAGACTTGTTTCTTTGAAGAACTGGAGCTTATTATAAACAGGGGGATTATGGGTGTTATCCAGATTTATTATTTTAAGACCACCCTGAACCAGTGTCTAAGATCTTGATGACTCCCTCTATGCAGCCAAATGCATTGTAATCACGGGGCAGCTGTTTGTGCTGTGCGGTAAGCTGCTGTCGGCATTCCAGGAAGATCTGAAAATGTTACCGTGCTACATTATAACTTTAAATATAATATTACTTGTACAGCACTACAGCTAATCTAGAAACTCTGAAATTCAATGACAACAGTTACACTGTACAGAGTGATGTGAATTAAACATTAAAATGGGACATCTGGGCAAACGGTTCTGTTATGTTCTTGTTTGTGTACTTCCATAAATGTTATACACTGAGACCATAAGTGGGTGTGGTCCCATAAGGGATTTATAAATTATGCAAAACTGGTTCTACCACTAGAGGTTGCTATAGATCCCCCCCCCCCCCATTGTACTTTATTTGTTATTGCCAAAATATGTGTATCAAATGAACTCCATCACATTTCCATGAAGGACAAGATTCATAATAGATATTGTATCTCATTTGATGGTCTCTGGGGGTTCAAACAGAGGTTGCCTTGCTATAAGTGGATGTAAGTTCATTGATTAATCAGGTCATCACCACTTTATATTTACTGTAAATCATAATTTACCCATAAACTATATAAATGTCAGTATGTTCACAATGATCACAATGATACTTTATGTGAGTGTTTTGCCGAATAACAATAATAATACTGATGATGATGATGATGATAATAATATAATGATGTAAATAGTAAATAATCTTCAACTGTCATTCATGAATTGATATTATGTGATAATTTCTTTCTGTTAGCATTAGCTACAATTTGCCTTGGCCAGTATTTCACACTCGTAAGTGTATCTAAGAGTCTACTCTTGAAAATAAGAAACATAATACACCGTTGGTATGATACATCAAAGAGTACATATTACATGCACAATTGAATTATTGTTTTTTTTGTAATCCATCTTGTAGGCCAGGCAAAAAAATCATCTTACAGCCTCTCAAATGGCAATATTTGAGTATCACTTATAACGTGAAGCTAGCGATGGGTTATAAAGTGTCTTCCCACTGACAGGATTCTCATGTAAACTTTATGGTGCCTCGGAACATAAAGTCAATTCAAATTAAATATACAAGCTTCCTGGGTCTCCCTAACCTTGTTTAAGGAATTGTGATGTGTTTGTAATATCACATTTATTGGTTTTCCCTAATAAAAAGGGGTCTGCATGCGTTTCATGTATTGCTGGGTAAGTAATTATTAAATGAAAAGGTTACACTGCATTGTCCCTGTATCAATACCATGTCAGTGATGATTATAATTTCACCTCTGTGTCCCAAGACTGCTGGGTGACATTCATTTACCGGAAGTAATTGGACTATTCCTAGCACACTGCATCATTTTAGTAACGACATATGTCACTGACTGTATATACTGTATGTTTCTTACGGCATATTTTTATCCAAGCGCTGGCCTCTGAGGTTGATGTGTACATGTGCAGTAGCATAGATTGTTATTTTATTTTTTTATTAGTCCTGATTTCATGTCATACCTGACTGCTGCCTGACAACCTCTTTGAACCTGAATCAGCCAATAAATATGTAATAAGGCTACATCTTTCTGCTCTCTTCTCCTTTACAACCTCAAGCTTGACATTATTTCCACAAAAGGTAAGACAAAACAAGGTGACCTGTAGTTTATTTTAATAGATGGCAATTAGTACCTTAAATACTTTTGTGACACAAGCAGGGCTTGGCTGCTTGAATGAAGTCGACATTACTCTGTGTTTCTGAGTGCAGGTCCTCTCCACAGCCCTTTGGATGCCACCGCAGCAGCAGTTACTCTCATGCTGTAGATGCGACTGTAAAAGCATCAGTTACAGCCAGTCACCGTTACAAGCCCTGCTCTTGTGTCTCTCGGCCTCTTGGCCGCACACCTGCTGGCCTTCCTGTGCTGGTGCTGAATAAGCAAGAAATAATAATAATTTTTTTTCTTTTCATAGAAGGAGCCCCTGTGGCTGTACTCTAATCCTGTTCCAGGACCGAGAACATTTTCCCCTCTCAGCAGTTATTTTTGTATTTCTTTATTTAAAAAAACAACAACAACAATGAAAACAGCTGAAAACAAAGACTCAAAGTCAAACTGCATTTCATCGGTCTGTAACATAAGCACACTAAAACCACACCTGGCTGTTTGAGTATTATAGCTGAAATTTGTACTTTTTGTATAGTCATGTTTAAAAAGTTCCAGTCGGCCTAAACAATAGTATATCAAGCCCTGTCTGACCAGAACTCAATGGCTTCATTGGGTTCCAGTGACTGTATAGATTAATACCTTCAGATTAATACTTACAGCATGTTCGCAGAAATCTACACTTACTATCTGTCACTAGGTACATGGCCGAACTCATTCGAATTGATTTTATCCCGATTCAATAATTCTGAAACTGCATACATCTTTCTTTAAAGCCAAAAAGAAAACAACAATGACTGTTATTGGTTGAGAGTGTGGAGACAACACATTTATAATTACTGATGTAATTATCCTTTTTTATACTTCTTTGTGGATATTCATTTTTTTTTTCAAATAGTCAGTTCATATTTTTTTGTGAGAATTGAATATTTAGACTGACACACAAGAGGATTTCCACTGAATTACAGCCAAATATTTTTATTATTTCTTTGCTTGTTTCAGTGCTTCATTTGTAAAGTCATAATTATTCACTAGGAATCATACTTATAAGCAAACATCCCAAATTTATTGCACTGGAGTGAACAGATTGGTATATTTCTTACAATTTGTGGATTTGAGCTTTAGCTTTTTAACCTAAAAAATAAAGTCCCAAATGCCATTTAAACGTTACAGCATTTATCACACCATAAAAGACATGTATGACTCACAGCCTAACCATTTATATGAAAACTTGCTGCAGGTGCCAAGAAGAGAGAGAAGATAACTGTTTTACAGCAACACAGAGCCATAATGTTCATTGTTGCCTGCCAATGTTTTGATTTATTAAACAGAACTTCGAGATGACACATAGTACCGACAGTGGAAGAGACATCTCATACCACACGCATGCAGCAATGTGGTTCGTAAAGACAGCTTAATTAATGGCAGTCATTAATAACTTTTAGCACATTGTTTTGTCTTCACATTACAAAAGTAATAATTTCGCAATACCAGCAAAGTGGAAGCTATTGGGCCTCTTTTAAATGGATGTGTCCGTGTTTATGATTAGATATACATCTTTTCTCACAGAATTGTGAATAATAGCGGTTGACTGCTTGCATTTCATTTTAGATCATAGATATAGCAAATCAAAAATTACATATCAGAGCATATGTTTGTAATGTGTTTCTGAATTAAGACTGAACTGTTAAGCAGTTGCGATACTGCTCAGTTTCTTATTTGTAAATGACAAATATGAATAATCTAGTGGCCACACACATCAAACAGAAAGATGTCCGCAGTCATTGTGATTGTTACTATAAAGGAACCAGTGTTAGGATCAAGAACGCTATAATACATTGGGAGTTTGCAGAGGGCAATATATATCTTCTTACACGCCCCAATACTTACTGATCTGGTTTAGCATGCGCTAAATAAATAAATGTTAATTGATCAACCTTGTTCAGCATGAAGGGGAATAAAGTGTAAGTTTCTTGGACATGAACATGCAACTCATGAGTCAGCCATTTTAACGCTTTTTGAAGTACATTTAAATTTTACATACCAACTGAAATATTATTTTTCCCTTAGAGGTTCCAGTTACTCAGAAGTGAATATTTATGAATGCAGGTCTCCATGCACGACTGTATAAAACCTGAAAGTATAACCTAAATTCTACAAATGACAACTTATGAGAATATATTTTGCATACAAAAGGCATCTTTGACACCTGACATATGTTTGAAATTACAGATGTTAATACTTGGTAATGAAATCAATGCTGTCTTTGTTGTGCACACATTAATTAGCAGGAGGATGCTGACAGCTAACAGTTGGGTGCATGGCGACAAACGATGAGCTATATGGAGGAGTGGGGATGTTTATGCATTTGTTTGGGCGCGCAGTGACAGAGCTTATGTCCCGCTGTCAGTTATGACAGGGGAGCGGCTGCCTTGTGTGGGTGTGATTTCACCGCGTAGCGTTACTGGAACAGACATCTCTAGCTATCATAGCAAGCACACCTGTTCCAGCCTTCATTGCAGAGGACACAGCCGTCCACAAGCACCCAGGCAATGAACCGTCACACTATGCCCATATGCTTACGCTTAATCAGGTGAAAAGCAACGAAGACTGTTCGTTGAAAACTTGGTCAATCATTCTGCCATTAATCACCAGCTAATCAGCATAAAGGTGTTAAACTACAAAAAGTTAAAAGCATTGTTTAGATAGCTGGGCAACATGCACAAGGTCTGATGAATTCATGTTGATTTTATACTAATCCATCCTTTATGAAGTTGGGCAGCTGAAGTCGAAAACTAAAGAATGGCATTAATTTGGGCTAAATCCACTGGCTTTTGGTTAAATCAGCGCAATGTAACCTTTTACATTTTACTTTGATTTAATAAAATTGTGCTGCAAAAGTTAATGCGGAGGTGTCGGAATACTCAAGCTAAAATATTTGTTTAATTCACCAAAGGTTAATAAGTATTTTATTGAATGAGGTATATTTTCTGTTTCCCACATTATTAATGCTCCATTTATATTTCAGCTTAAACAGGGATTGGCAAAGCAATATATTACGTTATAAAATGTACTCTCAACTGGTATGATTGATGAAAGGCAATTTAGTCTATAGACCACATTTACTACTAATTTTTATAATAGTACGTAATACATCCTCTGCTGGTATGTAGGTATTCTAAATAGGTCTTTGATAATGGAGAATTAATTAGTAGTTAATTACAGAAACACAGGTGAGAATGAGATAATTTGTCCTAAATTACATTAAGTGTCTGGCTGTTAGCTGCCCTTGATTAAAATTCATACAGGACAAACACAGTCATTAAATTAGGCTTTGCCTTCAGTTTTTGCAGCTTAATTTGTTATTATTTTAATCAGTCTTTGGGCAGATTTTAAACACACCGAATATCCTAAAATAACATCCACCAAGCACATGTTCACGTATTCACATAGACACTCTAGCTTCTTTATTAAGAACAGTGTTCTAATACTTTGTAGACCCCCTTTGCTTTCAGAGTAGCTTAAATTCTTCATGCCAAGGTGCTAGAAATATTCCATCGATATTTTGGTCTACGTTTATATGATTGCATCAGTAATCGCTGCAGATTTATCAGATCCAGATTTCTTTTCCTCTTCCACCACTTACCAAAGATGCTCTATTGTATTCAAATGACTGAGAAGGCCGTTGAAGAATACTGAAGTCATTGTAATGGTGATGGAACCAGTTTGAAATGAGATGTGCTTTGTGACGCGATGCATTATTCTGATGGAAGTAGCCATTAGAAGGTGGATAAATTGTGGCCATAAAAGGATCCACATGGTTGGCAACAACAATGTGATAGGCTGTGGCATTTAAACAATGCTCGACTGGTATTAGGTGGCTCAATGTATGCCAAGAAAATAGCCCCCACATCATTACACCACTACCACCAATCTGTAGTGCTGACAAGAAGAAGTTCAGTTCACGAATTCATGACATTTATGCCAAGTTATGACCCTACAATCTGTATTCCGCAGCAGAAATTGAGATTCATCAGATTGCAATTTTTTTTCCAATCTTCAACTGTCTAGTTTCAGTGAAACTGGGGCTAAACTGGGCACAGGCACATGTTCCTAGTTGAAAGGAACGGATCCCAGTGCTGCTTTTGCAGCATTCATCTCAGGGTTCGATCTGTTGTGCGTTCAGAGATGCTCCTCTGCTTATCATTGCTGTAAAGAAAGTTTATTTGATTTACTGTAGCCTCCCTGTCAGCTCAAACCATTCTGGTCATTCTCCTATGACCTTTCTCATCAGCAAGCCATGTCCACCCACAGAACTGCCGTTCACTGAATGTGTTTTGCTTTTCACATCTTTCAGCATAAACACTAGAGACTGTTGTCTGTGAAAATCGAAGGACCTTAAGAGTTTCACAAATACCCAACCCATCTTGTTTGAAATCTACAACAATGCCACAGTCAAAGTCACTGAAATCACGTTTCTCCCCATTGTGATGTTTGATCTGACCATTAAGTGAAGCTCTTGACCTTTGTCTGTGTGAGGTTAGGCATTTAGCTGCTACCACATGATTGGCTGATTGGACACTTAGATGAATGAACAGGTGAACTAGTGTTCCTATTGAAGTGGCTGGTGAGTGTAGGTTCAAGCAATTAATTTAATAATCTTTTTGTATATTTATTACATATAGTGATGTTACATTTATTTCTCCCAACTTATACTTCCAATAAGCTTTAACTTTAAAGCGTTAATCTGTCACACTCTCTGCTGATTTCTGACTCCTTATAACACAAGTTGGCAGTGTAAGGATTGTTATTAATTCTGCATCCCTCCAGTTTCCCTTTGCCACCCCATATTTATGATATTTAATTCCCAGCTCATGTCCATAATTACTCAAAGAAACAAAGCACTGAAATATAAATAAGTGTTCGCAAATGAAGTGTTATGTTTTTTTTTTCCTTGGGATGAACAATTTAATTTATGTGAAAATATTCTGCAAACACAATCTGGTAAAAAAGTTTATGGCAAGGGTGTGATGATGGCTCATTCCTTCCTTTCCAATAAGTCAAATAATAGTGAATCACTCTGGTAAGAGCTCCAGAAGGGGAGATGACCTGGCAGGCGAGCAGACATGGAGAGCTAGCGGCTAGAGTGCATTGTAAATATCAGTTTGCTGCCAGATGCTGTCCTGGAACGAGACATGCCCTTCTTTTGTCTCTACAGGACCCCTGTGTCCTTTCTGGTGTGGGATGCAGATCTCAAACTAGCCAAGATATCGTCTTATGTCAGTAAGGTTTTACAGAAGAAACACTAACAATGAATTATAGGAGAAATCATTACCCTGGATCACCGCAAAGCATAATGACCAATATGTATTTTTAAAAAGAAAATACACAGTAACAACCATAATCACGGCAAAGAGACACACTACTGCGATCGCAGCAACACTTCACAGGTGGCCCATTGTTTTCAGCCTGTTATATACATAGTTAAAGTTGAAGATTATTTGTTCTGGAGCTGCTATGTACGATTTTATTAAACAGTAAGGGATCATTATAAGGGTAAAAAAATATATATTTATATCATTTGTCTTTCAGTTTTCAAGCTAGATCTTTTTTTACTTGTGCAGGTAATAGGAATAACTAGACACATCATTTTATGTAATAATATTCGACTTAAGTTAAAAAAGTACAATATCCCATTCAACTGAAGAGCAAAATTGTATATTAGGTTATAGAGTGGTACATTCAAGATTTTTATTTGTTGCATTGTGGTACATCAAATATATTATATAGTTATATAGTGATACATAAGGTTGTATACACAAGCTCTGTGCAGCACCTAAGAGAGAATCCCTTTACTTATTTACAGTGCTGTCACTGATAAACCACAAGGGATGCCGTAGCTGTGCTCTGGATATGAGGCTTCTAACACGGCTGGGGACAGTGGGATGATTATCCACACTGACTGATGTCCTCCAGTCGTTAGCTGCACTGTGACACTCTTTGCCCATCGAAGACAAGAGAAAAGGCCTCTGTTAAAGTGCTTAAGTGTATCAGCCTGCAGAGTTCCTGTATCTCTTAAGGCTGATGGCCTGAAATCAAAGCTTTTTGAAAATAATTTCAAGTTTGGTTGGTTACATGCTATTGGTTGGTTATAAGCCTGGTTACATGATATTTTCCTAAATTGAGTTTTAGTCAATGTATTCCCATATAAATAAATACTAAAATCATGGTTACTGTTTGTATCCCCACATGATATTTGAACAGTCGGGCATATTTGTTTCCCAATATAAATCTTTCAAGCCAAATGCTTTTTAAAATATTTGTAGCCCACAAAAAGTATTAATTTTGATAGCTTGGCATATAATATTGGCAGTGTGGGGACTTATTTGTTTTTTAAAAAAAGCCGATTTACCCCTGGATTGTAGCCCTTTTCATTTGGCGGGACCACAAGACCATATGCTCCATTTCTGTGGCTTCGTGGCCTCTGCTAACTGCTTTAGTGTGTACAGCATGGAAACTATTTGG
Source organism: Hyperopisus bebe (assembly GCA_026777045.1). NCBI lineage: Eukaryota > Metazoa > Chordata > Actinopteri > Osteoglossiformes > Mormyridae > Hyperopisus > Hyperopisus bebe. The sequence continues at coordinate 26,105,244 of JAODJW010000040.1, forward strand.
TGCCAAAACTTAACAACATCAGCTCTGCACTTAAAATGAATAAATTGTGAATAGCACATTCAGCTAATAAAACGGTCCATGGTTTCAGCAAAGAAACATTATTGAATTGAGCTAACCAATAATGCAAAGGCAGACTGCAGTAAACAGTAAATGATTATTCCACAAACTGAAGATGATTAAAATCCTGCACTAAGTATGGTGATATCATATTATATTCAGTTACAAAAGAAAGGTTGTTGCAATATGATGCTCTAAAAATCAGAAAACATTAGATTTAAACAAATAAATAAATAAATAGACAAACAAATAACTATGAAATGCACAGTCTTGGCTAACGGAAATAGCGCTTCTTATAAATTGATGCACGTGATGTATGGTGTCATTTTCAGCACATATATCTCCAACAAACATTTATGAAAATGTCACTGACACCATCTGTGCAGCTACCCAGACCCCGCTAGCAAAGCAGTACAGTTTGCTGTTTACTGACCCAGTTTGCCACTGTAGTGTTGGCTAAAAATAGTCCCGTTAAAGAAATTTCCATTAATTCTGCACTGCTATTTTAGCAGTTTTAAAGTAGTTTATTTTTTATGGCTGATTATTGATTGTGGCCAGAATGTTCCTGTTACAAACACACATCCTTGATGACTGTGCTGCATATTGAGTGTCTGCAGCATGCTCTTTGTTCAATCATCTTTAGACCTTCCTGTCAGTACAGTATGACTCTCAATGGGGCACTCTTTGCCTTGGCAAAAATGGGAAGAAATGCATCTTATGTAATTTATAGCTACTATTTAGAGAGACAATACATTGTATCCATTTGTTTATGACCGGCCACCTCCCATGTTTGATATCTGGATCGCGTATCAGCCATTTTCACAAAATGATTGTTAATCGTGGTTTATACATGTGTTGTGGATGTAAATGACTGTAGTGGAGCTCGATGAGTCAAATGAAATGATTGCATCACGCGTTGAAGACAGCACAAGAGTTCATTTTGTTCCGTAAACTGGAGACTGAGACTGGGTTTAGCTAATTGTATCTGACGTCCCAATGGTAATAGAGCGGCTCATCTCCAGACTGTGCAGAACCCTGGGGACAAAATGAAAACACCCTAGCCACCCCCTCCCCAGAGACTCACCTGTCCAAGATACAACTGTTTTTTCGCAAATGTAGGCCACTCCAACCATAATAGGGGATGTATTCCTTGAAGATCTATGTTCAACAAACACGAATTGTTAACCAAACTAAATGTTTTCAGATTAGATTATTGATTTGTTTTCAGATGTTTCTAACCAAGGTGACCCTGTTTGTTTGCAAGAGTTATTGAGGTCAGTCCTTGGATGAAATCCAGATATTTTTAAAAAGTGCCTGCTGCTACCATAAACAAATGACACAAATGACCAAATCCTTTATGTAAAGTATACATAGGAAAAACTCATTATATGTCATCGTTGGATATTAAATCTAAGCACACATACTGGAACAAAGGTAAAACACCCCCATCCCAACAACTAAACCTATAATTATGTTTGATTTATCATGTTCGTGCTTTACCAGTGTTTCTTACTGTTATGGGTAAGTTGCATTCTGTTTTAGTGAGATTTTTTATATGTTTACAATTACAGTTATTGTTTTTCATAAACTCCTGCTTTATATATAATTCTGGGTTATGTAATTTGTGTTAAATTAATGCCTGTCAATAGTTATCCATGCAGTCCTGGGAGAAATATGAACATTTCCAGTGATAAATGATTATAGACCATAGCTAGACAACCTATTGGGCAAAATAAATAGGCTTTCATATAAATTTACATTGGAAACTGCTGCCATCAGGAGAAGGGAAGCACTTTATTGAATATGTAGTGCTGACTTGACTGTAGAGTCCACTGAGAGGGAATAGCACATCCAGCCAATTAAATCAGGGGCAAGTGGCTGACATTATCAAAGGCTTAAATAGAATGAACAAAAACTATGTAAGTTTTTGTTCATCCACTTTTTTCCAGAAGGAAGTATTTTTACCAGTGCATGTAAACAAACAAACAAACAAATGAATGAATGATTTAATAAGTCAACTGGCACACACGTATATTGACATGTATATGTTAGATTTGTATAGTAATTCATAAATTCAATTTATTTATTTATCCCTGCTTGTATTTTTATTTCTGCTATTCCTTTTTCTCATGTATGGTCGTCATGCAGAATTTATGGCAAAGATATCCACAAATGTGCTTGAACACATGCAATATTAAAACCGAGGATCTATACTCACCTGCTGCTCAGCTAAAACTGGTGGCCACTTGGGGATACAAAACGTACCAAGAAATGTTTTGAAAAGAAAAAAAAAACATTATCCACCCTTACAGAAAACGAATGACTTGGACCTGGGTGGCAGTTTTTCACTTAGGCAAAAGCAGACAGCCTTTTCCAGATGAAAGAAGGCTGATGTCAAAAATTGGCTTTTCCATATGCAACTGGCATGATGATGTACACTGGGGACCATACAACTGAAAGGGCTGTGGAAACAAACTATGCAGGGTTTTCTCCCGAAATATGAGGCATTTAAATTTTCCATACTCAACATCTGGAAATTTTCCAGTTACAGATCTTCGATGGGTTTGTATTTTACTTCATGACAATCTTGGGAAATGTGAATGGAATGTTAACATAACACTAAATCCCCTTCAACATGCTGCTTACGTTTGTTTGTTTATGAACTTGTGTGATTCACCAGCAGAAAGCACACTTTGGTAGGCTTGCATCAATCCATCTGGGGCAAACACGATTAGCCTTATGGTCTAAGTACAATAGACAGTATGTTAGCACTGGGCTTACTTGCCATATGGTTACTTTCACTGTGAGTAATTTATCAATTAAGTGACCACATGGCAGATTCTGGTTTTATAAATGTATAATCCAGTGTAAATTTTAATCAAAATATTGTACAAACAGTTTCTACAAGATATGTTCCCTGTTCTGGTTCAATTCATGTGGAAACACTGAAAGATATTTAGAAAGAAACTTTTTTTCCCCCTTATAAAACATTTAACTGTTAAACTAGTGACACAATTTAATATTGAATGGCTATGGGGTAATATGATTAATGGAATCACTGACTACATAAACATACTGCAGATGACACTTTCATGGTGTGACAAACCAAGACATGGAGTGTGCAGTCCTCTTCCCCAATACTCATGAGGTATATGAGATGGGTGCTCATTACTTTTGGTAAGCTAGTTTTTATGTACCTGTAGCATGGTATACATACACAGAACACACTGCTGGTCAAGTACATCTAGGACAATCTATCGGACATGAGGAGAAGATTATCCAACCTGCTTGAGAGTCCTTGCTAAATAAACTTCAGCTTGTTTGAAAGATGAGTCAGGTTGAGATTACAGGCTTGCCCTTTGACCTCTGGGCTCCTTCCCTCGACAGTGCAAACCTTTCATTGGCCACTGAGCCCCACCACCCCCCACCCCGTGATTGCATCATACTGTACAGCACTTGCTCAATGATCTGCTCCTCTCCTCCGAGGGATTTAAGGAAAACAAAGCGGCCAATTATTGCAATCACAAAGTCCATTTTTCTTTGCGAGGCAGCGGAGTATGTTATTATTATTATTGTAAACTTTTCAGTGTGAGTTATGGCACACAACATTCGCTCCCTTTGAGAATTTGCTGGACGGGGGCCACTGCAGCTGGAAGCCATCGTGAGCTCCAATTACTGTCTGTCTGTGTCAACATCTGGAAACCACTTCTGATGTTTGGGCAGTCTGCGTTCTGGAGCGAGCAGTGCTTTTTAGCCATATAAAGCCTGCCTGATCGGCAGTGGAATGTGGAGGACAGAGGTGCACACAGGCCCTGTGGATATCTTTCAGGTCGGCTTGACGTTGACAAATGGCTGGAGTGATCCATTAAAATGAAAACACGGATAAGAAATGGGAAGCACGTGAATGCTATTACCAGCAGGACCCCGAAGGACTGCGAAAGCGTCGGATAAGATCCCCGCTTTCGCTGCTTGAACAACATAACCTGGCCTTTGCAACCTTGAGCTTCCAAATACTGAAAGAGGTCTTGCTCTGGATAAACAGGATGGACATGTCAACTTCCTCTTTTGTAACTGGACACCAGTTTGGTGGATTGGGAGGTCCTGCACAAACTCAAATGCCCACCTTCAATGCTATTTTTCTTAGCTTTTAATTTAACACATACTTCCAATGTTGACTTGACATAATAAAAATTGATTATTTTTGAGGAGGGGAATGGAAACTATAAAGCAATAATAATCTAGGAAATAAATGATCATGATTTCTTATAACTGAAATTTCTGCATGTGTGCAGTTTTTGGCAGTGTATGTGGGACTCGTGTTCTCTCTCTGGATTTGCAAGGGTTTCCTCTGGGCATCCAGTCATGATTTGGATTTAAATGTCCTTCATTGTAACAGATGTCATTTTAACAGTGTGATGGGTGTGAAGGTTTTACATATGTACATATGTTTTAATGTCAATATTATTGTTATCAATAGTTTATCATTCGTATCTATCTATATACATTAAGACCAATGTGCTACACATTTATAACTATTACCATTTACCATTTCTACTTCAAAGTCACAAGTCATTCTTGCTCATATTGTTATGTATGCATAGTGCTAGCAAGACATACACATGAAGTAAATATCCACAAATAAGCCCCAAATATTGTTCAAAAGAACAAACATGCCCTGTAAATGTAGGAACATACTTTGCTTAGAATGGATATGATGAAATATTTTTATTTCTATATTTGAACGTGCTGCATAAAATCAAAGCTCTGGTACTGATTCTATTTCGATTCTACCATAAAAGCATCCATGGCACAAAGATGTCTTGCAATGCCATTAAAAGACAGCTGTTATAATTTACCACCTGTATTTAAGTATGAGAAGTCATCTAGGCTAGAACCATTAAGACCATGAAAATAGCATCTAATTGGAAAGTGCCAACAATGATGTCACCTTTTGCCATTTAATCACATATACAGTATGCAGAAACAGTTTAAATTTTGGAAGCACACTGCACCACCCACGAATAAGTGGATTCATTGTTTTCTTAGGCCAGTGTTTCCCAATCTGGTCCTCGGGGACCCACACACATTACATGTTTTTGCTCCCTCCCTACCCTACCAGTAGGGAGCTGGGAGGGAGCAAAAATGTGGACTGTGACAAGAAGCTGGGAGGGAGCAAAAACATGGACTGACTGTGGGTCCCTTAGGACCGGATTGGGAAACACTGTCTTTGGCCCATCGATATCATCATTCCATCAAACGTGGTGGTAGCACTCCTTAATTACACAATTAATTTACATATGTCACATATTGATTCATGGACCTGGAGTGTCATCTAAACTGCCAGAGGAACGTTATGTGCAGTAGGTTGGTGAAAATGATGAGAATACTACCTTGCTGGGTGTTTAGACGTTAATTTAAATGAGCTCTTCAAAATGTCTGCTTTGTCTTGAAAGTAGCGCTGACCCAGTGGCTGTAGCCTCTGTGGTTTGGCCCGTCTCCACACTGCTGCATGACAGTCTGGAAGTCCCTCGCCCCATGATGAGAGACCCAGAATATAAACACACGGAGAGTGTAATGAAGATTAAATGGAACGAGCCAACAAGCGAACCATTGTGTACTTACCTGCGGTTAAAAAACACAGGGCCTGGATTTCATTAGGCATTCTGGGAAGTCCAATTTATTGAATCTTAAAGAAAAGAAACAGTATATAACCCTTGGCATGGAAGGAGGTGGATTCCATTGCCAGAGACGAGCACTTATTTTTCATAAAAATCTGCAAAACCACAAAAACGAGCGGCAGTGGAAAATATCTTGCCGCTTCGCAAAGCCGAGAGTTCACTGGGACTTGGAACCTGTGTTTGTTTGTGTGTTCTCACTGAGGGCCAAGGTCAGCCTTTGAAATCCCTGCAACTGTCGTTTGTGTTCTTTTTTCTTCGTTTAATGCATGCAGCAGTTTTCGCAGACGTGGTAATAAGACTTTAAAGTAGCAATGATCTGCCTCTCCAGCTACATAATATATTTAGCCACACGATACTCTGTACAACAGAAACACTGTGAAATATAATAACAAAGCATAAGCATTTTTAGTGTTACATCACTGTGGTTAGGAAAATATTAATTTCCTTCACAGCCATTTACTTGTGACTGTGCAGGGCTTTGCATAGGAGTTTTACGCTTTTTTGGCTCATATTTGAATAATTTATTTTGAAAATAAATCACCATCCCTTAATAAATACACACTGATTTTTTTTGTCCCCTTTACATTTAGATGTTACAAGTCTTAAGTCTTTAGCACCAAAAGCATTAAATGCTAGGCATACAGATTAACGACCCATTTGCAGTGTAGTTATTGGAACATTGCCTATTGCAGAGGATCGGCAATCAGTGAAGGTCTTATACCATCCCCTCCGCCGTCATCATCTTAAATTAGGTGCTAACGATCTGTACCCTTATCCATCCCTAATTAGTGTCAGCATTATGGTTTTTTCCCCAACAGATGCATATTTGGACCCCGGTTGAGGCCATCTTTTTGCACTTCAGTTGCAGGTCACGGGAGACAGGCACCAGGCAGAATATATGAGGTGATAACAAAGGACAGTTGGGAAAATAAACCAGATAGTAAATAAATAAATAACGACATTTAAAAATGAGCCCATTGTTCCTGATGAGGTTTCATGCAAGACTGGCTATGACTGTAACAGCTATTATAGGAAATCCTGGATTATACCCCCAAGGCTGCCATATGGAAATCTCATTGGGTTTCTGTCCAAACCTTCTCTTAAAAAAGGAAACTTGCATTCCTGCACATTGGAGTCATGCAGTATCAAGTTCGATCGACTTTGGCAGGACCTTAAAAAACACAGATGTAGGCTTTCTCAGTCCCCCGCCGCTCCACATCCTGCTGGGCTTGTCTGGTTTGGCCACTCCATAATAACCTATTAAACCTTGAAATAAGATACAGCTTTCCAGGGTTCACTGCTCCTCTAACCGAGCACAAAGGCGTGATTACCTTCCCACTGCACTGGCAGAGAGGAGCATGTTTGTGAAAATGCACGTTTACTTTCAGACAAGCTCGGTCGACTTCTTTTTTTAATTCCAGTGGCATTGTACGGACTATCTGCATTTATGAATGTGCACCAGAGGCTTTGATGGACAAATGACAGCATTCGCATTAGCATTAAGCAAAGCCTCCTCAGGGAGTGATCCACTGATATTTTGCTTCAGTTTCCTAGCACACACCTGGTGGAAGCTTTGGCAACGTCGTATGTTTATCTCCAAGTTCACAGTTACAGTCAAGACTGTAAAACCACCATGTTCTTCAGCTGAATCACATTAAGGCATTTCTTTAACACTTAGCTGATTGATAATCGGCATTCTTCTGATGTCCATCGATTTTCCATAACTGCTCAGACAATGAAGGGTCATTGGGAGGAAGCACAAGGTAGGGTATGAGGTGTGCCATCGCAAGGTGTGCCATCGCAAGGTGTGCCATCGCAAGGTGTGCCCAAGAACAATTTGGAGGACTGTTCAGAAGAAACCCACACAAACAGGGAGAACATGCAAATTTTACCCACACACAGAGCCTGAATGAAAGGTATAAAAATATGTAAGGTATGCGCTATAAAATTACAGGAAGGTATAAATATACTGTATACAAGGAGGTATAAGGTATAAAATCACAGCATCGCACCCAGGACATGTGCTTTCTTTTACATTAAGAATTTTATATTCAGTACAAATACGAGAAGGATACCGACATATTGCTAATGTCTCGACATAATAGTAGAAGACAATAGAAGACAACAAACATTAAATGCAAGCACAGACAAAGTTATTATGTCATTGGAAGAGATTATGGAAAGCAAAGGCTTGAACATTAATCAATATCTTACTTTTCCCCTTTGGAAAGTTGCTTTTTATGTTGCATCTTTACTGCTCATCTACAGCACTTCTGGAGTCTGTGAACGTCCCCTATGTGCTGTGATTAAGCAGCTTTAAGTGAAGAACAACCGCAACGTGGGAACTTGCATGAAGCCCTCGCAGCCAAGGTACCGCTGATGGGTTTGGCAGAACATCTCACAGGTCTAGATGTTTCTAGAATCTACAGTGATGGATAATGCATATTTTTAATTAACTGAGAGCAGAATAGAGAAACAAACTGTGTAGTTCTAATACTCATAGAAGCAGATTTCTGGGGGTGTAATGCTATGTATACTGATACTTGTAAAACATTGTCAGCTTACATAAAGACATTACTTCAAATTCTTTTTGACTTTACAGTTATTTGTCTGTCCGTATACAATGTCTGCAAAGCAATATCCATATCTATAAAAGTTATTTCCAGATATCTTTTAATGATTTGAAACATTTAAGGGAATTTATATGTAGTATAGATTTAGTCTGATTTATGGATATATTAAATTTTAGAACATGTGCACTTCAATTTTAGATGTTTCAAAATGACAAAGAAATATTGCAGCGCATCAAATATAGCATAAATACTATATTTAAAGAAGTTTCATGTCAAGAATTCATTTGGCTCCAGATTTCAGTGTTTGCTCAGCACTCATGATACATAAAACCAGAGTAAAGGAAGAATAAAACACTTAAAATAGATACGTTAATGGTGTAAATTCTGCTCTAACACATGAGGTTAAGTGCCATACTGATTTACGCATGACTGAAGAGAATTTGAATACAATGACTCTCATTTTATAAGATATAGATGGAGTTAAGTGTGTCTCCATTGCTCATTTAAACAAATAATAACTGCAATTCATAGTATTTTTTCCTCTTCTGTTCTGAATGAACATTTTGTGGGTTTGGCTGACAGCACACTTCTCATTGTGTCATTTTAGCCCAGATGTTCCTCACCAATGGGCTGCTTTGCATTTAAATTGGATTTTTGCATAGAGTGTGCAGACAACTTCCTTTTCATGTTCGTCAGGCAGACCAGTCAGCAGCAAAAAGCTCAGAGAATTTGGAAAAGGATATTTTCTGGGAATAATGTTATTCATTCATTTCTGACAGTTTAACTTTGTACAGAAATCCATTGAAAATGTATTGCACAAATTGTTTTTTTATCTTTACAGTTACATTCCTTTATTTGCTTTTAGATTCTCTGTTATATTTAAAACATACATTCATTTAATCTCACGTCAACCCTGTACAGAAAGAAAAATAATGTGTTAAATCTATGTAGGCAAGCTTGAGATCTGATCTGGATACTCCAGTATCAAATCCCACTTAATGAAGTGCTGAGATTTGCTACATTGACCTTTGCAAAAACATAAGTATACCAACCTAAATGTATATGGAAAACATCCACTGTCAGAACAATGTCTGATATGGCAGCCAGTGATATCCAAGTGCATGTAAATAGCCTTAATTCATAGATTGGGCTATGTAAACCAACTTTAATGCTTAATCAAATCAGCATTATTTTATATCTATCCTGTATTTGTCTGGATACATTAATTCTTTTTTTATGCCTGATTCCGCTTTACCTTACTTTCAGATTTTCTGGATGTTCTGTATGTTGGAAGTGTTTCAAACATCTCAGCAGACATATATAGATGGACCATAACGGGATCGTCAAAATCCCTACTAGACTGTGGAACACTGACAAAAATTGATCTCATCTTTTGGGCTACAAGCCCAGCAGGGCAAACACCTTAGCAGAGTGGCAGTATAAAAAGTCCAGAGTCTGTACTGTACTCTGTACTCTTATTAATAATTTTTTAATCACATGGCACTAGTCAGCTAGTACAATATATGGAGGTCCAGAGTAGGTTTCATGCTATATTGGACAACTACAGACCTACCCCTCCACCTTTCAGTCTTAGTAGACCATCATAGTACATCATGTATTGCCCCTTGCACATAATAAGGACAATCTACTTATGAATCATCTTCCAATTATCTTCGCTATCATCCAGCCCAACCTTGAGGTGTGTGATGATCAGTATAATGACACTGAGACTCAGTGAGTCATCAATGCAGTGTCTCTGGGACACCAGATTCCTCTTCTCTCATTCTCAGAATGATGTAATACACCTGTTTTTGTTGTTTTTATATTTGATTCGTTAAATATATTTCTGCTTACCTCATGAGTAAAATAGGTCATTTCGAAACATTTTTGCAGTTTTTACATGCCACCTGCTTTTAGATGTTAGATGCTACTTGCTAGTCTCCAAATGAACTCCTTTTGCCTTCAGAACTGCCTTAATTCTTTGTGACATACACTCACCTAAAGGATTATTAGGAACACATTTACATTTACATTTACAGCATTTGGCAGACGCCCTTAGCCAGAGCGACTTACATAAGTGCTTTAAGACTCT
>JAODJW010000040.1:26147323-26159079 GCA_026777045.1 Hyperopisus bebe
GAAGCTGTATCAAGACTAATATGGTCCAGCAAACTGTCTCTATATTGGTTGATATTAAGATTATTTTTATTTTTCCAGTTCATGAGGACAGTCTTCTTGGCAATGCATAAAGCCATGTGGATTGTGTTCCCACAGTCGAATTTCCCTTTCAACTTCCTATTCCATTCTCCGAGTTGCTATCTTGAACTCATATTCAGCCCGTATCCGTTCTGCCCTTTCTCCACGCTCCATCTCCAATCGCGCTAGATGCACCCTCCACCAAACTTCATCTCTCGAGCCAGAAGATAACAGGGACAGCGGGTCAAGCCATAGCAAGGCTTAGGAGGATTCACCTCGGTGCACACTATGGCGCCAGAGGTAGCCAGCTCCAGCTTCTGCTCAGTTGTATCAGCCATTTTGAGTAAAACGTCCTGCTCAACCCAACCATCTGCTCCACAAGAAGCCTTTTAATGTCCTTTTTAAGCATGCCCCTACTTACTGGCACACCTAAGTGTGCCCCGATTTCTAAAAGGTCATCTTTACGGCACAAGTGCAACTGTTCTACACTAGGAGTGTTTAAAAACAAATGTACATCAAACTGAGCCATTACATGTAGAAGCCGAGACACTGACAGCTAAGGTGAGAACACCAGAGAGAAGATGACTAATGCTGCACCAGGTAAAAACACCATACACCCCAATCAGCTCCAAACCAGGACTAGGTTATATTTCCAGCCACCACACCCAGTAGATCTATTTGACTAGGATGGCCCTCACATCCACAGTCAGACTGCCAAATTTAGGAAGTAATATCCCGGACGAGCCCCCAATAAATGTTATGCGCCCTTGGCATAACATCTAGAGATGGAGGGGCATCAATAACATTTAAGTGGCGGACAGTAGGAGGAGCACCCCAAACAGATAGTCCATACACACACACACACACACACACATATTCAGTTCTAGAGCCGGGGAGCAAAGACAAGACATTTATTTCAGCGGAAATACTCAGCAGAAGTTTAACTAATCACAAAACACGCTAAAAAAGAAGAGGGACTGGACTTTGGACTGCACAAAAGGAAAGAACACAACAAAACCTAACAGCTTGCTTAACAAGTGTTACGTAGTTTATCTAACTCGATAAAATAAGCAAAATAACACCTAACTAGTCTAAACACTAACTTTAAAACATAACATACAGGTGGTTGCGCTCACCCCTCTACCTAGGGTGTCTTAACTCAGGCTCAAACCTACGTGAAGGGAGTATAGGCGTGCTCCTGCTCTGGAACAGAACAAGCCAGGACAAACAGGCACATTACAGATGGCAGACAGCTGGAGAAAGCCGTCCTCCTCCTGTGGTTCCTGGGCAAGATGTAAGGTGGCAGCTCCTCTCAGCACGATGGTTGGCCGATGGAGACGTGCGACGTCATCGGATGAATGTAATGATTGGCCGACGGAAGTTAGCTGGATATGATTTGCTGCCAGACAATTGAGGATCGTTCTCCTGTCAACAAAACGAGGCATGTGCGCACAGAACATGCAGACAGACACACACCCGCAAGCAACAATATTCTTTATTAAATTTGAATGGGTCAAACACAATAGTGCTTGTCTCTGAGGTGATTTTAGGGAGTAGCTTTGAGGCACATGCTGAACGGGCTTGTTGAGCTAGAATCTTTCCTTCTTTACCTCCATATTCAAAGAAAAGTTCTTTAGATTGAGTAATTTGCCTCTGTGCTAAGTTTGTCAGCCACAGGCCATGTTCTGAAAATAGTTGAAGTCATCTGTTGTAGAGAGTGGGGGAGGGGTGGAAGCATATATTCCTTCAAGATTTAACAATTCACCTGGTATCTCTGAAAGCCCACCATTTTCAGCCTTACTTAATTAGGTGACATGAGAGATTATCTGTCCATGGACAAAGGCTGTAATAACCTCCCATGAAGCTAAGTTCGCACTACACAATTTTAGCCTCGATTTTCCACTCAGCTACAGTTTTCGTGGGATCGCCAACAAAACCCCTAGATCAGAGGCAAATCAGTGTGCGATCAGCACTGAGAAATCAGCGCTTGATCGGTATGTGTGAACTGCTCATAACACTACCTGAGTCACCAGTGCCTTGCAGATGCCAGTCAGATATCTAGCAGTCTAAATATCTGGGCCTGTCATCAGTGCCAAATCCTGTAGGTGTGATAGGAACTGCGACTGGCAATGAGCGCGGCGAAAAGCTACTGCAGCTTACTGCAAAAACATGATGTCCCCATTAGGATGTTGAAACCTAGTCAATACTTGGCAGCTTTTGATAGGCATATTCATGCCTTTCACATTGCACAAATGTCATGTTAGTGAGCTAAGTTATGTATGCTGGAGCTCGCTACAAAGAGACATAACTTGAACGTGAGGGCAGACGGAAAGAGCGAGAAGGGGGAGGAGAGAAGGGAAAAATATATAATAACAAACAACCAAACAAATACAAAAGTAGAAAGAAAGTCAAATAACCCAACCATAATCCCAGGTGTGGCTATACCCTGAATGACACCTTTTATGAGAACCAAAAATGGGTGGCTTTTTCCTTATGAAGAGTAGAAAATAGAACAATACATAAAAAACCCTTAAACTGTAAAAGAACAGGTCCACAGAGAATCATCATGTCTCCAAACATGCTACAGTTAAGCCAGTGAGTACCACTATAGTGAAATTAATGACAATAGTGCAAATAAAACATAAATCTCTATCACATGGATGCTTAATGATCGTGATCATTGACACAGTGATTGTAAACCTTAATAACATGCCATTGACTATTACACCCAGAATGTATGTAAACATCAGTGTTTGCCAGTAAGCAGACATAAATCTACAGAAACTTTAGCTTTAAAGTTCAGGCAAGGATGTTGTACAACACCAAAATAATCAGGCAGAAAGAAGACTGAAAAATTCCAATGGCTAGCAAGCCTCAGGTAACTAGCAGTTGGCTAATAATAAGTAACAGAAAAAATATATAATAAAGAAGGCAGACTCCAAGATAGTAAACTTGCACCCGTGGAGAAGGCTGGGTACACACTGCCGCTATGTAGGCTTTGGCATCTACCACCAAAGAAAATCTTTTCTTATCTCCCTCTTTTGTTATGATGGTTAGCCTAGCAGGGAACAGCAAGGCTGGCTTAAAGCCCAGGTTGTGCAGTTCTGCCAGGAATTCACGGTATTTGTTACATTGTTCTATCACTTAGAGAGCATAATCATCATATACGGCATTGGGGCTGCTTGCGTACTGCACATCATGTCTCCTGGCTTGTACATCTTTTCCTTCTGCTGGTAGCTGTGCACTCGGATGATGACGGCCCTCGGCCTCTCACCAGGCTTTGGTTTAGCCATGAGTGATCTGTGAGCTTGATCCAGTTCAGGTGGAGAGGGCAAAACATTATCGCCCATGACTTCCACTAGCAGCTCTACAAAGAAAGTCGCGGAACGAGGGCCTTCAATAGATGCCGGTAGTCTAACTATTCTGATATTGTGCTATGGGTATGGGTCCGTAACTTCAGTTAGCATCTTAGCATTGTAGCGCAGGTGGTTTCCAGAGCCAGTATGCGCTCTTCATGTTGGTTAAAGTTGGTCTCGAGAGCCACAAGTTTCTGGTCTGACATTGTAGACTGAATTCACTCTAGCTTTGTTTCAAGAGCTGAAAAAGTAGATTTAAATTCCATAGCAAGTGTCTTATGGTGCTTCTCCAGGAAGTCAACTATGGAAGCCATTTAAAGTTCATTGACTAAAGCCTCCATGATGATAGCAGTCGTGTCTTTTCTGCCTTGTTTACTCGAGTTGGAGGCCATGTATTTATAGTTTGCCATTTAGAATTATGTTAATTCAATGGTGAAACATAATAAAGCTAATCGTTTTTTAAAAACAAGAATGTAAAAAATATGGAAACAAGATTCAACACATGCCTACCCCATCCCATATCCAAACCAGAAGTCACCACCCCAGTCTGCCAATCCAAAGTTATTGGCCCAAACCTCCACGCAAAGTTGCATAGGCGCATCAGCCACAACAGCCTAACAAGATCGAAAGCCGTCAGGAACTCGAATCTCATCCACTCCGAGGGTCTTTTAGCTGTGTCACTGTCTTCCCCAAGTCCCTCTCCAAGAGGAGTGAAGAGATCATGCCCAATCCAATCCATGATTTTAGTGATATGGAATGTAAAATGTACATACTTGTGTCGAACACGCTGGTACGGAGCGGGGAAGCAATCACAGGAGTCCAGGGATTTGGGGGAACATGGCATTTATTTGGGGAGAACACACTCAGGAACATGGAGCAACAAGCAGGATTGTCATCGATGACTGGACTGGGGAAACATTTACTGAAATGCACTTAAATACACACACCAATTAAAACTAGACACAGTTGATAACAAGAGGATTCCACAGGAGGTAAATGAGGGGGCGTGGCACACAGGAGGATCGGAACAATTGGGACATGACAACTTGTTACATCCAAGATAAATTTTTCCAAAAGTATTAAGATTTCCTCCATTAGCTTAACATGTTTTACCGGAATTTACAGCTCCTTTAATATCCATGAGTAACTGCATGATCATCCATTTTTGAATAAATCCTAGTTTTGCTGTCAGTTTAAGTACTTTTCCTAAGTCAACAGGAAATCCTGGATAACTATCTATGCTCACTCAGTTCTCTGCATATATTATGTAATTCTCTCTCTGCATATATTTCCTTTATAACGGAAGGGTATGCACCATCATAATTATGTAACAGGTACGGGTATGTTAAAGACACGCGCTTTTGATTCTTTTACTCTATCTGAAACTCCATCTGACCAATCAAAAATGCATTTAGATTCCTTCAAGATACATTATGTAAGTGGCAGAGATCTCACCAGATAACAGGCAACCCTGCCTGTTAGTGCAGCCACAATGAAAATTTCACTCAGGGTATCATCAGATGTCCTGTAGCTGAACTTCTCAGTTCCTGCCTGGCTACCCTATGATGATTAAAGAAAATGAATGGGTGGAGTGTGGTTTTGACCGTTATGGCCTGATTACAACTCTGCCTATCAGATTATCAGGGATTTTACAGATGCCATACACCTGCCTGTGCTGATTCCACATGCTAAAATGATGGATGAACATGTGACTCTTCAGGTGACATTGGACACGTTGATAAGAAAATCTGTGGGTGGCAGATAAAAAGACACCATTGTTGATAAGGCAGTTACAGAATGTTCTTTTTTCAGTGACTGACCTGAGTAGTGGTATGATTTTTAAAGTTTGACGCAAGTTTATGTCATGTGATTGGTTTTTAAAAATAAAACATGTTAGTACAGGTAGCCTTGTAGCTTCACACCACCAGGGTTTACATTTACTTTAGGTAGCAGGCAACAGACAAAACAACATACCTGTACAACTGAGAAAGCAGGGTGAGCCAGTCCCTGCAGCAACTGGCATTAAAGGCCTTACTGAAATGCTTAATTGTGAGATCTCTCAGGAATTTGAACCAATGACCTTCTGATCACAGGAATGGAGTCCTAACGCACAGAGCCACGCGCTTCTCTGAGAAAAGGTTAGGGGTTCAAAACCTGCCACTGCCCTGCGTGTGTGTAGAGCAGTGTTTTTCAACCTTGGGGTCGCGACCCCACATGGGGTCCCCTGAAATGTCTAGTAATTGATAAAAAAAATTACTTATAAAAAATATTTTTTCAATTATTATTCTTTTAAAAATTATGACTAAAACATCACATACAATCTTAACAGTATTTTTTCACGTTCATAAATATCACTAAATATTAGAGATGCACCTATCCGATATTCGGCCATGCGTAACCGATCCACATCCTATACTTACTTATTTAGTTTTTAGCAATCTCTAAAAAGATAGCTCATATTTTGTGTTAAATCTATTTGTTCAATCAATCGCATGATAGCTCTTTCGCATTTTGCATGTTTTTTAACGGCATTCAAATTGAACGCTAACGCTGCCCCTCAGTCTTTTTTGCTACTCAGTGGGTGTGAGTACAGTGACTTCTGCCTGCTGTGACATCATGCGCATACCCTTCGCAGTACAAGGAGCGTAAGGTAAGACGTAACAATCTGGGATTATTTTACGCTTTTAACAGAAACCAGTGGCACAGAAATTTGCAATCTTTGTAAAATAAAGTTTTGAGAGGTGGGAATAGCGTTTAATGGACAATCCCACTTAAAGCGCACGCAACTGCGAGACAAAAAAAGCAATGGATGATCTGGGAGTCACTAACTTGGACTGGTTTGCGAATTCGCTGCAGCTTGTGATACAAGAGGTGTTGCCATCACAATAAAGTGTAACTACACTGACGCAAATGGGAGAAAAATTGTGTTAAAATTTTAAGCATTTGCCACTTGTGTATACTTGAAGATATTCATATTGAACTGCAAATGCCTCAAAAATGCTTAAAACAAGACGTACAAATGAGGTGGAACAGTATGTATGTTTGTAATAGCCTAATTAAATATTTTGTCATACATTTTTTCCCATCTTTATTTACTAGCTCAAAAGAATTGATATATAAAGTATAACAAAGTAAAAAGTGCACTTGCCTCAGAATTTGTATCGGCAGTTGTGTATCGGAATCGGATCTGCCCATCCCTAATAAATAGGAGTTCAAATAAAATCATTGCGATCACCTTCAGCCTTGTAAAGACAAGCTCGCCTAACTGTACATGTGACTTTGTGCACTAATTTGGCTACTCTGTATTTGCAACACACTATAACAAACATGATTAAAAACTAATTCTAGAAAAGAAAAAAAAAAAAAGGTCTATGGGGTCGCCAGAAATTTGTGATGACAAAATGGGGTCACAGGCCAAAAAAGGTTGGGAACCACTGGTGTAGAGTTTGTGTATGTTCCGTGCTTTTCACTTGGGCTTCCTCACACACTGCAAAGCCCAAAGCTCTGCTTAGGGCAAGCTGCTGTCACGAAACTGCACAGCGTGAGAGTGTATTGCCCTTTACTGACAAATAGACTAAAACCTTGTCAAAGATAAGTTGTTGGAAGGATGAATGGATTAAATTCAACTTATAAAACTAGGACAAGCCTGTGTTGGTGCGGAGTGACAATTTGATAATAATCAGTCTCAGAGTCTTCGAGAGTTCTTTGGAGAGTATGCTAGCTTCTGTGTTATCTGAATCACCACGAGACAATTGCTTTAATAAAAAGACATTTAATTGCGCAAAACACTAAAGTACAACAAACAATGGACAAACCTCATGAAGGTATGAAGCAGGTTGAAAAGGGCAGACGTGATATGAGAGTATGTGATGTATGCAATGTAGGAGAGTGTTTGTGGAACGGGTGTTCAGATCTTACATAACCACAGCTTCCTGTCGATTCTTGCCCTGAGGGGTGGCCCTTGGAGCCAGGAACAAAGTGGTTCCAGTGGCAGAGCCCCCTGGTGGATGGTACGGTATCTACATTGGCCAGTGGACAACCTTAGAAAACTGATGGTTCCATGCAAGAAACATGCTAATGGGACCAAGGATAATTATATGCATCATTTTTAAATATCACCTCATTGTTTTTCTCTGTGTGAAGATTAGCTCATGCAATCATATTTGAATATTAGTCAGTGATCTTGCAGACAGAATTTTGCGCTCATCATGAAGCAAAAGAACACTTGACAATATGCTAGTTCTGCCAAAAGCATATATTGTGCTACATAATTTGCAAAATTTAAGTGGAATTATATCATTTGACCTTAATGATTATGGTTTACGAAATACCAGTGAAACAAATAGAGTCAGTACTAAGTACTATGTTTTTGTGCAATACACCCTCCTCTGGCAAGGTCTTAGAACTGCAATAAATCAATGATTTTCATAAAGCATCTTCAAAAAAAATTTAATAGTCTAACAAAATACATCAAATATATATATATATATATATATGTTATAATAAAAACCTCTTCAATAAAAAAAGGTTTTGTACCTTAGTACAATAAAAAAATATATACAGGAGGAAACTGCCTTGATGTGTTAAACGCTAATCAAAATTGGCGCTGGAGCTCACAAGACATTACAGGTTTATACCAAAATTAAAAAAAAAAAAAAAAAAAAAAAATCAAGCAGAATATTGGATTATACACGTTGATTCTCAAATGTGCTGGGGAAAAAAGTTTAAACCTCAGAGAAAATAAATAGAAAAATACCATTATAGTTAATTCTACTGGTTTTTACTTCAACTACTGGGATCCAGCTGATATACTAGTATCCTCAGAGCACAGTCAGTTGTCACATGTAAGAATCGAGGAATAATAATTAAAAAATATATAATTAAAAACACACACAATGTTTTGGGTATTTCAAGATCAAAACCAGCCATGGCAAAATAACTCAGAATTCTTTGTAAGGTGCACTTTGTTTAACATTAAAGTAAGGATCAAAACAAATACTTCTGGTACGATCTTTGCGTCAGTGTCAAAATATGCTATTCATTTACATGATTGTCCCCTTTGTTTTTCAAAAAAAGCATACTGCATTGTTTGAAAATGTCAAACAGCTTTTAAGTACCTACCTTGTAATGGCTGATATGAAAAAAGCATTGCATAAATACATACATTCACAATAGCATGGTGCTGAAATAATTAAACTGCGTTAGCAATACGGTGTACCAGTGTCTAGGACAAAGATCCTGGCCTCATGTTTACAGCAAATACAATTCCTTATCCCTGCCAAAACAACAGTAAATATAAAATGGCACTTGAAAGACCACATGCCTGTAAAACCTTCAGAGTGGCACCTCTCTCATTTGAGAACATGGACAGTTAAAGTGGTGTGAGGTACTCTTTTGCCGACTCTTTTGCATGCTATATTTGCAAATCTGCTAGCATGGCAAAGACGAGTATATTTTTACTAGCATGTAAAATCTCTACTTCCATTGGTTAAAATCTGTAGCTGTAGAATATAGTATATTAGTCTAATTGGATAGCCAGAGAAAGGCAGCACCCTTCTGGGCATTATATTGACTAGGGTAGAGTTTTAAATGAACATCCAGGTAATTAAATGTTTGGCTACTGAATCATGGGAAATTAAAAACTGGGAAATTTGGTTTTCTCCAAGATGATCGGGAACACTATCAGTTCAATCTGAAATTCTGCCACAAAATAAGCCCTTGTAAGAAATTATTTTCACATGGAGTAAGAATTTCAGCTCAATCAAGTATTCATTAATTATATATTAAAAATGCGTTTACTTAATATGGCTGTACATACATTCACAAATATTTCCACACAATATATACACTTGAAAAAAAAATCTCTCAAGCATAAACAAGGTACACAACCCAACATCTGCAGATAAAGTGTTGAAGGTGTAAATACCTAATGTAATATGTACATCATTACAAGTTTACAAGCATTTCAAAGCTTTGAACGACATACAGATTGCATAACATGCAAATGTATGACAGACAAAAAAGTATTTGAATTATTCAATTACATAAAAACACAATGTGACACATTTCTAACATGGAGCGCTGCTCACATTATGGAGAGAAATAAGAATACTTTGCTGATGTGCATTTAAGGAGTCCAGTGTATGCATGACGAGCCATTTTCACAACTGCTACAAAACCCGGGAGGTGACAGAGGTTTGACCTGCAGTTAACTACGAACACACATTCAATAGTTCTAACGTCAAAAAACATAGAGTGCCCCTGAGCTAGCTAGAACTCCAGATAGTGCAAACAATGCTGTTGCTGTGGAGACGTCACTCAAGGTGCTAAGAAGCATCACCTGGGGTAACGAGCGGAGAGGAAGCACCACATGGAGCGGGTGTCAGGCTACAGTCAATTCCACAAGGTATCCGGGTTTCTCTCCATCCATTGGATATTTAACTTGATTGTCTCCACTGCTTCACTCACACACCTCATTTCTGAGCTCTTGTCTTTGAGTGATGCGAAAAAGTACTGTACCTGTAAGAGAAAAAAAATTATATATGTGTGGAATGAATACACACTCACACGTACTCACACGTGTGTGTGTGTGTGTGTGTGTGTGTGTGTGTGTGTATATATACATATACATAAACTTTTACCTCCAGACGGGTTTTTACCCTTGTGTTGGAAGTAATACATGAAGTTTTCTTAAATTATTACCTTGTTGTTAGTCTCCCTTTTTTTATGCTACGGTCTTACACGAGCTGGCCGTAACAATATACACACACACGCACTGTGCAGGATGACACACAGGATCATAACAAAGATTTAAAATACTTATACAAAAAAAAAGACTTGGAAAATGAACACTTCCTGACCTCCACAAGGCGCCTTTCTGTGGAGAACTGAGAGGTTGTGGACATTATGATATCTTGCAATGCAAAGGTGCCAATGGGAAATCTGGGGGTAAAACAAAAATCACAAAAAAGTGATACATTGTAGACAAGTGACTAGAGCTCAAAGCTTTCTATTAATCACAGATTTGTATGGTACCAAAAGACCTCTTCCAGTTCACTCACTTCTTAATGATTGTATCCCAGTTTTCCTTCACAAAATTCCATGCGTAGAGGTGGCTGGCAAAGTTCCTGGAGACTGTGCGGAGGATTAAGGGAAGCTCTTGTGTCTGGATGTTACTCCCATCTAATGCATCCTGCATCAGCCTGCAGGGGATATGAAGGGGTAGACCATTCTCAGAAAAAAGAAAAAAAAAAAAAATCATAAAAAAAAAAAATGCACTGCAGGAAGGCATGTGAGGGCAAAACCGTGGTCACAATTCTGGGTGTTTAACGCGCGGCTCTCATGTCGGCCTTTCTGGCTCACCACACAATCTTGCTGATCCTATCTGTGCTGGCCAGGGCCACCAGCATCTTGTGCTTGTCTATGTCGACCATGGAGTACTTGTAGGTGCTGAATAAGGTTTCCCAGCCAGAGTCACTTTGGGCTGCCACTGAGAACACAACTTTCATGATATCACCGGGGATCCTGTAGCAAAGAGGAAAACCATCAGTGCTGGCTGCAGTCGTCTCACAAAGCTAATTTTAATGCAGCCAACACAAACAGGCTGGTAAAATAAAGAGGTGGTGATAAGCAGCATGAGCTGATTACAGTGCATTGCGGCAGCCACCACATGACAAACCACCTCAAGGATGAGAACCTGAGTGCAGCCATGATGCAGGTGATACCTCAGCACCACACCAGTCAAACGAGACAGTGAGTTTTTTTTTTTTTCCCCAGTGGCTGGAGGGCCAATCCTGCCTCCAGCCCCCAAGTTTCCCTGTAAGTTGAAGGACTTCCTTGCAGGGCTCCATGTAGATCAATGTCATACCCAGCCTGAAGCAATTGCAGGTTAAGGGCCTTGCTCAAAGGCCCAAAGTTGTTGAATCAGTCCTGGCATTCACAGGATTCAAACCAGCAACCCTCCCATTGCTGCCACAAATCCCTAGCCTCAGAACCTCCACTCAACCCATAAGAAAAAGGATGATCACTAAATGTTTTTTGCACTTTATCAGATTGACCTAATGAGCAGTTTTGTGTAATGAACAAACCTAAATTAGATATTCCTTTTACAACTTGAACAAAGAAATACAAGCACCTGATCATAGACATTATCTTTTTTAAATTATTATTATTATCATCATCATTAATAATAATAACAATAATTATTAATAAATAATACAATTTTAAAACATAGAAGCACACCAGTGGCCTGTACTACGAAGCGGGATTACTGGCTTATCGGGGTAACTTGTCGGATTTAAGGTACCACAGTTTAAATGGACTTCATATTCGTTCACTTACATT
>JAODJW010000040.1:26161614-26182056 GCA_026777045.1 Hyperopisus bebe
GAGGCTGGCTGCAGCGAGTGCTGCCATAGGATTTAGAATACGGTAAAGAGAAAACTTGCTAAGCTTGATTTTACAGCTTATGGTGTGTAAGATGATTTTTTTTATTTAACTAAAGGAAAAGGAAGAAATGTTTTAAACCACGATAAACTGTTTTTTTTCTGCGCTACATTGACACTTCCGAAGCTTTGGAACGGATATTCCTGCATGTGCTTTGCCGAACAGGGACCCGCCGAATAGAGTTCATAGCAGGATGGCGAGCTGGACCCCTGGAGCAATGGTGAAGGATGAGTAGAGGGAACTTAGAATTTCTTACAGCGTGTGCAGTTAGGATGTGTTAGGATGGACTGAACTGTATATTAACCTTTGGACATTGTTATACCTGAACTGAAGGGTATATCAACCCTTGGATATTGTTATGTCTAAACGGTATACAATGATTTTGTTTTTTCCCTTTATACGTGTTGAATTTTGGGTTTGATATATGGGGGAAGGTTACTGATTTAAAGGAAAGATGAATAGGTGCTAAAGATACGGGATAGAGAATTTAAATAAGGACTTATGTGATTATGAATAGATACAAAATAATTATTTTATGATCTGTGCACCGTCAAAAATTAGCAAAACTGCACTAGGATATAACCAGATTTAGATTTAGGATTAACTAGGAATAACTGATTTAACCACTGGACTCAGAACCCAAAACAAAAAATATTTAAATCCATACTTTATAATGAGGTAGATTTACTTTTTTCCATTTAAATGTAAATGTATTCACGATTCTTCATGTTCTACAATTAATATTTACTAAAGATTGCTGTTCTAAATTTTGAGGTGTCATTGTCTTTTCCCCCACCACTCCCATCGAACGTAGAACTGGCCAGTAGCACTACTAAGTGGACCCAAAATAAGGTCATAAGTGTTACATGTACACTATTTTCACGCATTATTTAGCATGTTAGTATGTATGGGCGTGGCTTATATTTCACGCTGTGAAAACAGACCCGGCAGAAAAATGCCTGAAAACACTACTTCGGAATCGCAGATTGTGTTTTGATTAAAAGATCCAGCTGCTGCAGTAATAATTAATATTTTAAAAATGAACTACTGACTGCTTGTTTTTGTTTTATAATTACATGCATTGTTCAGTCATTCATTGCAAAAGCCAATTACTCATTCTGTTCTGGCAAAGACTTGTGGTCATAGCTGGATATTTCACTAATGAAAAAAGTGGAAACACTATGTTGAAAAAAAAAAACTAATTTGATATAAACATGTTATCATTATTAAAAGAGTTTTCTTTTTTAATATCATGATAATTATCTTACCGTGAAACTTTTATCGCAATATCGTACCGTGAGTTTTTGGTATCATTACATCCCTAATAATAATACAAATTTGTTTTTAGTAGGCAAATACTGTGAATCATTGGCAAATGCCAGACGCATACTGTCACCACAAACTGCAAACTTCTTACTCAGACTTGGCGGTAGGGTCCGCAGTGAAGAGGAAGTGTTCCTGGGTCAGTGTCACACGATTGCCCGTCCTGTTCACAGTTACCAGGGGAAAGCCTTTCTGCAAGGTCCACGTTTTCATTATTTCTACTACACTGTATGACTTCTCCTTTGCAGAGGAAAAAAAAAAAGACAAAAACAGGAAATAAACAGAGGCAGCTTGAGCAGCAGCAGTTTTGCACACATGCACGGGCATCCCCGTGTCTTCGATCATGTTAAAACGTGACTGCATTTTTCAAGCAGAGCTAAGGCTAACAGCGGCAAGGTTCATGAAATTTTAACCAGCAGTATCTATAGGTTGTCTGCATCTGTGTGAATGAATAAATATTACCAGAAAGAAGCTGAAACTTGTTAGTATCTGCAATGTACAGTATAGGCAAATACAATACATAGAAAAAGTATCTTGGGGAGGTAATGTTTCTCTCTCCTTATTTTTCGGACATTTATGCCTGGTTCATACTTACTTCAGCCATGCAACACACAACACAGGGGTGGTCGCAGAGACTGCATGGGGGGCTGCGTGTGAGGGTGTGCACCGCACAAAAACTCAACCAACGCAGACAGTCCACTAAGTGACGCAAAGGCTTTGATCTTTCACTGACCAAGAGGAAAGCAGTAGAAAGTCAGGAAGGAGATCAGACCAAAGATAAGCAGCCTTTTGTATCCTCTCTGATCAGCCTGAAAATAAGGGTGTTCCTCAACTTAAGATTATGTTATGTTCTGATAAACCCATAGTAAGTGGGAAAACACTCAGTGACAAGTGTTTTTATTTGAGCGAGTTTGGAAAATAATATACAAATCTGAAATTATCATTTTCATCTAACTACTTTATTTTGGTATTTTATTTCAGTTTACTTAATCCTGCCTTGCGTAACATTTGTACGCACGGTTAGTTTTAATCAGTGGTGAACAGAGTACTTCTAATCCGCTAACAGCTAATCAGCAAAGCTAACTTTTTCATTAGTGGATTACTGCTAACTTTGAAAACTGTTACCGGACCAATTAGCTTCAGTTAAATTTATTTCCACTAACTGTAAATCCACTAACATTGTTTTCCAGGTAAAGTGATTAAAACGGTCAAAAACATTTGTAAACCCTAAAATGATACACATTTGTTCCTGTCTGCAACAGCCTATCTGGCACACTGTTGGCTGACTATGCGTAAACATAAGACACGCTTAGTCAATAACTTGTAAGACTTAAAATGCATGTCTTTCAAACAGAATATTATAAAAAGAACATTTCGACACTCTACAGAATCCGATAGGATCCAGTTGGGTAAGTCTTAAATATGCCCTGGTAATCACTCTAGTCCAGGAGATGGGACTAAATAGATGGGTTAAAATTTTAGCTTTCTAGGTATGTTTCTACAAGCCAAAAACCAAACCCTAACTAAATTCAAATAATAGTTAGTGGTTATTGTTAGCTTCCACAAATTTTTTTCATGGTTTATCTTTTTGGCATCATCAAATTAAACTTTAGAGTTAGCTGATTAGTAGTTATCGAAGCTAACTTTTTGGTTAGCTGAGCCAACCACTGGATTTTTAATACTGTATAACCTACACCATACTTCATAAACATGACATAAGAACCGCTTTGCGGCGCAGTGCTACCCCAGGCCAGTTGCCTGGCGAGTGTGAAGTTCAGGATCGTGGACAGTCCAGCACTACAGTGCACGCACTATGGCACGCCCACGTCCGCAGTAAGTATGAACCAACTGTTAGAGTCATTTTTTTGTATAAACTACTTCCTTCTCTTTCATACATTTAAAGCTTTGTGCTTACATGCAAGACATTCTTCCATACAAACTTGGACATTATGGAAGAGGTTATTCCTGGGTTTTATCCATTATGAGAAATGCTTCAGGTAATGTATTCAAATTTTCACAGGGGTGAACTCAGCACAGGGAAGCACACCTCAGCACGTCTGTGGGTCCTTGAACAAGGCCCTTGACCCCTAGTTCCCTGGGCACCATAATGGGTGGCTGCCCTTCACAGCCAAGCTTGCTCTCATGGACAGCAAATTTGGGGAGGTGAAAAGAGAATTTCCCCGCAGGGATCAATAAAAAGTATAAATTATAAAGGAAGATAAAAACATCCAGAAGATAAGTGGCAATACTGACAATTTAATAATTCTGCATCATTAAAATGGTTACTTTTTTAATTGAAAAGTCATATTTTTAATATAATTATCTGATTACAGACAAACTCATGGTATCTTAAACTGTTGACTTTCCTTTATAAGCGGAAATTGACACATATCCCCTAACACCCTGTGTCTTTTTTTGAATAATTGTGATGGGACAGTGCTTCCTATTTCAAGTGTTACCACAGCAGTTGTTGTGTAAATGGATTCTCTCAGGCCCGGGAGCTGCAAATACTACTGCAGAAAATGCAAAAGCGAAAGTAGAGACTGCATTTACCGCTTTTAAAAGACGACGGTCAACCTGACAAAAAGAATGTGCTGTGAAACGATAGTTGCACCAGCCCACCACTGAATAAACTGTAGTTACCAATGGAAGACATTTCCAGAAGTCTTCAGTATCCGCATTCTTCTCTTTGTACTTCTGTAAATAATCAGTGACCCCCTTGTGGAACTTCTCCTCAGACATAGTTGAACTAAGCATGAGCAAGACTGAAGCACCCTGAAGAAAAAATGAACATAAGCCACTCTGAAACTTTCCAAGTTTAAAAGAGTTTAGGTTTTAACGAGCTGAGAAGGGAAAAGCTTATGCCCCCCACCCCAGATTTCAGTTATATAAGAAAACTACCTTAAGAAACACTTTTCCTAAAGATATTTTGAGAATCATTAAGAAAAAGCAATAATATTTGTTTTGACACTGTACATAAACCCTAATGTATGCTGGGTGACTGGCGGGCCAGCTTCCCTTTTCATACCTTTTCATAGGACACAGAGTCAAACATTTCTTCCACCTGTTCAGGCGTTGACACCTCTGTAGAAACGGGGTGGGATGAATTTAGCGAGTCTTTTTCCAGCACTCTGAGACGCATGCTTAAAAAGCTGTTGCCCTGGCATGAAGAAAGACAAAGATGAAATTGGATGACATCCATTCAAACTTGCAGTGTACTGACCAATACCATGAGCAAATCTAATGGTTATAACAATGAATAATTAAAAAATCATGAAAAATAGGGAACCCAAAGGTGAACCATTATCTGCCTGTACTCACGCAGTGAAACTGAAATAACTAAAACCAAAAGCATAGCTGACAGACGATACAGGCACATCAATTATCTTTAATTTACATAATAAGGTCACAAGATCCAACAAACGTAGCCTCTGCATAACATTTTCTTCCCCCAGTTTTATCTTGCCTCAAGAATCTAATTTGTCTCAAAAAGGAGGTAGAGGACACACAAAATGCAATGCATTTTTATACTATTTAAATTAAGGTCATGCCAGGCTTGAAAATGATAATTCATTCTCAAACCGTGGCATAGCTGAAAAAAAAGCTCAACCTGTTACTCTATTTCACTGAAAACGACAGTGAAATCACCTCATGGGAACAAGTTACTGTGCTACTGCTACACTTACTATTTCAAGCTCCGGGAAGACTGTGTCCACAGACTTGAACTCCATGTACGTTGCAAAGCCCTCATTCAGCCAAAGGTCATTCCACCATTTCATGGTTACTAGGTTACCAAACCACTGAAGGCGGGGAAAAAAAAAAAAAGACAGGATGACTTCATAAGAGTTCTTTCAAGGAAACATTTCAACAGGGACGCAATCAAAACAGTGTACAGCTTGGTTTGTGAGTTGAAAAATCTAACTACAAATCGAAATACAAAATACAAATTTGACACAAAATCCCAGATTAGCATGTTGACTGATGCTATATGTATCATCTCGCATTTCACAGCTGAGAATGAATAGTAGTAAGCAAAAATTTACAAAAAAAAAATGCACAATATCATGCACAGGTCCAGTTAGAGTAAGACCACGAAGCAGGAAATGTGGGTACAAAGTTGGTGTTTGCGAAGCTCTACCTGGTGTGCTAATTCATGGGCAATCACAGCAGCCACCCCCTGCTTGTCCATAAGGGACGACTGATTGCAGACCAGCAAGGCCGTCTCACGGAACGTGATCAAGCCCCAATTCTCCATGGCCCCAGCCAGGAAGTCAGGAATGGCCACCAGGTCTGCAAATAGCACAAAATATAGAACTCCATTAAAAAGGAGGGAAATACTATCTTTCAATGTACAGCCAACCACACCCCCCACCCTATTTTATGATGAAGACTAATATAGTGCCAGGTAAATCTATAAAATCTAAGAAAGAACATGTATGCAACAAATTTAACTTAAATGATTGGCAGTAGGGTCTGTGCCAATCTCACGAAAAGATCATAATACCCAGTTTCTTTAAGGGAAACTTTATCCCAGCATATTTGTTGTAAAACTCCAAGAGCTTCACGGCAGAATCCAGTGCATAGTTGAGCTGGTCCACCTTATCTGGAACAGCATATACAGACACCTGAAAAGATGGGGGGGGGGTTAATTATTCAAATCATTACTAAAAAATGATTACAATGAGAAATATTTCTGCACATCACTAGGTCTTGAAAAGGGCTGTATACCAAGGTGTCTGAAGCATTCCTGCTGACATGGGAGAAATTTGCGACAATGAATGCCACCAGGTACGTGCTCATTGGAAGGCTCTTTTCAAATTCATCCTGCAGAAGCCCACTGGGTAACTTAATGGTCTGATTCTAGAGGGTGAACACAAATGATACATTCAAAAAGTAAACAGGTTAAGACAAGCAAACAATGTCCAGTGCAGTCTGATTTTAGGACTCGTGTATACACAACCTGAATATTTTATAAAAACACAGATGGGCAGTATTCAGATAATACTCTGCAAAAACAATACAAATATAAATAACAGAACCATCACTACCTTGGGCATATTCGAAAGGGCAATGTAGGCAGCTTCTCGATTTATCTTAATCCGAAACGTAGCTTTAAATGCTGGTTCATCGAAACAGGGGAAAGCTTTCCTGGCAGCCAGAGGTTCGAACTGGGTTGCTGCTAGAACCCTGGATGGAGAAAGGTGGGTGTCGGAACCCACACAACACAGCATCAGAGATGTGCGCATCCTAAGCATGTGCATATCATTATAAACGTCAGTCAATACATGTTCAGAGAAATACATTAACAATAAAGTAAATTCAGGTATCATTTCAAAACCTGAAAAGTCCTTTATCTTCAAGCCGAAAGTACATTTGATGTTTTTGATGCATGTATAAAATATTTTCTGCTTGCATCAGCTCAAATTGGTTAGACTGCCAGTAATAAAAAAGCAGACCAAACTAATCAGAACCTACCTTTTATTATTATCTTTATCAATATAAGAGCTGTTATAGAAGCCCATATAGTTGCTGGAAAGGTTAGCGATGTATTCTATTTCTAACAAGCAGCTTTCCTCTTTCTTCAGGTCCTTTGTTAACTTTATCGCTATTTGTTGCCAAGGCTTGTATTCCAGAAACGTAGCCTCCTTGCTTTGGACGGTAACATTAATGATTTTCATGTCAGAGCTGTGTAAAACTATGGTTTCGGTATCATTTAAAATATTTACTTGGATAGAAACCTTTCCATTGAACGTCATGGTGGTCAGGTTGGGTTGGATTTCGAGTTCATAATGCACTGGTCGAATGTTATCTGGCAGCCTCAGTGAGGTCCAGGGGAATAACTGTCCATCGCTGGTCCTGGGGTAGATGAGCTCCATTGTGCCATTCGCCTTGTCACAGCCCTCCTTAGTAAATGTGCATCTTGGTAGAAGGTATATGACCATAGCCACAGAGGCAGCCACAACCAGGATAAAGACCCCCACTATCAGAGTTCGGGTGGAGGGCATTGAGCAGGAGCCCCGGTGATCCTGCCGGGCGTAGTTGGAAATGTTGGGCCGCAAGCTAGAGCTGCGATTCATGAAGGACATGCCTAGCAGGCGGGCTGAAGACTCATAGTCTTCCTCATCCTCATCCATGTCATTCTCTCCTAAGCCCCGCACCAGCAAACGGGAGCTTCGGGGCTCATAGACCACATCATCAGGGTCCAAAGGATATGCTGGGGTGTCTTTCGCCAGGTCCACAACATCAGGCTCCTCTTCAAACATAGTGTTCTCAATCATGTTCCTAGGCAAAGAGGCCCGGTCTAGAATGGGGGTGCGGGGGAGGGGCGGAGAAAAACAATGGGTCAGATCACTTAACAGGGAAAACATTTTGCAAAGATCCGAGATTAAACATTTCCAATTGGGTTGTTAGATCTGAACTCATTAAGTAAATACATAAGATCTAAGATTTGATTTATTTTATTTTTTTTGCACACAGCAGTACGGTGGCCCAGTTGGTAGGGTTTCTGCCTTACATTTCCATGGCTGGGGGCTCAAATCCCACCACTGCTCTGTCTGCATGTTTGTCTGGGTACTGTAGTTTCTTCTTGCAGCCCAAAGACATGCAGTTAGATTAATAAATAAATAAATAAATAAATAAATAAAAAATCAGTTTAAAATTACTGTCACTCTTTTTTCACAGCCAATTATGATCATTTTTGTCCTTGCTGTCCGTCTAACTCAGGGGTGGCCAATCTTATCCGCAAAGGGCCGGTGTGTATGTGGGTTTTTGGGATAACCTGTAGGTCAGCTGTGTGAGGACTCTTCAGCCAATCAGTCCTCTAATTAGTAATCTAATTAGGGAGTTGCAGCGAAAACCCGCATACACACCGGCCCTGTGCGGATAAGATTGGGCACCCCTGGTCTAACTCATAGGGAGCATGGCATGTTCATGAGACATTTAACAAAAATGAGTGAGGAAGACAAAAGAGAACAAGAACTGGCCATAAAAAGTAATTTGCCTTCTGCTGTACGACAATATTTTGTATTCCATAGAGAATATTCAGCAAAAGCAAGCGAGTTCTCATTGCTTTGTGTCTGCTGACATCTTGTGTGGCAACACTACCAACTTATTTGGCACACACTATTGGTAGATAAACTACAGCCAAATAGAACTTATTTCGGGTACATTTAATTTCCTTTTTTTTATGAATATTAATCTCAAAAATTTCAAATATCATGATGTGATTGTTTTTTCAATATTCTGCAGTGGTAATGGCTAGTAGACATCTTCTCTGGTCTTAAGGCTCCAAATCAGAGAATTCTGGATCTAACTGCCTTGTGTATTCATACTCATACATTCTCCGATACCAAGAACCGATACCACTTAATTGCTACATTATGTTAAAACTCAAAGCTGCTGAATTATTTTTGTGCTGTCCAATCCGATTTTGTCATCTAGTAAGAGATTTCTCAACAGAAACACTTCGGAAGGATAAATGCACAGAACACTGGCATTGGCAAATTTGTGTGGAGAATGTCAATAGTTTCACATATTTTAAGATAAGGGACGACGACAGAAGAACAGCAGACTGTAAGCTCTGATCTGCTAAAGTGTCAAGAGGAGGAAGGGAGAGCACATCATTTAACACAAAAAATTTGATCAAACATCTAAAGACACACCACAATGCAGAGCACATGGGGTTTGCTAATGGTAGCCGAGAAAGACCACAACAAACTTTAGCACACATTCTGGAGACGCAAGACAAAATGAAACTGAAGTGTTATTTATATCCAGGCATTGCAGTTGAAGAGTGTGTGTGTGTGAGAGAGAGACAGAGAGAGAGAGAGATATAAATAAGCATATAAGCATGTGATACATTTAGTTTTACAAAGTTAACAAGGCCTTGTTTAAGGTTTCAGTTAAGCCTGATGTTGCCTTACACATAAAAGAAAGATCAGTCTCTTCCACACATTGAGGCAGAAGCCTAGAGCTTATTAATTAAACACTGGTATCAGATCAGTACTCGGTATCAGCAGATACCCAAAGCCCAGGTATCGGGACAGAAAAAATGTAACCGGTGCATCCCTAGAATTTTGCTTATGATATGGTTGACAACTGATTGAAAACTGAAGGAAGACTACTTAACCAAATGCTTTACTACAAACCTGGATTTTGAGTTAGCATAAGTAGTCTGGGCTTCATGATACAGGCCCCAACTGTTTGCTACAGTGTCACACAATACTACCTAGTTTGCAGTTAGCTGGGTCCTAGTTTGTTTTTCAATAATGACCCAATGAAGACATATCTGAAGATACAAAGCGATGGAGTGGTGGAATCGCCCAACCAAAAACCTAGAGAGACTGTTTGGTGTGAGCTAAATTGAAGAGGAAAGGAGAAGCAAAATGCTACCAAAATGTAGAAAATAGCAAAAAGCAAAAGCAGATGTGTGTAATCGCACACAAGTAAAACAAGTTTTTAAAGACGACTAATATTTTTCTAGTACTTGACAACAAACACAGTACTTGATTGACATCATTATTCTACTTAATGACAGGCCTGAAGTCTAAGGAACAGCTTATGAAAATGCTTCTGGTCTTTTACAGACATTTTTCTTGCCATCTTGTTTCCTTTGGCTTCAAAAGTTTCGATTCTCATACTGGCTACAAGAAGAGCAGCAGTGAAAGCCAAAATTAAGTCAGTTAACCATAGATTTCCTGTTTTTGTAGTACATCAATGGAAACCAACAGAAGCACGCAGCTATTATGAAACTTCAGCAGGGGGAAAGGAGTTCCACACCTTATAGATAAATAAAAGATATAACAAAAGAGATATAAAAACAACAGGTTGCAACAGAGTTGCTTTTGCAGACATAAAAAAGATGCTACATGGGTAAGTAATTTGGTCTGACTGCTGGTATTATGGGACATCCCAACCCATCCATCCATTTTATATTCCTGCTTGTATTTAACTTAAATCCATTAAAACCCTCAATACAACTGCCTGGGACAACAAGAAATGTGAAATGAAGTGACAACTAATGATTAAGTTTATATGAAAATTCCATCTGGGATATCCACACATCATAATCGCTTATCCATTTTTGGGTCATGATGAGCAAGAAGCCTATCCCTGGAATCACAGGGCACAGATGCAGTTACCCCCACTGAGGCGCACAGACACCAGAGTTACAAAGGAAAAACTTTACAACTGAAAAGCTGTTCATTATTGAATTTTTTTACTACTTCTGTCTCCAGCAAGACTGTGCTCAAAAGATTGCATGCTTTGATCTTCAAGAACTGGATGATTCTGGAGCCAGATTAAAGCTTTTGGGTGACCTAAGATTTCTGGGCGTTTTGAAGTTCTCCAAGAATTATTCAAATTATTTTTCCCCCCGTGGAACTGATTTTCCAGGAACTCAAAGCAGTATTTCAAAGGGCACCATTTTGAGTGATTTTTTTTTAATTTTCTGGTATCAAGTAAAGATTCATGTAATTTAAAATTTTAAGAGGGCTGCATTTTTTTGATTCAGTGGCATTTATGTGACCAACTCATTTCAAATTATGGGTATGAAGTCACCTGCCTCACCCAAAAAAAAAGTAGAATAAAAAAAAAATCTTTGTAATGTGAAAAAACTGCAAAGTTCATGTGATACAGTGAAAGTCCCACAGCATACCAAGAAGAACTGACACAAATAGTTAAACTATTCCATCTTAATCCCTGGTTAGGTATAGATACTCAGCTTGTGTCATTGTACAGCTGCCAGTGGATTGTCAAGAATACTCAAAATATAAACTCACACACGCTTTTCAGTTTGCTTCTGTGTGCATTTACAGTGATTATAGTAACTGAAGGAACCTTCAGATGTTAACATAAAGCAAGGCAATCAACAGTGCCTGGTATGTACACACACTGCAAAATTTCACACTAACACCATTATGCCACAAGATTTTTTATTATATCTGGGAATATGAGGCCATGTGTGTCAGAGAATCTCACATAAAACTACTACAAATAAGTCCAATGAGTGTTTGTGTTTAACATGTCATGCCTAGATAAGGATGAGAATGAAGGAGAGTTAAAACCTAATACATAACCAGTGGCATTCACCAGAAAGAAAAATAAGCTAGCCACAGCAAAATTAGCTGAACTGGTGGCAATGAGGGGGCTAACATATAGGCAGATACAAAGCTATACACAAACCTGACCTATATTCTCTTTCTTGCTCACGGAAAGTCCCCAGAACGAGCTATGTTCTTTCTGAAGCACAATGTCAGTTTCTTTCTGTTTTCGAGTTACACTGCTTTTGCGCTTCCTGAATCCCTGAATTTGCTAGGGAAATAAACTAAACAAAAAACACAAAACACGGCAACGTCATTAGAAAAGGCCCATAATCAGGCACAAAGAAAAAAGCAAAACCCATCTTCCATCTCACCTTAGCCGAATGTGCCTTATAAGGCGAATATTGCTCATACTGAAAGCAACCAACTCAGTTTATTTGGTTGGACCGGAGGCACTGGATTGCGTTTTACGACTGGTCCAAAGGAATACATCAAGTATAAACATTCTTAATGAATTTATTATAATTAAGCATTTATAGCCTTTGTGGGAAAATAACCTACCGATTAATACTTATAGCTGACTATTTTGATGCATTTTATTTGCTTCACTTGACAGACAAAGTAGTTCACAAATTTTAAGTATTTCAAAGAGTCAAAATAACTAATACCATGCAATCCTAAAACACCCTTCAGTGATTCAAAATTGACAGTATGCACAAAGTATTAAAGAAATATTAAGCATCAAAAAAACAGTCAGAGGAACGTGGAAAAAGACAGCACTGTGTCGAAATAGATGTAAACAATTAATCGCCTTCACGGAAACAAGGGAGATACCAGAAGACGCGGCACTGCAATGACAGCAGCAGACTGGCCAGGCAGCGGCGCCGTCCTAGGCTTTTGTACGACCATCATTTAACACCTGCTGCTTCTTTTTAAAGCAGAAAACTTTGCGGCATGTCGCTGGTTTAGCAGCTAGCCTGCATAACTAGACATCAATGTTCCAAACCCCGGTGATTAAATCACCAGCTCCGGTCGCCGGTCATATAACCGTGCGCTTGTCGAACAGATCATACGGCTTTAGGGGAACCGACGGGGCGGCTGTGACATGTCGCGTTAAGCCATGCTTCAGATGAACGGTCTAACCAGGCCTCAAGTCGTCCAAACTTGGTGTGGGCTCAGATTCGGACCTCGGCTTTGATCCGGCCACCCCGACCTATCCAGGTGAATCCGCTGCCGGATTTTAGCGAACTACAAACCTACGACAGCAGGGAAAAAAAGTAACTTACCGCCTTGAAAGGGCTCCATGTTCTTAAATCTTCGCTATGCGGAGAACTAATCTTATTTTTTCGATCCGTATGGGAAAATTAACTGTAAAACGACCCAAAACTACACATGCTAACTACCCAGCGAAGCAGCCTTAGCTCGTGACGCCAAAGCGAGTAATTGCTCCCTCCGATTTCTCAGAACCCTGTATTATCCATTACCAAAACAAAGCTCATCCAAATATTAAGATACTTTTACCAAACTGGCGTTTAAGAACACCAATAAGGGGGAAAAAAATCACAGACTTTTTTATTTCAGTGTACTGAGTAACAGAGACTTGTTCAGTCAGCCAACCATTTCAAGCGGATCTGCACTTCCTTCCCTTTTCTCTGACACATGACGAAGCCGAATTCAAGGTCCTAGGAACCGGCTAAGTACTCGCGTTTTAATTGGTTGTCACCCAGCCTCTCCTGAAGGTTTATTGGTCGTCGTGGTGACCTTGGAATTATAATAACAAATGAAAATAAAGCCAACCATTTAAGTACAGGTTGGTATGTTTGTTTCTCATTGTTTTTGTATATGCCGGGGTGCAGAGGAAAGTTTGCCCTGGGTCATTAGGGCGCGGTCGCTTTTCTCTGTTAGTTCTGTAACCTGTGTTGTGCTCAGAAAACCGTTTTAGGCCAGTGTTTTGCGTATAAATTAAGAATAAGGAAAATAACTTTTTGTTTGAGTGTTCAACTTGTGCAGCACCAATGAATAGCATTA
Organism: Hyperopisus bebe; assembly: GCA_026777045.1. Lineage (NCBI taxonomy): Eukaryota > Metazoa > Chordata > Actinopteri > Osteoglossiformes > Mormyridae > Hyperopisus > Hyperopisus bebe. Next base: position 26,175,063 of record JAODJW010000040.1, read on the forward strand.
AAATTATTTTTTGGACGGATCGAAGACTCATATTTGTCATGATAGATACAAAGGGAAAGTTAGGTAAAAACCTTAAAAATCAAACGATAAGCCTTATGACGATGGCATTTTTGAACTGTATTGGGGGAGGTTATATCCTCAGTTCCCAGTGAAAGTACATAAATATTTTGAGAAAATCATTTGCCTGACTTCAAACTAATGCATTTTCGGTTCCCCTTTAATCAAATCAAGCATGAATATTAATTATTACTAAAGTGATTCCCAAGGAACTAGGATTTCAAATTGTTTTCATTCATTCATCCATCTTCAAACAACTTGTTTAGCAGGGGGTTGTGGGAAGTCTACCCCAGGCACCAGGCAGGGGAACACGCGGAATATGATGCCAGTGCATTGCAAGCCGCACATTTACACACATGAATAAGGCAAGATGTATGTAAAACTATATTGATCTGGGGGGGGGAAATACACTCACATACTGAGGCGGTTTGTATTTGCAGATTTTTTTTTGTTGCCTTTTTAATGAGAAGCAGGCCTCGTAGTTAAGTAAATGACTGCTCCTGTTCCTCTGTGGATGTAAGTTTGTGCCGTAAATATCTAGCAAATAAATATTTATATGGCTTCACCTTTTTTGCCAGTACCACATTAACATCCACTCTGTTCCAAAAAGATCCAGGTTATGTTTCATGTTTTTTTCTTTCTATCCTTATTTGTGTGCAGCAAAAATGCTGGCACAGGCCTGGGGGGGATCAGCTTTCACTGGTTCCGGTGCATGGTGTAAGGTTCTGGAGGTTAGGCCTGTTCCCATGATAGCAAGATTGCCAGTTTGAATCCCATTGCTGGCACATTGATGCCTAACACCCTTAGCCCTAATTGTTCTAGAGCAGGGGTGTCAAACTCCAGTCCTGGGGGGCCGGAGCCCTGCACAGTTTTTGGTTTACCCTCGTTTAACACACCTGATTCAACTCCTTGTGCTAATTACAACACAGCTCTTGAGCTGAATCATTTGTGGTAGAATAGGAAAGAACCAAGCTGCACAGGGCTCCGGCCCCCTAGGACTATGGAGTTTGATACCTCAGTTCTAGGGGTACTAGATGCTGGCTGATTCTGTGCTGTGCTTGCTTTAATTTGTATTTCTATCAGTGTCTCATAAAGAGTAAGACTGGATGAATAAAATATCTATTTTCTATAATATTATTCTAAATTTGTTTTGGCAGGGAACGCAACAAGAAATCTGATAATATTTTAGTGTGATAGACCATAGGACAGGAGAGTGGGGCATTACTTTTTAATATTATTTTAATTGGTATTTAGGAATACCGTGATCTATCAACAGGCCCGATGTATAGGGTGGACAATCGGGGAAGTTGCTGAGGGGGTGATCCTCATGCAAGGGGCCCCGCTGAAATAATTTTGTTCTGGGCATAGGAATTAATCACGCTGGCCCTGTATATGAACATAATGAGATGAACATAAAGGTGTGGTATTAAATATTTTATTTGCATTCTTAGAAAACTGTATTGTCATGGAGTTGTACATTTATGTCAAGCTCACACACATTTCAATAAATGTATTTATATTCAAAAGCAGTTTTAAAACACTGTTGAGCGTTGTGGAGAATGTTTTTCTAGCCATTCATCCAAGACATGCAGATTCCTCTCTGCCCATCGGATATTCTTCTGGATTGTTTCTAATATGACTTCTGTCACCTTTAATTCATGTCCCTGGGATTTTAGCAGGTCAAACAGTGCTTTTGCCTGTCAAGAAAAAATTTTGGTTCTGTACTTCTGTGGCCTGTTTTTGAAACGAAACAGTTTCTATGACTATAAGGTGCTAACTTTGAGACCTAAGTTGATTTCCATATCGGGTAAACAGTGTAGCCTCCAATTTTAGTAGACCTAAAGCAATTGGATGGCCTACTGCTCAAATGCCATTGGGTTTCATTTCATTGTTACTTTATGAAAGAAATAGGCAAAGATTTTGAGAATATTCTAGGTATTAGAATTTGTCCCTGTATCAGCATGAGATGTAGCAATGCCATTGAAGCAGGCCATCATGCAGATGAGAAACTGTAAGAAACCGGTCACAGGTAGCCAAAATAACATATCAAAATCAATGGCTTGATACATTATTAAGATGTAAGAGTGCAAAGGTGAGTTCAGCTCCTGAAACTGATTTGGCAGACCATAGAAGAGCAGTGAAGTGAATGAGAGGAGAATAGTTGGAATGGTAAAGAAAAATGTGGTTTATAACTGGTAAACAGATCAAGAATACCCTTCAGGATATAGGTGTAGATGTGGCAAAGTTCACTACTAAGAGAAGATTACACCAGCATGAGAATGGTTCTGAAATACACTGTATAAATGTAGGAAATAAGTGATAAAGGTAAAACACTGCTAAGGGCACCCAAAGTCACCAGGTTGCCCTGGAAACTCAACAGATTAGAGAAATTTAAGATAGCATCAATTCAGCAGCCATCCAAAGATGAATAAATCTTACCTGCTCCAGCTCCTTTTCTGAAGCAAAACTAGACATGGTTCCTGTGAGGATCTTTCTTATAGACGATGACCCCAAATGAAATCTGGTTAAAATATTGAAATGTATTTATGTATTTGAATCGTTCACTGCAAAACTAAATTATAAAATTGTATTTACGATATAATAGAGTATTTCAGTTTGTCCTGCTTTAATTTTAACAAAATATTTTAAAAATATTTTTTTTTTACTTTTACATTTTTTTCACTTAAATCTCTATAAAAAATGTGCAACATACCTGTACAAACAGTTGATTTAGTATCACTGATCATAATCAGTAGCATGTTTTTAAATTTGCTTAATTTCTATAAAGAAATGTATGACTACACCCTTCACTGAACAGGGTTGGAAAAAGCACTGTGCCAGTTCTACACCGTGTCACATCAGATGCTTATCTGACTGTAAATACCTGCTGGAGTAAAAGAACCTTCTCAGGAGCCAGAAGAATTTATTCCTAACCTCTCACTTGCAGACAGGTAAGGCTTACTCTCTGGGCCTAACATTCGTCATCACATGTGCAGTTTGCTCAGGACAAATGTCCTCGGTGATGACCAATAGCATGGCTCCATAGACATAAAGCATCTCTTTCAATTTGAAAGGCATTGTGCCTTGGAAGAGTATTCCAGTGTTCACAGTAAAATACTGTATTGGTTGTGACATATAAAACATTCAGAAAGTACAAAAGTATACCACAGAATGGGCATATGTATAATTCGAGACAACCGCCCAAAAGTGATTTTGTAATTTTGGAAAATAAATCACCACAGCACAACAATATGAAAGCTTACTTCTCCAACAGCTTTTTCCAGTTTTTCTGGACAAAATTCCAAGCCAGCGTGTGACCTGCAGGGTTTCTAGCAATGGCAACAATCAAAGCAGGAAGGTCCTGTGTTTTGATTTCCTCTCCTTCCATAGCCAGATCAATCAATCTGCCAAGCAAGGAAAAAACAAAAAACAAGCTCTATACGCATCTAATTTAATTACCTGATTAAGTGTTATATAAGACACTCAACAATTTGCCTCATAACAGTCAGATTTCCAAAAACCATACAAGTCAATGTAATCGGTGTTAGGCACAGCATAACAGACAGCAATCAAATGGAAATGCAACATGACTAGTTTTTCTGAACTGCTTCTTACTGAAGCCACAAACAACTCACTTAACATGTGGAAAAGATGAATATTTGGGACACCAAAGTAAGGATTCACAGTCAGAGGTGTCGGACCACAAGGATTATATTGGCAACTATGTTACATATATAAACATATAATTTAATTTGACTTGATTAAAAGAAAATGTGCTCTCAGTATTCATACTTATTGAGCTTCTCAAGGTCTTTGCTGCAAGTCAGTGCAAACAGAATCTTTTTTTTCTCAGCAGAGGACAGTGTTTGGCTGTAAATCTGAAGGAGGAAATTCCAGTTGGGTGTTTGCTGGGCTCCCACAAGGTACACTGGTCTCAGGACAACTGTGGGCACACTAATGGAAGACAGGATGGACAGATTTCCTTGATATGGTTAAATAAATATATGTCAAGTCCTTAATGGTCAAAATATTATGTTAACCAGTCTAAAATGCATGTGTGTAATACCTATGCAGATGCCACCTTTAAGTTACTAGAAAAGTAATACGTGTTTCTGCTTTTAGTGGGCTGACCTCTTGGCTCCATTTGAAGAAACCCATTCACTAAAGATCTTGGAGGCCCTTTCAACACACTGAGGGTATTCAAGGGTACAGGCCAACTCCAGAAGTTCAGCTCGAACCTTCCTTTCAGACAGAGAGCCATCATCGCTCCATGTCTGTTTATCTATGACATCCTTGAAGTACCAAAGTATATAATTCTGGAAGAACAAAATGGTTTCAGAAGCTTTGGTAGGAGGTAGTAACGTCCTGGCATATTATGTCTTTATGCAACTCGTGCTACAAATGATTGTGTAGAATAAATCAAACTAATGACTATTTTAGAACAACTGCATTTACAAAATCTGAAGAAGTATTGTTAAAAGGTACAGCAATTCAAATAATTACTGTATTTATTTCTTGTCTATCACTTATTAAGTACGGGGTCAAAGTGACCCTGGAGTTGATCCCAGTAAGTGTAAGGTAGAAAGCGGGGAATGTCCTGGACAGGTAGGTATCTATGTTCAGCACTTTGGTCAAATTTAGTTGTTTTAAATGTGCTATAGAAATAAACTTTGTCCTTGACCTTGACCTCTAGTGCATTATAAACAGCTTTAAATGAAGTGCGACCACAATATTAAAAAGGCCGGAGAGAAGCCAAACCTTTAGCTTTCCTGCTGTTTCCAGGATTCCCATTTTCTCCATCATCCAGTGAAGCACATTGAGGTATGCGATGCCCTGCAGCAGCGGCATGTTGTCAGTCTCCTTCCTTAGGTAGCGAGTTAGGTCCAAGGCTCTGTCCAATGACAGCTTTCCAGCACTGTATAGCGGCCAATCAGAAAAGAACATTCATTCATGCAGTAGAAAGAAATTTTTGTATGCTCTCTGATTGCACTGAAGGAGGTATAAACTTTCCATCTAAAATCCATAAAATTCAAGGTTGCGAGCCTTTTCCTGTGTTCCAGCTGTTCTTGCATTTCAAATGGAAATCCTCTGTTTTAGTGATTCCCAACCTAAACTTATGGGGACCCCCAGCCAGTCCAAGTTTTTGTTTCCCCCCAGCACCATACCAGAGCAGGGAGCTGGGAGGGAACAAAAACATGGACTGGCTGAGAGCCCCCCAGAACCAGGTTGGGAAACAGCTCTGTGCTAATTAGCTTACATAACTGATAATAAGAATAGATTTTATCCAAGAGGTTAAGGTGGCTGGAACTGCACCTTCAGGGTTGGTGGTTCAAATCTGACCTCCTCTGATTTTGTGTGCAGTTTGCATGTTCTCCTCTTTCTATCCAGCAGTCTAAAGACATAGTTATGCAAACTGCCTTCTCAAAATGATCTATAGAATATGTTTGTGTGCATATGAGTGTGTGTTTGTTCCCTTGCCTTGTGCCCTGTATTTCATGGGATAGACTCTATTATCAGTGACCCTATCCTGCATGAACAGTAATGAAGATGGATGGGTTAAGATTAGTTGTTCTTCTTATGGAAAGGCTCTACGATGTAAATTTATGGCCTGGGAAAATATCAGATTGAAGAAATCAATGCAGTTTAACAAACAGGTGTAGGACGTGATACCTTACAAGCTGAAGGGCATTGTGGATGAGGTTTGTCCTGTCCTTGCTGCTCAGTGCAGAATAGTCATGTTCCAGCAGGGAAATCAGCTCATCCCACCCTCCGTCTCCATAGTGCACCATGTAATACCCATTCATGTCGACATTGAATTTTATCCAGCTCACTTCTCCTTGCAGATGAACTGTGTCTAATTATAAGGAATGAAGCAAAGTAAATGGTTATTAAAGTGTCCCTGATACACCAGCGATGTTTGTTCTGCAAGCCAAAAAAAAAAAACCAAAATATATACACCTACACACACACACACATGCACATATACATAAATACACACACGCACGCACGCACGCACACACACACCAGTCTTTGTCTTCAGTAAATGTCTCCACACTCTCTGGGATCCGCTGGTTATGTAGGTGAGAGGAACATGCCACAGGTACCTGTTGAACAGACACATACTCACAAAACATACTCGGAAACTAGACAGCCATTTGCATTTACAACTATTATTATATGTGAAGTCATCTTTCCCTTCATTGCCTGCAAGGGATAAGAATGGTTTTTATTTATATATAGTGAGACAGGAAAGGTTATCTTAATACATTTTTTCAAATGTGGAAGAAATCAATAGGCCTTTTAGAAATCAACAAAACCTGGTGTAGCTAAGTGATGTTTGCGGTCATAAGATCAAGGATATAGATCTATAAGTATGTGATACTGAGATCCTGCCTCTAAATAATGCATTCAGCTTTTGATGACTCAGAAGTGCTACAGGACACAGGCTTGCCGTAGGTTAGCCTAATGATGCCCTGCAGTTCCTACAGGCCACTGCAACGTCACGCACCCTGACTGCAGAGCAGGGTACTCTGCATCATCCTCAAGCACTCCCTTCAAGAACCTGTCCTGTCGGATTTGGACCAGCTGCCCTTTCCTCTCCACTGTAATCAAAGGTATACCCATCTGCTTGGTCCAGGTGTCCATCATGCTCCTAATGCCTGGGGTCGGTGAACATGTGTAGCGGTGCTGGAGCAGCAAATGGAAAAAACAAATGTTGGAACATGTCAAACAGTGACCTCACATGGTGTCATTGTGAAATGCCCCTAACCGACATGACATTCCTTCTTTCAAAAGATTTGTCTTTTTCATACTTCCTAGCAGCAGTCACCATTGACACTGAGATTAATCCAATGAATACTTTAATGGCCAGTTTCCCAGTCAAGGATTAAGCCTAAGCCTAGACTAGCTTTGAGTTACAATGGTGAATCTCCATTGA
>JAODJW010000040.1:26208686-26236939 GCA_026777045.1 Hyperopisus bebe
TTTTAGAGTCTTAAAGCACTTATGTAAGTCACTCTGGCTAAGGGCGTCTGCCAAATGCTGTAAATGTAAATGTAAATTATCCTATAAAAATACAGCAACTTTAAAAAAAAAAAAAATCACTTACATTTGCTTTTCGTAGGTTGTTGCCATGTCGCCATCAGTGTCCCTCTACATATACCGTAATCCAATGTATTTATGCTGTGTGCATGCCCAGCTGGAACTACTACCTGACTAATAATGGTCAAATTGACTTCATGAACCATTTCCTTCCTGTATTTTTTTTGACCATGCTAGATGGTGCTCTCTGTTCAAAAAAGGCGCAACACTTGCCCCAAAGTAAACCAAGACCACCATCTAGTGGGCTCAGAAAGTATATTAAATGGTTCATGATGCGTTGTCTTGGCCATCAATACTCCCGACTTTGGATAAGATTTTGGCACATTTGGTTGAACAGCTGATTAGGCAATTCTCGTGAGACTTATAAGACTCATAGGAGATGTTGCATATAATCGCATTATTGGCCACTGGTATCACTGTTTTTATAATTTAATTCATTTTATTTTGGCATAGGTTACTAAGTTTGGAGTCGCGTTCCCCAAACCCCATTTTCCCCATTGGATATGTGTATTTTAGTACACAATATTACTGAAGGCAACATTTTTCAGGAAGGCATTAGTTGCCTTATAGCAGGACTGACGTATTCCCGTTATCTATCAGCTGTTTTAATTGGTTGAGATATTATATTTAATAAAAGAATTATGGTGCAATAAAGGAAACTTAAAAAAAAGTAACTATGCTAGTTTTTGCATTCATTTTTTAAATTGAGTACTTAGCTATTTGACTGCAGGTAAAATACAGCAGCATGACAGTGAAGTAATAAAAATCTACAACTGTCAATAAGGGCAGCTGTCTCTTCTACCCACTTCAGCATCTGCTCTTGTTTTTTTTTTCTTTTCGCACCATGTTCTCACAAGTGGGTCTTGGGTCACATGACTGTCGCCTGATAATTCATTTGCTTCAACGCTCAACACCCTAAACCTGCACAGGCAGCAATATGCTCCTCAGCTTCCTGACAACGTTTTTTGTGGCAGGTAAGTATTGACTTACTAATTTATAATGAACAGGTTAGTCAAATGGATAAACCTGGAGGGCAAAATTTTGACGCAGTGTTTTCAGACTATTGTGTGAAAGTTGGGTTTCGGACTAATGAATGGTGCAAGAAAGGCTTATTCTAGTGTTGCATGATTCATAAAATACTGCAGTTCAAGTTAATTTGCGGCAACCAGCTGGGTCATAGTGATATGAAATAATTAAAGTAAAATGTGCAATTATATAAATCCTTTTAAGATGAGTGGGCATTTGGAATTCCTGCTTTGTGGCTGAATTATGTGGTGTTAAATGGTTTGGTTGTATTTTCTCATTCTCCGTGCGTATGTGTGTGTGTGTGTGTGTGTGTGTGTGTGTCTGCAGCAGCTGAGGCTGAGGTTTCTGGCATCGCTACTCCTCTGTTTCACCTCCCTGGGGAGCTGGACGGCAGGACCCTCCTAGTCTGCCTTGTCAGTGATCTTCTGCAGGATGACGTGGAGGTGGCATGGATCTCCAGTCGTGCAGGGAGGTCTAACCAGACCTTCTACAGTGTTCTAAGGGAGGATGATGGCTCACACAGTGTCATATCTATCGTCTCTGTACCTTTACATGAATGGGAGTCATTCATGTGCTTCGTGAGCTACACTGGGCTGGCCAACCTCAAAACCAGGCATTATATTGGACTGTCAGGTAAGATGTCTGACAGGAATTCAGTGTCCAGACAGGGATTCTAATCTCATACGCAGCACATATGCAGAGCCTAACATGTTCTTTTCTTTTAGAACACAAAGATGATGGCACCTGTTTGGATTATCGAACTAATATCTCTCAAGGTAAATGAGCATCGAAGTATCAAAGTTGAACTTCAGAGGCTGAGATATAAAATAAATGTTAGAAGAGTTGGGTTTATGTATGCTGAACTTTTATTGTAATAACATATAAACACATACAGTATTTAGTAATATACTGAATACATACATATACTGAATTTCTTCATTGATCATTCATTTTTTCCATTTACCATGGACATTAGGTGACGTAGCTTCCCTTGATAATTATGTAAGCTACCCTTATTGTTGTCCATGACATCCAAGGCAGCGCTGTTACATTTGCCATGAATCTGCTTTCTTCTGTGTCATCTAGATATATTCTCAGTGATCCGGAGACAGACTGATGCTATCGTCATTGTGGCTCTCAGAATTCTGTTTCTAAAATCCACTGTTTTCAATTTTTTGATGACCACACGGGTCATCATGAACAGGTAAGAACCACTAAAAAAATTTATAAACGTCTATTTAATATTTCATACTCCATGCAACCCTGTGCTGGATAACTAATTGGAAGATGTATGGATAGATGGATAATTAATAATTGCTAATAATTAAAAATAAATTATGGAATTGTGAACAGGCTTTTTCTGAGTGTGAATCCATATTCTTATTTTCTCTGCATAAGTAAAAATTATTAACATTCAATGATACACATAATCAATTTAATACACATGCTAATATTATTATCTAGTACATGTGCAAGTATTATTATACTGCTTAATAATATGGTGTAACGGAAACTGTTTCTCCCATTCATTTATTCCCCAGTGGAGACATCAGGGAAGAACAGAGTGTAACAGTGGAAAGGGTTCTGACGCACTCCTTGGCCTGCAGAGCCCACTTTAGGCAAGGAGTGTGACAGGTCAGTCGTCACCTCACAGCTATGCAACAGGAAGCTGGCAGATGCCTATGAATAAACAAAAGGATCAAAGTAAAAATCCTCACTACCCCCCTCTGCTTCCTGTAGCAGCGAACAGCAATGGAAGAGTTGGACTGAGCCACAGAGGGACGCCGTACCCTTCACCCTGGCAGCTGGAGGAAAGTCTCCAGAGCTTGATTCTTAAAAAAAGGATCCATAGCCTAAGTAACTGCTGTTGTACCATTAAGTGAGCTGCTGACTGACCGTAGTGCAGTCCTCTGGGATACAGTAGATGCAAAATTTGATAGCATTTTGATGAATAAGCCATGAGATCAATGACGGATCGCACTGCTCGGTGGTAAAAAATTGTAGTGGGAAGAAAATCTTCTGTAAATCTGTGTCAAAATGATTAGTTGATGAAGGCAGGATTATGTCCAATTTTTTCCCCATGATGTCTCTGGGTTTTACTTTGGTTAATTTAACTTAGAGAGCTTGTTTCAGTGTTTGAGGATGAACGTCTGTGAACATACATCTGTCAGCTTCTAGCTTTGCCATACGCCACAAAACAGGTGTGATGAATTGTGGGATGTGGGAATTCATCCAAAAGAGGCTCACCTGCGGCCTACTGATAGCATCATCTATCCAACCTGCGCAACTAACCAGGGCAAGCAGATGTTTCTTTGTGTCGCACAACTCCTTTTGACTTGTGTACCAAAACAACAGAGTGATATAACTCTTAAAAAAAAAAACATGCTTGTGTCACAAGAATGCAATTGGTTTTGAATGTGTTTCAAACCACTGAAATATCAGATGCATTAAAATTGGATCAGGGACATCCATTATATTAGTATTAAATCAAAAACATAGTGATGTGCTGCCAGAATGTAGCAAACACTAGAAATACAAAAACACATTCAAGGCATTTAGAATATCAAGGCTTTATTAAATTAAATATTCAGGAAGGGCAGCCAATTAAAAAGCTTTCTTCAGCATCGAAGGCTGTGTGCAGATAACCATTCACATTTTCTCTGCTGCCATTTTTCAAATTGTTCTTCCTGGAGATGATTTTCATTTGATTTTTCTTGGAAATAAAGAACTGTAATGGAAGTCAACGGGGTCACTCAGCAAATCACATGGCAATAGCAGGACTCTGCTACACAGTGTATAGGTACTGACGCCCGACCCAATGCCAGGCAGAAAGCGTAGCTTTTGATGTGGTGTACAAAGTGACATCCACACGTGACTCAAAAGCCCATGCGAAGGGTTAGAGTTGGCTCGATTTTGCTCTGTACTACAGTCTAATTTATGATCTAAAATGCCTGCATATCATACGATAGCGTTGTTTAAATAATGACCGTTATTTATTATCGTATTTACTTTGTTATTAAAACACAAAAATCTGTCAGGTTGAAAACTGGTGTTCATAAACCGCGAAGCAATTATCTTTAACATATTGTCGAATAATAAATACCTACACTGTTTCTTCCGTTGACAGTAACTAAACAGATAAAACAAGCTATATTTAAACTTTCAATTGACTTAGAAAAAATGTACCTGCACTAATGTAGACTTTAAACAATTAACCTTCAATGAACTGAGTGTTACAGCCAAGATTAACGCCATTCTGTAGGCCTACTAGTGATTTACCATTGGTAGTACAACAGAGAAATGTGATTTTAATATCAACACGTCAGCGCTGTGCCTCTTTGGTGCGAACTGCCCAAGGACTTGTTCTAACCAATCTGTTTAAACTTACTTTTTAGACTAGCTAGTCACCAGCAATGAATTAGATTTAAAATAAAATCACTGGCCCCAGCTGTTTCCAAAATTCAATTAGGACATAATTAGAAAGGAAGGAGGAAATGTGCTACGTCAGCGCCAGAAGACAGAGCTTTGCACAGATTTACTGTCAAATTAGCATAAACAGGCACTCCAGCACTACTGACCTGACTTGGTACAACTACACAGGCTGGAAATCCGCTATATAATACATATCGTTTGCAAAGATACTGGCATATTAAATTTGCACTAACAAGTGAATACACGCATACAAACCTCAAATGTAATGAATTAAAAAAAAAAACACCGGGAACCTTTTATTATTTATTTTGTTTTTAAATAAAACACTTGCACAAATTTTTCACCGCAGCCAGTAAAGAGCAAAACACTGACGTAACAATTCTGGTCCACTAGGTGGCAGTACAATCACATCTGAACATTTGTTTTCCAACAGCAAGAATATGGAGCTTAATTTCCTCTAACAGGACACTACATTTATAAATAATTTAAGTATTTAAACATTGAGCAGTCATTCTTCACAAAACAGGTAACGTATATTTATACACGTTAAAAAATCACTAAGTTAAATGCTGGACAAAAGAAACACAGGATGAAGGCTTACTTTTGCAGATAATTGCACTCAGAGGCCTTATTCTGACCATAGATATTGCTGCGTCCTAGGATATCTATGGTTCTGCTAACCATTGCATGTGATGAACTCCCAGTGTTCCATCTATAATCTATAAAACATCACAGTATGGAAGCAGCACTTCAGCAATGGCAGTAGTTACAAGAAACCGGAATCAAAATCTACAGTAGCAAGTTTCAGGAGTTGAAGAGAAATGAGCATGGATAAGAGGAGGCGAAGAGGACTGCGTGCTGCCAGTTTCTAATAAGACTGGGGCCCCCGACATGCGGCTTGGAACAGCCTCACAAACAGAAGTGCTTTTTGCGCTTTCACATAAGGACTGATGGATAAAATCGCCATAATGCAATTTCATAGAATTCCACCTTCTACCTACCCAAGGCAAAACGGCTGTCAATGCCAGCATAAGACTGAAATTAAATTCAATTTCCACGGGACATACACCAGCCGTAGCGGAACAACAAAGTGCACCTGACGTGACCCTCCCCCCTTTCCTGTGCACAAGTCAATTTCACTAGGCTGCTGTTGTTCCGTGGGTCACCTTCCTTCAAACAGATTTAACATCAGGAGCTTGCCAAATGAAGCCAGCATCAGGGCAGAGCGGCGAGATGGGCCTGTCACTCCAACCGAATTAGCCTAGGAGAAAATGTCTGGGGGAAGGTCATCAGGGCTTTGTCAAAAATAACGTGCGCTCCGCACAAATTGTCTGTGCCTCCCATGGTGTGGGGCGTGTTCAGCAAAGGGAGAGAGAGCTATACTGGATTAGTGTCCAGCACTCAGAATCCACGAAGCTTTTTGAAAACGTGTTAGGATATAAAATAACACACAAAATGGAAATTTTGTGATCCTCTTATGTAAAATAGCAATATTCACCTGCACGGAAAGGGTGACAGTTCAGTAGAAGCCCATCAAAATCATGACACCTCTTCAGACGAGCCTGGGGGGGGGGGGGCAGTGCCATCCATATGCACTTGCATTTGTGCATGAAGATCCCTCAAGGGGTCCATGAGGAGGCTGTGGTGTGACCAACACCCAACGGAAACCGTCCCAAGAGTGACGAGAACATGGTTTTTGAACTGGAAAAGCAGAGTGTCCAAACAGGCTGAGCTGGGGGCATCTGAGAGGAAGCTGTTCGGTTTAATTATTCAGCACCTCACAAGACCAGCAGAGCCCAATAACAGAGCGGAATGGAAAAGAAGCACCACACGAGTCCAGCAGCTTCAACGGCTATTTCATCCCAAACCATCACTTGCCTTTGTTCCCTTAAGAAAAACACGGCGAACTTCTGAGGAAAAAAAAAAACAGAATTTTTAAAAGGCTGATGCAGAACTGACATGTCAGTCCATACAAATGTCACTGTAAGTCTTATGGAGGTTATATGTCATGGGGTCTTACTGCTCTTTGCAGCTGTTAAGGGAAATAAAAAGTTTTGAATCCCCAAGGAATGAAGACCAAAGAAAAAGCAGCCTTACTGGCCACACTGGACTGCCGTGCAACACACATTCTAATGAGAAAAGGTCCCCCTGGACTTATTTGAAAAAAATTTTGGTGCGGCTATTATGACCGTATGGGTAGTTTTTTTTTTTTTTTTTTTTTAGGGATTTGGTGACGTCCTGCGTGCGCCCGCAACCGTGCTTGCTCATTAAGGTTCAAACTCGCCTACAAAATTCCTTATATGTACAGTATAATTATAGCTCCTTTAACATTTAAGGGATACATCAAAAGAAGTTAAGATGCATATGGGTGCCGTAACCTGGAAAGACCCATCCCACTGCAATAACACTGGGATTCGTGAGGAAAGATGCAGAACATCAGGAAGCTAAATGTAGGAATTTGGGGGGAAAAAAAAAACAGTCAGTTCTGTCCATATCATAAACCTGCCCAAAAGTACATCCACCAAAACGCCGAACCACAACCAGTTCTGCCAAAGCCGGCATCTAGATAAAGGCCCGTTCAGATGCTGAAAATGAGGAACGACACTTCAGGGGAGCCCCTGGAGGAGGGCTCAGCTCTGATCCAAGGAATACTGATTCATTATTCACAAAAATAAAAAAATAAAGTGCTTCTGTTAAAACAATTTCCTCGTTCTTGAGGTATTACAGGGAAAAAAATAATCACACAAAAAAAAACCTACAGCCAGCATTCCTGCAAATAAAATGTACAAGAATATTTACAATCAGGAGTGTTTCAGTTTTCCAGATTGTTTTCTCTTCATATACACAGTATATACATATATACCTCGTTAGTGTTTTTTTTGTTGTTGTTTCTTCAATATATTATGACAATATATATACACATTTAATCTTCTCAAAGTTCATACGGAAATATCTTAGAAAAGCATGGTGATGAGAAAGCCGAGGAATAGAGGGAAGGGAACGGAGGGGACGTGGGAACAGGCTGCGTTCCCCCTGGGGAATATGTGCGATCGCTCTCCTTTGGGGTGTAGGGTCTCCATGTCCTTCAGCGCATTGTAGGCGGCCGAGGTGAAGTTGGCGTCCCCGGTGGTGAGGAGGTCAAACACGCAGGAATTAAAGTAAATGTCGCGGACCTCCAGCCTCTCGCGGCACTTGGCCGTGGCGGTCTCCAGCGTGAAGACGGGGTTGGTGCCAGCCCGAGGCGGCTGCTGTAGGCCTAGCACGGGCAGCGGTAGATGGCCGTCACGGTCGATGCGCTCCGCAGTGGGGCAGCCGTTGACGCAGAGCTGCAGGTCCTGCGACTCGTCGTAGGTCATGGCCAGCTCCTCGGGGACACGCGTTGCCAATGTTAGGTAACGGCCCAGCTGACGCACGATCACTGTGACGCCGGTGTAGCCGGCGTGAATCTCCACATGCCGCCCCGGCACTTTCTCCACGATCCACAGGCTGCGCGTTTCGCCATCACCGCCGCTGACCGTGCCGTCCGTAAAGGCCGCCGGCAGGTCGTCGGTGACTGCCTGGTACACCTTCTGCTCGGTGCAGTCCTGGTACGGCTTGAAGATGATCGTGATCTGGGCAAACGAGAAAATGCAAATGGAATGAATGTAGGGAATCCATCCATCTTCCGTAAGATAACCAGCACAGGGTTTCGGTGAGCTTGGAGTTCATCACAGGATCATGCAGAGCACACCAAAAACAAGTTAGGCATTTGTTTACCTAATTGCATGTTTTTGGTCAGCAAGGGTGGTTGCAATCCAGAGTATCAAGAAAAAAATCTGTATGGCCACAGACAGAGCACATGAACCCCACACACAGTCCGAACAAGCAAACCCTGGAGGTGAGAGGCTACAGCCTATGAACTCACTCACCACACCTCCCTTCATACATCAGCTTCAACAATCCATCAGTCCTCTGCCTTTTATCATTTTAAACTTGAGCGAGAGAACGGGTTTTGCAGCTGTTAAAGTATGAGACTTGCAAAGAAACCCTTACTCCCTACGTGTCCTTCAGACAATAACCCTTAAGGGAGTCGGTTTCTCCTGGGTCAGAGTGCAAGCAGAAGGTGGAAACACTAATTCACACGTATCTCTTCCAGCGTTAGGTTTGCATCAAAGGGCACTAAAAAAGTATAACTCAAATGAAGTTTAGCTAACTGTGAACGACTCATGAAGCAAACAAATACTGCAGCTACGCTGAACGGCGTCTTGTAAACACTCTGCTGGTGGGAAAGATCACCGTACTGCAGTAAATCTTCATTTCATTCTCCCATGGAGGGACATCGATTGGCCGATATGGACTCAGGCACTCACACGCTCATTCCTCAACCGAACCAGATTTATCATTATTTATATTTATTTATTTCAAAGATGGATACTTGAGGACCAAAGAGCTTTTTAATCTGATTGCCAGAGTGAATGCAGAAGGCGAATCACCAGCCGCTGCAGTCGGTGGGCGGAGGGGGGAGCCTGACAGCACCGGGGGGGGGCCGAAGCGGAATGGGAAACACCCACCAAAGTCACTATGGCCGAACCCATCGGTCGCTAGCGGCAAGCTGATGATTACACGTGGTGATGAATAACAGCAGTAACTCCAGCCAGGTCATGGAGGGATGGTCTCAGTTTGGAAATTACAGCAATCATATCTTAACGGAGAAAAACACATTCACTTTTCTACAACAACCTTCATCCACCAACGCCTAAGACTGTCATGAACTCCATGATGTCACTGACCTCTGCAGCCTTTAGGCCTGAAAATGCAGGTGACCGGTGTATGCCACCACAAAAAAACCTGCAGCCCATATCATTTGATGCTACACTCTTGCATGGTTGGGACAAAGCAGCGCAAATTTGACAATGGCCTTTCTACTGAAAGGAAGAGAAACTTTCTTTTTCAACATCAAGCATGTAACAGGACCAGGTGGGAAGACCTCTGGAGCATTTTACCCTCTTCTCACCTTATGAGATGTTCCACTTGCAAAAATGCTGAAAGTAAAAGAAAAAGAAGAAGAAAAAAAACACAGGCATCTCCGAAATGGCCCACATGCATCATTGTGTCAGGTGGTGTGTTTTTTTTTTTATGAAGCACGGCCTCATAAACCGCAAAGTCAAGGGTCCCACTTTAATTTTTCTTTGGGTTGTTTTGATGGACTCATCAATTTACAGTAGTTCCGTGCTGGACCGTGTCAGCTGGATGGGAAGGCTTCCATAGCTCATTAACCAAATACACTGCAACACAGAGCAAGAAGTATAAACTACGCGTTTCAGCTATGGAAAAAGTGCAGCGCTCTTGTCAAAGTGAATGCAATTAAAGGGTTTTTCTTCAGGCTGCCATAAAGCAGGATTACCATGTGAAATGTATGGATATACTTAAGCTAGATTTCAAGGGTGGGGGACAGGTATACACATGTACATTTGTGCCAGACAAATTGAAAAATGAGTACACCTCAAGGGCAGCCTAATTCCACATATCCGCCCGTTTCTAATAATATTCCCGCCAGGCACTCCCCCACCAAGCCCTAAAGGGGCAGCCGTACCAGGCAGATCTGCGAAACCTTCCTTGATTAGGAGGGACGTGAAAAGGCAAGTTTCTCCCCACCCCCCCGTTCTGCTTCTGTCGCCTTCTTGAGTTTTCACTCAAAGCGCCTTCAGCTTGGGTTTAATCCTTTCAGTGCTCAGGTGAACAGCCCCAGAACATGAAGGTGAAACTGTGCCAGTTAAGAGCATCTGAGACAGCGGGGTGAGAAGTACACCACGCACGCTTTTTAAGTTTTTAATTTTTGTTTTTTTTTTGTTTTTTTTTTTTAAAAAAGCAGTTCTCTCTTTATGAAATGAAGGGCTACAATTTACAAGCCAGAAAACAAGCATGGTACGGGATACGGTCACCCATAAATCCCCACGAAAAGACAAAGCTTAGCATGTGGGACATCACAAGGACAGAGTGCTCAGTCGAGCAGAGAGGAAAAAAAAAAAAAAGCACCCAAAAAATTGCTCACTTACTGAACTTCACTAGTCAAGCCAAACCAGGGAAAGACGACTTTGGTGATTCCACAAACTGATTCTACCTGAAAGAAAGCCACTTTCGAGCAGGCTTAATTCGGTAATGCTATCAAGTTGTCACCATTTAAGCCACAATTAAGTCCCTGCTTTCAGCTTTGTGGTGTAAACATGCAATAGTTTTCCTCATTCCCACAGATCCAAAAGCCAACTCTGTTGACATCATGTGAATAATTGGCCTCTTAAGTACCTTAAACCTGCTGTCTGGTATCTGGAGGTGACGTCTGAAATGGTGAAAAGACACAATGAGGCAGATGGTTGCCAGAATAGGAAGGTTCAAAGAAAGATGTGCTTCCAGAGGGCACAGGGACATGGGACATCACAAACAAAGCTCTAGGATTAGCTTTTCTTGGTGTTGTAAGAGTAACCGGCACCCAGAAGGTACAACTCTCTCCATTTTCCTCATTTCAGTACACAATCCTACAATATACGCACTGTATCACTCAGAGAAGCTGGCAAACGATAAACTCGAAACAGGTTTTGGCATTGGAAGAAAGGTAGATGCTATTGAAAACTGCCGTTTCACAGCTCCTCATTTCCAATAACTGCCTCCTTCGTTAATTCCTGGCATGGCTGCCTTTTCATGATGGATGAGTGCTTCAACGGAGAGCCAGGCTGAGGGGACTTAAATACGGAACATGGACGTTAAAAGAAAAAAA
This sequence comes from Hyperopisus bebe, assembly GCA_026777045.1. Lineage (NCBI taxonomy): Eukaryota > Metazoa > Chordata > Actinopteri > Osteoglossiformes > Mormyridae > Hyperopisus > Hyperopisus bebe. The sequence continues at coordinate 26,220,013 of JAODJW010000040.1, forward strand.
TAGTAATCTCCACCTGATAGAGGAAACATTAAGCAAATGTTCAGCTTCCTGGTCATTTATCATTGGATTTGGAAAAGAAAAACGTATCGTAAACAAGCGCAAAAAAACGTCTTGGGAAAAGGTACGCGTCCAGAGTGTGCTTCACAAACTGTTTTTCTGATGAACAGAAGCGGACTATTGCTCTCACATACCTTTTTTGGGTTCTGCCCACCTAAATCTCACAAACAAATAAAATGGCTTAACTGAGGGCTTCAGGGTGTAGCCAACATTCAGAAGCACAACATTCAACGAGTAGCAGTCTCATTAAAATTAGACCCCAAACCATAATTTCCGTAACTTGTAGCATGTGATTAAATAATCTTCAGAGATCAACTGCAGTAGATCAGCTCTCCCAGGGTCTTACAGGAAGTGGACTACGATATACTTTTAAGAGACCTGAGAATGACACCCTCCTATTTAAAGATGATCAATTTATAACTCCCACCTTGACAATATTTTGATCGTTTAAAACTTTTTACCCAGTTTTATAAAAGAACCCAGGGGGGTGTTCCATGAAGCAGGATTTCTCAGTTAGCTGGGTTAACTTAAGCTAGAAGTCAGGATTGTCCAATAGGAATGCTGTTTAAACTCTTACTGGAGGATCATGACTTCTAGCTTAAGTTAACCCAGCTAACTGAGAAATCCTGCTTCGTGAAACACCCCCCAGATGTATGTAATTTCCCTTGTCAGCCGTAGAACATAAACCAAGAAGTCCCTCAGAAATCATAGCCACGCTATTAATGAAAGAACCCCCCCCCCCAACAGACTGACCTAGCTTACCTAAGTGGGATCCTGTCGTCCACTGTTGGCAGCATTCACACCTGACCACGTTTGATTAAGAATCTACCACATGTACCGGTACAGTACTAAACCCGAATTGCTAAACAAGATATAGTGTATGTGGGAAAAGCACCAATGGATCTGTTCCCATTCGCCACGGTCAGTGTTACAGTGAGAGCAGTAACCTTAGAGAGCTGTACAGGAGATCCGGGCAAACGGAGGAGGAGCCTGATGCTGCTGATACCTTACACTGAGGGCAGGCAACAAAGGTAAAGAACATCGATAAACAAATACAAAAGATGCTGGAGTTTTTTAACCAAGCTATAATATTAGGCAGAGGTAAGGAGCACACACTGATTACAGTGAATCACCGCACCTACACACAAGAAACCACCTAAGGGATGAGACCCGAGAGCAGCCCTGCAGCGGGGGATACCTCAGCACCACACTAGTCCGTATGTGTTTTTTCTGGCAGCTGGAGTGCCAATCCTGCCACCAACCCCCAAATTTTCCCTGTGGGTTGGAGGACCTGCTTGCAGGGCTGGATGTAGCTTAACATCATACCCAGAATGAAACAATTGCAGGTCAAGGGCCTTGCTCAAGGCCCCGGTGGAGTTGGATAAATCCTGCCATTCATGAGATTCAAACCAGCACCCTACTGATTGCTGGCACAGATCCCTAGCCTCAGAGCCACCACTCGACCCCTATAATATTAAACCCATGAAAATAGCAGAGAAATATAAGGTTACATTTTCATGGAAAAGGTGTACCGTAGTTGTGTTGGTGGAGGCGACTGACCTTGTTGGTAGCTGTCGCACTCGATCCGGGGACTACGGGAACATTGGTGACTTGCACGGATAAGTAGTTGTTGTCAATAAGCGGCCAAGCACCCTCGACCTTGCAGGTCTGAAAGTGGTCCTTGAACGTCCGCAGGTGGGGGTCTCCGAACAGGCCGCAGAAGAGGTAGGTGGGCCGGGAGTGATCGCCCGCCTGCTGCCCATGGTGCCGGCTGTGGTAGTTGCAGGGCTCCACGGGGGCCTCGGGGTGGGTGGAGGAGGTGGGCCCGTCCCGCGAGCAGTTGCGTTGGCTCATGAGGTCGCTGATGCCCAGCATGGCCGAGTGGAATACCAGGTTGCCGCGGCAGCTCTTGGAGGTGCGCTGGGTGCAGGCCGAGTAGGCCCGCAGCGCCTTGCAGAACTCTGTGTCAAAGCCATCCAGGGATGGGTTTAAGTGCGAGGTGAGGGACACGAAGTCAGTGGTGCACTTCTGGATGCGGCACTGAAGGGTGTGGACCTGGCTCTCTCCTGAAATGTGGGAGACAAGAGGGGACACCCAGCTTACTTTCCCAGTACCATGATGGCTAACGGCCTTCATTAACCTTGCATGGACGACACAACGGTCACAAGATGTTACAACTCTGCAAGACCGACTAGCTACATAAAACAAATGCTCATACGTCACAGTCCTAACAATGGTGGGCGGGGGGGGGGGGATGCTCTGGGAGAGGGGGAAGTCTGGGTACAAGCTAGTAAATCACAGTTTACATAATAAAGCAGACCTGAGACAGACAGACCGGAAGCGCGTTCTGGCTCATCGCTTTCCTGTCTATTAGTTCTTTGTTAGAGTCCAAATGGCCGTCTGGCCTATTTGCTCTGTCTGGCCAGCCTGTTGTGTCCTGAGGGCAGCAATAAACTCCCCAGTGCATCCACCTTTCCCTGGGAGACATGGTTCTCTTTGCTAGCCCAACAGACACAAATTTTATAGTGTTTTCAAGAGCTAGTGAATCACTGTTTGTCCTTAAATTACTTTTGAAAAAGTTTCTTTTCATTACAACTACCTTTCCCCAACAATGCATTAATACTGTGTAAAAAGTCCATTACAGACTCATCACAGCTACTCCCAGTCGTGTTCCTGTCAATCTCATTGCCTCACTGGCCTAGAGTCTCATCAGGGCACCACCAAGCCAAAACACATCTGTCAGTAGCTTAAAAGGGAGGTTGGGGAGCCAAAAAGGTACTTGCAATACTTGGACTTGCTCTGTCTTGATGCCGATAACAGCACCAGGCTTTCATATTTTCAAGGTGTTGTAAAGACGAGTGAGAAATGGCCTCTAATCTCCATAAGAAGCTACACAAGTGCAATGAAGCTCCAACCACAAGAGATGAGAATCTTGACAGCAATTCAGAGTTAAGTTCAACAAGGCCTTGAGATAACATCTAGAAACTCCAGGCTGTAAGGGTTCACAGGCTGAAATGAAAAGCAACCGTGGGTGCAAAGCAGTGAATAAATATGCATTCACAGGCATTCATGAGGTGGAAAGGACATACACGTAGTATCTGGGACAAATGAGAATGAATTAGTGACAAATTAAAAACTAAAAGGGCTTTTTGTTCATTGCTGAATGTACCACGAATGCACCTTGCCGCTAGTATTAATGAGGAGCAGTTTTAGATTTTCCTCCAGAGATCTGTGTATCACCACTCTAGCTACCATCCTCCAGAGCAGATGTAACAAAACGATATACACTTTTTAGGCTTGGCTGAAGGGCATCGCTTGAAAATTTTCTGTAGCAAGAATACATTGTTAAGAAGGATTGTATTGTTTACTTGCTTCAGTGAAGTCTGACTTTAAGCACAAACTGTAGAAACATCAAATGCCAGAGGCCAAGATTTTATACCAACAAAACAATACAAAACTTAAGAGAATTGTAACGGCAAAGTAACACAAGCCCTTCAAAAAACATTCAGCTTGCATAAGATCCTGACTGCAAACGTGGTTATAGCGAAAGTTATCTAAGCCACTAAGTATTTATTAAATTTACGACAAAAACATTAGGTATAGCACAGCTATAAAGAGTACTGTGTGTGGCCGAGTTACGACGCTGCTCCCGTGACTGAAAGGTTGCTGGTTCAAATACCAGGGTCAGCAGGCCAATTTCTGCACTGGACACCTGAGCAAGGCCCTTAACTCTCAAATGCCACAGGGACTGTACGACCCTGCCGTACCATAAAATGTATGTAGCGTTACATAAAAGCATTTGCTGAATAAAAAGTGGAAAAAGAGGTAAATATATTCGGAGATAACACATTGCTTGAAAGTATTACAAGCTAAAAATGGATGCTACAATGTAATCTCCTGGTTTTAAAATACATGGCAGGTATTAATAAAATAAAATAAATTTAAAAAAAAACAAAAAAAAAAACACAACATTAAAAGGTCGCCACAATGGATGGTCAATCTCAGCTAGAGGTAAATTCTCTTCAGAGAACACAATCCACCATAATTGTTTCACGCAGAAATAGTCGATTTGATACTGACCCAGCCCAAACCATTAAGAGCCTATTCACTAAACTGCACATGTGAAAAGAGAGCCAATGCCCGTCTACAAATAGGCTGACAATAACTCACACAAGGCAGCATTCAGTTTGGCTAATTTGGTTATCACTGCCATACGATTCACTACCAGGCAGCGACAAACTGCTATGCCTTCTGGGGAGGGAGGGGAAAAAAAAAACTATAAATAATTCTTTTATCTTATTGGGCAACACTGTCAATCAAAATAAAGCCCTTGCTGATATCATAAAGGTATAAAAGCAGAGCTTCTCGCATGATAAAAGGTTGCACTTCCCACAAAATCCCACCCATCTGTACCGTGTGATCTACTCCCAGGGAATGAGCTCGCGCTCCTATCAGGAGCAACATCTGAAACCTGAGGGAGACATTCAAATGTACGACTGGGCAGAGACCAAAGCAGGACCAGGCTGCAGGAGATCCTCCTCTCTCTGGCAGTCATCTAACGACAGAAGACTCATATTTTCAAAATCTATCAAGGCTACATTAATCCCAGTATCCAAACTGTTAAACACACATTTTTAAAATGTCTATTATTCTGAATGAATTTTATGACTGAGGCAAGGCATGAGGAAGAAACTGGGTGTAGGTGTTGCCATGTGTACAAAGCACCCCAGATGATCATCATCATAGAAATCAGGGTCTTTCTACAATATTGTGCCTGACCATATATCCTTTTCAAATTCTCAGCTCACTAGAGAGGCTCAAATCTGGATACCAGGCTGGCTGAAAAAAGCCACACTGGAGTCTAACTTAGACTGAGGAATTGTGTTCTGCTTTAGTAGCAACACTATAGTCAGAACAGAAAAACAGCAATACGGGAATGACACCAGTTCCTCAGTGACAAAGACTGCCATACAACCATCAGGGCGCTTCACGGTGGCGCTCAAGATCCTTAGGCAGGATTTTTCTTTTTTATAGAGGACCCCACCAGATGCTCTTACCAGGTGGGGGCAGTGTGTCACCATTTCTAGGACGGTAAGGGGCTACATGGCGAAAGGCACAATCACAGCTGGTCTTAGAATTCGTCAGTGTGCTGTTAAATTGCCGTGTGGCCTTGAAATGCAAACATTTCAATCCTAAATGAGGAAAAAAAAAACTGACGTTGGCCTTTAAATGATCAGATCTATAACGCACTTCAGCCTAATGAAAAAAATGGATAAACACATAACAGCTTTCACTAGTCAGGGTACTTAAGGAATATTTACATTGTTCATGTATGCTTAAATTATTTTCCTCAATAGCACAACCTATAACTCAACAGAGGGAGCTGAAGACAACAGGTGAAATCCTTGTTTACAGTTGAAAATCCATAGAGCCTCATCCGAAATTCTGTCAAATCTTTCTGCCACAATGCATTCAGGTTACTACTAAGAGAGTGTTTTTTAAACACATACAGTCAGGAACATGCCCTGGCAGCAAGCAAAAGTGGAGATTGAAAACATAGTCGCAGTCTTCATAGTCGTGCCAAATCGGTTCATTTGGAATCCAAAAACAATTGACGGGTGTTAATTATGACCTCATACAAACAAAGTGCAAGGTACTAAAATTAAGCCCAGCTTTCTCTCCCTGAATTTATAGCAAGCCACTCTGACAACAGATGCCATGCTTTATGACACAGTCAGACTTAAATATGACAGAGGCCATGGCCAAGGGAACACATGCATGTTTGCCTCCCGTCAGCATATAACTATTCTCACCAGAAGAGACTATAACAGTCAGCATGGCAATGGATGGATGGATGGACGGACAACATAGGACTCCCATCACAGGGAGTAGGACAGGCAAAGATGTAATGAACAAAGCGTCCTTAACTTAATTTGATATTCAGCCAGAGAAAAAGAATTTGATGGCCTCTCACCTTTCCAAAATGAAGTCTTAAAATACAACCGTAAAGGCAGTTGCAGGTAAACAATTCACAACTGGTATCTGAATGAAATCGCTGGGTGAAAGCTGCCTTTTAACATTAACTCCAAACCTAAAGGTTCCTTTCCCAGCGATATTCCCTCTGGCAGGAGACCCGATTAAAGCATGTCCCGTTTCTCCCCTCAAAGGCAATCCACACAATCAAACTGCAAGCAAATCTTTATTTTTCCAAAACACTAGGCTTCTCTCTTTGAGGTGCAAAACTATTTTACTAATCTTCTCACACCTGTTACTTAGTCAGATAAAGAGTGTAACGCAAAACGCTTATTTTAAAATAATGCAAATTTCAATTCAGTTCTTCTCTTTTCCTCTCCGTTACAATCAAACACCGACCAGACAGGCTTCTCAGATGGCTTGTCACCCATGACTGCAAGGCAATAGGCAACTTGCGAATTTTCACTGTAAAACAGCCTAACTGGCTTTTAAAATTATGTAGTTGCCCTTGTTTTACAAGTTATATTTAGCAAATATGCAAGCATATTCAACTGAAATTACAATTGTACAAGGGTGCAGGACCACAGTTACGTTTCTGACAAAACTGATTTAAAGAGAAATACAGGTATCAAGATCTTCTTTTGTGTAACATTTATCCTCACTTGAAGTCAAAAATACATTAAGAATGATTCAACTTACTATTACTACACAAATATGCATTTATAAAATTACACTAGCCAAATTTCCCAGCCACACAATGACACAAAGGTGTCTGTGTAGTTGAAGGCAACAGTATATTCAGTCTTGTATAATGCCAAGAATTTTAATACATAGTAAAAGGCTTTTGCTGTCGTTTCCCAATTTTTACTTAAACCAAAAGCTTAACATAATTAAATGATTTAACCTAATACAGCTCAATCAGGCGCTATAGGGGGCTTCAAAATTTACCACCAAAATTTAAACTCAATTTCTGTTCGATGTTTTCCCACCTTTATTATAGAGAGTAAGAAGAATTAACCAATCAGCGGAGAATTAATGAATTGACTGTGCACATGCGGTGGCTCCATAAACACAGGTAATAACTGCGCCCTTATTACTGGGTAATACGGCACCCAAACGCGCCCTGCATCGCCGGCCAACTCCGCGCTCTACGGCCAATGCGCTTTCCGCCGATTTTTGTACTTAAGTAAGGAGCTGAGACGCGAACACTAAAACACTAAATTATCCACATCTTATTAAATTAAGACCCAATCTGACAAACACGAAACGTGCGATACGCCTGAATGAATTAAAATTAAGGGAGAGGACCTGGTCCGTATGATGGCATGAAACGGCACAAAAGGGTCAAACTATCAAACATCCGAGTGATGTGACAACTGCCACCACGGTTTGTCAAGCACCAGGTCCCTCCGCAGTCACACCTCCATGCAGCGCTTTCCGCTCCGCTTCCACATCAGGAAAATCAATACGGAGATTTAATCCGTACACCAGGTTTTTTAAATAGATAAAGCCGTCGAAAAAGTAACGTTTCGATCTATAATGTATAAATGCTGACATTTGACACTACAAACAATTTAGAGCATCTGATACCGGATAATGATCGTGTTATTAAGTATAGTTACATGTCATCGCGGCTGTTCAGAAACGCCCAAGAATCAAAGTATGCATATTTTATACGATTTTTCATTTTAAAAAAGAATTAGAAAGACCGATTCAAAAGCCAAAGGCATAACTTACATCAAATGAAGTAATAACGCAAAAAGTAAAGCTAACGTTTAATCGTTTTACGGAAGCTTACTAGTCAGGGTAAATGGCATCTTTATGGGATGAATACTTACACAGCAATTAGTCAAAGGAAAGAAAAACATCCGCGAATCAGTAACATTTTCACATTTAAAAAATAATCTGAGCAACTGATTCCGGTGTTTCCTTACTTTGAGTCCAACAAGGCAATAAATTAATTTAAAGAGGACTGGTGTTATTCATTTACATTTAGGACCCATAAGCGTGGACAGTCCTAGGAAACACGATCCGAACTATGCAAACTGCTCCGGGTAACTGCGAAATGAATCCACCAGCAAAATAAAGTAAACTTGGATATCGTGGGGAAACCTCTTATCGTAATCCACACATTGCGATTTAACACCAGTTATAACTGCTTTAATGTCAAAAACCGATATTAATTTCAGGCTCCCGGTGAAAGTTTTAAGACTCTGGAATTCGTTCGGTTATTTATCACCAAATTACATAAAAGGACACGTAAAAAAAACGTAAAAGTTACCTATGTGGAGCCTCGACGAGAAAGTAATTAGCAACAGGAGAGACAGAAGTGGATGCTGGTAAATGAGGCGATCAGCCCCGGGGTAGTAAAATCCTGCTTCCCCCATACCCATCCATCCAGGTCGCGGGAGTTAGGGGGTCAAATACTCCACGGGAGAAAGCGAGGTGGACCTGCGGCAATGCCGGGAAATCGGGCCTCTGCTCCGCTCCGCTCCGGGCTGCCGACTAGCAGCACACGCAACGGCATTAAAAACGTACGTGAATCTTCAGACGGCGCAAAGTCGACGAAAGTGGTGCTTAAAAGTCCCACGAACTTAAGTCCCCCGCCTGCTTAAAATCAGCAGATGATTTTGCAGTCGCCGTTTGGGCCGGTGCTGGCAGGATCCCGTCCCGGCTCGCATCGGTACTGCCCCGATCAATCTCAGCGCTGCACTCCTGCCGCACGCCTGCACAGTATCAGGGCACGTCTGCCTCATCCGCTCCCCCGGTGATCAATCGCAAATCAACCTAACATTTGGTCGGGAATGACTCCCGCCCCTAGTGCTCAGAAGCACCGCCCAGACATCGGCAAAGTCCCGGGAATTGCAGCTTGTTCCCCTAGGTAAGAAACGCATGCTACGTATATGCTACTCCGATCAAGTATCCCAAACGACCAAATGCTTTCACACCTACAGAGTCGAAGAGTCCAGCGGCTGCTTTACGTGTAAAATTAGTTTTTTTTTTGTTTGTTTTACATGAACGAGGCAAGTAATTCCTGTACTACATTAACTGACCGAAAACATCGCGCTCCATTGTCGAGCATATTTCATGGGCGAATGTCACCATAATAACAGAAAATGCTGACTTAGGGTCATAGTTAAGATTGATATGGTGGTCGGATACCCTGATCCTGGATCGGCGCTCGCGGGACTCTTATGGGCTGACATGATCCCCTACACCCAGAGTTTCCTCTATCATGTTCGGTTGAGAACTTCCCCACGGAAAGCATCATTAACCGCACGGAGTAAAAAAAAAAAGGGAAAGTGTTCTGTCGTTCTGCAGGCAAATACAAAAGGACGATCAGACGGTTTTTAAAAAGTGCATAGCTATTTAAAGTCATGGTACGTTATGTTATTTATTTTATTTTAATTTTTTACCATAAGTTGAGGTTACATTTATAAATGACAATATATCCAAAATAATCAGACGTTTGAGAAGAACATTTATACATCTAATCTTGACTAACATATTTTTAAGATGATTGTTTTATATTTTATAGTATATTTAAACTGTACATTACATGAGACAATGGTTTTTCCTATGTTAGTAGCCTGGCGAAACAGAAAGTGTACATCTCTAGCACAGTTGAAATGGGTATATCCGGTTATCTGCTTTTCTACAGGCCAGTGCAACAAATAAACTGATATTTGAATAATTTGCTGATATTAAAAGAGGAATATTTCCCGATGAAAATAAAAGCGCAAGGGAAGCGCGGGTCTAAATTTTTCTGCCTGTCGGAGGGCTGATGCTAGATTCGTCCATAGGGGGCGCAGTAGAGTTAAAAATTCAAAGCGGTTATTTGTTGTCATGAGAGACAATTAGCAATGTCACTAACACAGATTCACAATTTATAAAGGGATACGCAGCACAAAGAGTACAGCAAATAGGCGGGTCTAGACACGTTTTAGCCACCCTATGTTTTTGGCTCGGCTCCGGGGAAAGATAATTTTTCTAAATCAATTTAGCGATTTGTCCCATATTTTCGTACACATTTTCTAGCACCCTCCGGTTGGGAACAATTTAACTGGGGGTGGCGTCCCGTGCATCTCTTTTGAAAGCGGCAACCCTACTGGGCGGGGGCGGGGGGGGTGACCTCCTAAGGGTCTTACATCTTACAATCGCCCCGGCGCAATATGTATTGTAGACTTCTTTCTTTCTTTCTTTCTTTCTTTCTTTCTTTCTTTCTTTCTTTGACTGTGAAACGTAATATTGCAGCATAGCACATGTTATTTGTATCGGATTATGACACTACGATAATTTAAGTTTCCTGTATAATAAGAAAAACTAACAGAAAACTGTTTCCCCCTCCTATAATGGAACCCGTTACAAACCCATTATAACACGATGAAATTTACATTTGTCTGTTTCAATATTTTATACTCATAGTTCTTTGGACCCAATCTTTTAAAATCATTCCAATATGTGAACTTTATTCCCAGCCCCCCCACGATACGCCTACTATAATAACGAAACGATGAAGTCAAAAGGGGTTGAAATTTAGACTGAGCTTTAAATAGGTTTAAATAGGTTTGTTTTGGCAACGCAGTGTGAAATTGCTAACTAGGTGTCATTTGAAGATGATTCTGATTCATCCATAGCACCCCTTGTCATTCCTTGTGGTTCTAATCTAATAACACCTCCAACATTAAAACTGAAAAAAGCTAAGGATATTAGAAAAGTTTACTATGTCAATAGATACTTTGCCCTTTCGCGCTTTCCCTCCCAGTCTCATGAATGAACGTCAAACTCAGATTTATATTTGCGGTGTTTCCTGAGGTGCCAAAGTTTTACAAGGAACCTTTGGCTTCTTGGTTTCTTCTACTCCACTGTACCAATACATGTCGTCTCTATAAGCACCAATATTTTGATATTCCATCTAATATCCAGAGGTGGAAAGTTCAGGTCCAGAAAGTAAAAATCCAGACCAAGATTTTGTTTCAACCAACTAGTTGAGTTGGTTGAAACAAAAACTTGGTCTGGATTTGTATTTTCTGAACGTAAACTTTCCACTTCTTATTAGGACTGATCATGTTACTGCTGTATCTAGCATATTCATTATATGACTGGCATGCTACTTTGCTGTTTCATTATCCATTACCATTTTATTAGGATTCCATTAGGGGTCAATGATAGTCTGACTTTAGCCTCAAAAATACATTTCTTTTGATGGCAGGATCATTTGGCTAATGGCTGGAATCATTTTACATGTAAATGAGATTCAGCTCTTATTAGTAAGATTGAATGTAATGAAAAATGCGAAACAGATTCTTGTTTGATATCACACATCAGCTGACAGACATTATCTGAGACAGCCGCCTTTTCCATTCACATGTACAGTGGCTGAAGCTTGGTTAATCGGTTGCTAGGTGCTGGTCACCAAATGCTAACGTTCAAACCTCAGTTTTCATTTCCTGGATTTGAAGGGATTGGCCAAAAAGGCAGCACTTTGTCCTACATGTCTGATTCACTGACAAAGATATCAAACATTCACCATCTGCCAGTAAAAAAATAAAATAAACAACCTCTTTATTTAAGGCCCTTTCCATTAATTAAAAACAATTGTGACATAATTCAAGTATAAGTTTCTATTCATGTTCTTATCACATATGTTACTGTATATTCAAATAATGAAGCTGAAATATAGATTTGTTCACATTCTAAACATGATTAATAGTTTCCACATGAGAACTGTAATTGTAATAGAAGCTATTGTGAGTGTTCAGTTAGCTATTCCATTGTGGATTAAGACCTGCCTTATAATCGGTGTCATTCTTTCAATATTCATCTCTGCCCTTCCATTCTCCCTGTTCATCTCCAAAACTGAGAGAGGTGTTAAGCATGCCCTGTCTTCTTCCTCCATCTGCTTTCAAACTCACTGTTCCATGGGTCAGTAACAGCAGTGACCCCCACAGGCCTGTGTGACAGAATCCAGTGTGTGGCCTAATGCTGGTCATATGGAAGACATGGCCACACTTAGAATAATCTTCCTTTATGGCTAGGCAAGGAGCTCCACTGGCTGAATTGCTGGTGGAAGTGGTGGAGACCACGGCCTGCTCAGATTCCTCGGCCCCCTGCTCCATAGATGTCCCCGCAGCTGTTGCTTTTGGCCCTTCCAAGGATGTCGCCTTCTCCTTCTCCCTCCCAGCTGCCAGAAAGCCTGAACAGTGTGGATATTGTACTTGCTGGAAAGCATTTTTTTTTTTTACTCATTCTTCTTGTTCTAAGACAGAAAGAGAGAATTTCTGTATGCTGAGGGTTGTCTTGTGCTGCCACAAGACAACAGCTGGGCGAAAGTGTGGAGGGCAGAGATTTATTGCTGTAATTCCTTCACTTTCCCACTGTCTAAGTAGCTTGTCCAACGTCTGCAAGGTGTTGGACTGCATTGGCAGTGGGAACTGCTGTTGAAATTAACCTCACTGCAGCTCTGTGTGGCTGAAACTACGGGCGCAGGGTAATTTGCACGGTGGATAAGAACAGCTTGAGGAATGTTTGCTTAGTCTTCTAAAAACACGGATTGAGTAATGTGCTCAAGTATGACTGACCAAACTGTGCAACTCGAGTGTGTTTTCGCTCAAGGCATTGCACAACACTCTCAGTGTGCTAAAAAGCGTTTTATTTTCATGTTTCCAGACCCATTTTACCAGGTGAATGTATTTATTGATGCTTGGGTTTGACTGTAATAAAAGTCTAGATACGTTTTCCCATTATACACAAATATATGAAAGACATTCTCTATACAGTAAGTATCAGATTTTAGGTTTTAAGAGGTAACATGTTCTGCTGGCTTACATGAAAATGACTGCTATGTATATGACGTTACTGCCCATCTTATCTGGTCTGGCAATAAAATATTTGGCCCGTGTTAGCATTTGCAACATGGTAAGGTTTGACTAGGGGTACATAGTAATGTAATGTGACAGATATTTAAGTAATTTTAAGTTCCGTAGTATTAAAAGAAAGTTTGGTTTAGAGGAAATAATGAGAATATAATCTCATTATATTGCTAGTTGCAAATTAATTGCTAATTTTTATGTCAACATTTTAAGTAATTTATATAATGCATACATTTCAGCTGGCAAATATTTTGTACAGCTATTTTTAAAATCAGATTTATTCAAATTAGATAAACCTTTTGCATTTGAAATGAGAACCATTTATTTGCTGTACATAGTAACATGCTGTGATTACATTCTTTTGCTTCAAGGAATAAAGTCATTACTGACGACTTTGACGTTTCTTCACCCAAATTGCTTTCATCCTTTCTCGTCTTGCACTGCATCCATCACCCCACTGGTTATGCGTGTCTTGACCCATGGAAAGGGTCCCACCATTGTGTTCCCAGTAGCCGTCTCTGGTGGGAAAGCAGCACTGCTGCAACTATCCACCCAGGCAACTTCCTCTGCCCTGCACAGTTCACAGGACATGGGGCTGCTCCCTGCCTACTCTCCCTTACAGCCCAGCCTGGAGAAATGGAGGGTAAGCCCCCAAACACAAAACCCCAACAAGGTAGACTTCTATGTCAAACACAAGTGGAACTTCAATATTCTATCACTGCCAATCCCCCCTCCCCCGCCAGACACCTTACAGCCCGCTGAGAACATCCCTGTGCAAATCACAACATTGCCCCACCTCTGTCGAGATTAACTAGTCTTCACTGTTCTCTCTTTTATCACTATATCTTCCCGATGCAACAGAAATGCTGAAAAATGGACCATACTTTGTTATACTTCAAATCTTGGAATCAAACAAAACGCTGGAAAAAGACAGGCTGTTATTTAAAGTTCTGTGAAGCCCACCTGACCACAGTTTATCTGAGATTATCTGATAGAAAATCTTTCAGAAAGTCAACAATGTTTGTAACAGCCTCTCAAAGGAGGTCAGGTGCAAAGATAGCGGCACATATGATATCACACACAGGAAGTACAAATGGTATCACTGCCAAAACAGTGCAGAATCAAATTCCCAGGTTGTCTGATGGGGGCTTGCCAGATTGTTCCGTGAAACAAAGGCAACCTGTGTTTTAACATCTGCCTGTCCAACCTGCCATGAAAACAAGCCCCTCACTCAGCAGGTAACATACTCCCATTAATCAGTCCCAAAGGGTTCACAAATCCTGCCGATGAACTGTGCCTGGTGTGATTCTCTGAGGTTAGAGGTCATGTGGCTGCTCTAATCCGCCGTCCCTCTGTTGAGTAAACAAACACACATGGGATGAGTGCAATGCCGAGTTGGGAAGTGACACATGGTGACAGCCGTGTTGACCGAGAGCCCCCAGAACACCAAAGTGGGGGTCTTATTGCTCCAAAAGGTCAAGCTTTGAAGAGCTTGTTTTGCTTTTTTTTTTTTTAGAAAGAAGCAATCAAAATGAAATATACTATGGGTAATTACCCAGGTAAAAACAGAGGACTATAACAGTAACTGTTGTGCAGGCAAATATGTGCAGTGTCTTTTCTGGCATGGAAAGATGTGAGGTTAAAATAATCTTTCTGAATAAGCAGGGAATAGGACAATCCTCACTGGAGATTTAGTGGGACGTGCATTAGCTCAAAGTGTGTGTGAGTGTCCGTGGGTCTGCACTGCATTTGGCTGGCATCCTGTCTGGGGTGCCCAACTGCCTTATGCTGCTACAATGTCTAACTGGATAAATGGATGGAAGATGAATGGATAGATGGTATGTTTGATATTCTGTGAAATGTTAGTCATAAAGAATAACAACTATTGAAAGCACTAGTGAAGCACTATGATAGATATCTAATTCATTGTAATTACTGCAATAATAATCAGACATCTAATTATGTCTGATTATTACTCCAGGTAAATATATTAACCAGTGATTTATGCTTTAGCATGCTTGCTGTCTCATTTACATTCATTGGCATTAGTTAGGTAGGTGCTATTAATCACATGTCAAATGCATTGATTAAGTGGAGTAGGCATGCATTCTGGGGAATTTCAGCAGAGGTTCTGGAATCACCATAAATGTCTAAATAACATGTGCTGTATATTTACCTCCTGACCTATATAGCTTGTTAACTGGTCTCACTTTCTCATGCCAAAAGGCACATAAAGCCTCTAAGTGACTTACCGAGCCTGGAAGTCTCTTGCTCATTCACTGATATTGACACCAACATGTCTTAAATGGATTATATAAAGTTAAGGGCATTTAATCAGACCGAAGTTTACAAGGGTGCCTCAGGGTACATAGCACCCTCAAATTAATAGTGTGCACCCTCAGGTGGAAGTCAATCAGTCCATGACTGTAGGGTGGGGGTGAGGGAGGCTGTAGTGACCCCTACCCTCATTTCAGATGCATCCTTAGTGATTGTGTTCTGGACTTAGCACTGCATATAAGAGAAGGCCACTTTTAAGTGTATGTGTTTTCTGGATATGTGCGCATGCAAGCATGTGCCAGTCCCAAATGCACACAGTTATTGCAGGATCCATCCCTCCATTAGGGTACCCCCTGGCCCGTGCCTGCCCTTCCTGAGACAGGCTTCAGACTCACTCAGGCTCTCTGTTGGGTAACTGGCCATGGAATGTGGATGGTCAGATACATTATTATTTACTTGCCTATCAAGTTATTCAATGTAACATATTAAAAATTAATGTTTATGAATTAATAAATGCCACATGTTATATCTAGCTTATGTAAATTTTATAGCGAATATCAGGATTATACACATTTCTTTAATAGAGTTGGCATTGTTAACACTTCCTTGAAGGACAGCACTGCTTATCAGGGGTACTGTAAAGGTCGGGGGGAGGGGGCAGTTAGGATGAGTGCAGGGCTCCCTGAGTGACAGGGGCCCTAAAATTCTGGAATATAACTGGATTGTTCTGGGTTGGGGGCCCAGTATGATACGCTTTCTGTAGTGGTATCCCTGTTGCTTTTTACAGTTATGGTGGTTTTGTTAATGTTGCTAAACTAATTAATGATTTATATCATACACATCATATTCCTGTTCTATGATGGCCGTACATTCATGGATTCACTAAATAAAATAGTTCATGCGAATGTGAAGGTACCAGACAAAGATGCTGATCTTGCCCCCGTGAGGCCGGGGGCCTTGGAAAGGCAGGGGTCTCCTTACCGTCCGTTATGAGACCCCCGTGTAGAGACATGTCATTACAATGGTTCTTATCACGGGAAACATGGCTTATCTTGAGCGGCTACTGCTTTGGGCCAATGACACATCAGTCCTTTCATTCTAAAGGTTCAGAGTAGATCCTTTACTCACAGGCTCTCTTTCGCTTTTTGCATGGAGAAGACAACAGGGCCACTATTCCAGACCATCCGATTCAATTAAAACATCAGATAATGTGATGGCATATCAAGTGTGGCTGTGGAAAATGAGGGGTGGGGGCAGCCTCCACCTCTCACTGCCTTCGCCCCCCATTCCCATCCATCTGTTTGGACTCCATCAAAAGGGTCCTTTGCTTGTTGTTTGGCATCGCCTTGCCTTCCTTTATGCTTGAGGGACATTCAATCTTGTGTTCGACACACACCACTCCGCGACACTTAAGAACAACCGACCCTTTGTGCGGATCCACAGGATTCCCTCCCCCCCCCATACACACACCCGAGACGAGGGACTGTAAATACAGCCTCACATCCCCTTGAGGCTGGCAGCCTGAAGAAGGGGAATGCGTGTACATGGAGGACAGAGGAAAGCAGAGCTGGGGAAACCTACTGGAGCACATGAAGATCATGAGATCATGAGAACCTTTCATCCCCTTCACCCGAACTAACGGCAGTTTGCCATGCAGGTGTCCGCTAACTCGGCAGATGAGGATGAAATGGTTTTCTTGAGAAGGAGGGGCTTGCAGGGGTGGGGGTGGGGGGGGGTGCATGAGAGGT
>JAODJW010000040.1:26246588-26257902 GCA_026777045.1 Hyperopisus bebe
GTGATTGGTTGATTAGATAATTGCATTAATGAGAAAATGAACAGGTGTTCCTAATAATCCTTTAGGTGAGTGTATATGGTGTAATAAATATATATTTTTTAAGGTTTTGAAAATCATTAAATGAATGCGTCACAAATGTTAATGAATGAATTCTTTCAGATAGAATATTCTTCTCCACAAAATAAGCCTTTTTACTTTCTGACTGTTTATCCCCAATGGGTTGGTTGGAGCCAGTTCACAAGCAGCAGATGGCGTCTGGCTGGGGTGCCCCTTAGACCGCATGATGGTCCATCTTGCACATATACCGACTATTCAGATACGCAATTGCTGCTGGAAACTGCAGTACTGAGATGAAACCTACACAACAGAGGGAAGATATGCTAACTGCACAGACGGAGCCGCAGGGATTCAAGCACCCTACGCTGAAGAAGTGGAGCAGTGGGACTGCCCACCAAGCCACTCTGCCTCCCTCAGCTGCTCCTTGATGGTCAATTTCAGGATTCAAATATATTGTATTATCAATATGCCCAGAAGAAAAATTCACTCATTCTACTACAGGCTCATATACTTAAAAAATCCTCACTTCTCTGATGCTGAGGTCAAGTTTACCACCGATCGTCTGGTTTTATCACAGTTTTTTCTTTTTCTAAGTAGGTTTTTATCTGTGAGGGGAGGGGGTTCAGTGGATCTGTTGTTAATACTGTTACATGACTATAAAATTTACATGTTGAGCAAATGATTATGAGTGCATTAGACATCAAATGAGAAATTACAAAGTTTCTAAAACTGCTCTTCAGTTCTGAATTGCAAGGTCGTGAATGGGACACTCTCAATGGAAGAATTTAGTGTAGGGTTGGGGGATGGGTTGGGAGATGGGTGGGGGGGGGGTTAGGCTCAGTCTCTGTCAGCTTCAAGTGATGATCTGGCATCCAGATGGAAATCTCTCCCAGTCATGTAGAGATCCATAACAAGACAGGAAATGAATGTTGGCATATCAGCGACAGGAAAAGTCATCAGCATTAAAATGCCTTAGGGTCTCCAAGGAGGACAAGATTTTGTACTGAGAAACATGGAGCTGGGAGCAGTAGACACTTTTAACTGTACTTAGGGATCTGTGATCTTTCTCAGGAAATAATCCACATGTCTCAGGAAATAATCCCCTTACATCATGGGTGTCAATTTTTAGTCTGTAAATAGTGCCATTGGAGGGCATTACCTGTAAAGATGGAGTCAACTTTCAGTATGAAAGTGATGACTCTCTATTGTATGTACAAATTACGGCTATATCACATAAAGGCTTGACACTAGACATCTTAATTCTTAATTCTGAAGAAAAAAAAAAAAAATCACATTCCCTGGAGGTTGCAAGACATTATCTTTAATTCAGGAGGCCAAGCTGTCTGATGCTGAGATGGCAACCCACAACACAACACCCTTTAATAAAGCTATGAGTGTGTAATTGGGCAGTGTGGTGGCACTGTGGTTAGCGCTGCTGCCTCACAGCAAGAAGGTTCTGGATTTGGTCCCTGGGTTGGGTGTGGACCCTTCTGTGTGGAGTTCGCATGCTCTCCCTGTGTTCTTGTGGGTTTCGGCAGGGGGCTCTGGTTTCCTCCCGCAGTCTGAAAGTGTGTGCTGTAGGTTGATTGGCGAATCTGATTGGCCCTGTGAGTGTGTGAGCCCTGCGGGGTGTTGGTTCCTGCCTGCACCTGTTGTTCCCGCGATAGGCTCTGGCGACCCTGGTTGGGGTTAAGCTGTTATGGTGATTGATTGTACAATCACTGTAAAACTCATTTTAAGCAAAATTATGGCAAAGTCTATTTCTAAGTTTAAGTTCTATCTTACCTACAATTTAGTAATCCCCGTCCATGCTACGAACCAACTAAAGATTGTTTGTTGCAATTTTTCAATTGGTGGCTGTACTGTATTTTAAAAACTTCAATATTACACGTGTAAAATGGCTTTCTATCACATAATATGACTATTTGTTTGTTACCCTGATTATTGGAGGTTGGCACAGTGCCATTAACTGTTGATAGGTAAATCAGAAGCAGTTGTCTATTTATAAAAATGCTTTAACTAATTTTGAACTAATCTAAGACCAAATGTATATTTAGCTGCATAGTACCCATCTATCACACTAGCATTCCTTTGATATTTTCCTTGCAGTGCTGTGCACACTTGCATTATTGTTCTGCATTTTCTGCCATTATTGTTTCTACTATCCCAAGAATATAGTGAAACATCAGACTGAAGTATAACAACTTTGCATCAGCTATCTGGACTGGCCAAGAACCTTCAAAAGCTCCAAAACAGTGAATTTCCACCATAGCTTGATGCATGCTTCTTCGACACATTTCCTTATGACCGACCTAGGAACCTCCAGAGAACACAACTAACCCAAACACGGGTCGCCTACCTTTTCCGAAACAGATACTGACTCAATTTACTCCTATGGTCACAGCAAGCAATATTTTCCATAATCTTATTTCAAATTACTTATTATTCTAATGTGCGCAAATTTTAATTCTGCACCGTATTAAATATAGGTTTAAGCATTTAATTGTGATAACCATAATCAGTGGCATGCCTGGAAGGCACCCATAATTTATTTAAACATTCTGTTTTGTCTTAGCAATTAAAATCTTCATTTAAAATGAAAATAAAATGGGCACGGATGTGCATGTAAATTAAATTAAATTCATTTTTCATCAGAGGCTTGCTGAATTGCCAACAGTAAATATTTGACATATTAACCAGTAAAACGTTAAGCCATGATTGTGGTATTAATGATATAAATGTACAAAGCATGTGTATTCATCCTAAGAGATAGTGTTTTAATGTTCTTCCTGTTTGGTTACAAGTCTCATCCTCACAAGGTAAAACAGCAAAGCCAGGCTAGATTCAGTACTTGCTGGCAGGACCTCCGAGCGGGAGTAAGGATGGCGGGGAGGGGGCCCACCGGGTCAGTTGTCCCCAGGCCCTGTGTCAAAAGGGGCCCAAAAGGGCCCTCTAACTTTCATATAATCTGCAGGAATAATTTGCAAAAATATATATTTGTGAAAACTTTATATAGTATTTCTGAATCACATAAAACTTTGTTATTTTTCATTTTCCTAATTTTCCTTGACATAATGCTTGAAAACAATTTTAGGCCTAGTCTCCCTCTCTGTAATTCAAAAAATGGTTTGTTATTCTCTTTTATTTGCTATTCTCTTGCGCTATCCAAAAGCAATGCCTTGCAATGCAGAAACAGCAGCACCAACATATTAAGATTTTGAGCATTTCCTGCAGACCCAGAAAGATTCAGTAAGTAAATTACAGCATTCAGGTGGGAGAAATGGCAACCCACTGAATACACATGTTTGTGTACTATATGTATGTATGATTTATTAAAATTAAATTTTAATTTGCAGTCAATTTTTCGCCTGTATCATGTTCTGAGCCTCTGAGAGCAATACTATGAGAATTTTAAATAAAAATGGAGCATTGAAATACGGTAATAATTTGAATTATATCATGATAATTATGGATATCATTTGATATCTAAATTGGCTGATATCAAACTAGATTTATACATAACTCATTTATGCACTATCACTAGACATTATAGCATTAATAAGATGAAACTCTCACCTTCTATACGATTAGGAATCTTTTCTGGGAATTTCCTATACACGAGTCCCATGTAGATGGCCAGCCAGAAAAAAACTGCATGCATCTAAACTTTTATAAGTTTCAAACTGCTCATGCATGTATCAAGATGTGGTGTGAACTAGGTAGTTCACGATGATGTCATAATACTTCAGGTCAGGAATGAATTTTGGTTGATATCTGGTGTTACTTGAGATTTATAAGTTATCTAAAAGATCACCACCAAAACCAGGTGTGTCACTATTGCATTTCATAATTTTTTTGACCGACAAAATGGTGGGGAGGGGGGCCTTGTCCCCAGGCACGAGCAAGACATGGAGGGCCTGCTTTTAGAGCTCTTCATATGCAAATACCCAGACAAATCTCCTCGGATTCAGACGGAGAACCTTCCAGAGCAGGTCTATATATGCTCTCAAGTTCTCTCTGATGTTGGACTGATTTCACAGTCTTTTTGCATTAATAAAACAGGGGTGATGGCACAGTGCTCTTACACCTCCAGGGCTGGGTGTTCAAGGAAGGGGGGAAGGGGCTGGAGGTACCTGAGCATGAACAATTGAAAGTGCCTCCCTTCTGAATACTGAGTGCCCTTCTTCAGATTTTACTGAGGGGAACCCCCCCATCAACATATTTTACCGAGTGTCCGTTTTCAATCACAGATGATCACGCTAATTTTACCGGTCAAACACCTACCCCTCAAAAAATCTCTTCACGGCCTTGTTCCACTCTGCATGTGTCTGAAACCCCCACACCACCATGGTCTCTCTGTGGCTTCCAAAGACATGCAGTTAGACATGCATCTCTGAATTGCCCATACTGTGTGTGTCTGTACCCTGCGATGGACTGCTATCCCATCCAGGTACATGATCCATCAAATGTTTGGACACACATACCTATAGAAAGGTTAATTACCATTTTAGAATAATTATAAATACATCAAAACTATAAAATGACATATATGGAACTATGCACTGACCAAAAAAGCATTCAGCAAAAAAAAAATAATAATTTGTTCAAGGGCAGCTTGAGTTGCAGGTTCCCGTGGTCGGCAGAGAGATCCCACCATTGGGCCCTTGAACAAGGCCCTTAACCCCAATTATTCCAGGACTGGCTGACCCTAGTGTCTCCTCTACGCCAGTTTCATAAGGTGACGTCCTGCGATGCTTTTCCAGCTGTCCTGAAGGAAGTTCAGCATGTGCTGGGCACTCATTGGCTGCTTTTCCTTAACACTCGGGTCAAACTCCTCCAAAACCATTTCTACTGTGTTTAGGTCAGGTGGGCAGGTCATATGATGCACTATTACTCTCCTTCTTAGGTAGCTTGATGTGTCCAAACTTTTGACTGGTGATGTATACTCCAGCCCTGTGCTGGGAGGGGTTCCAGGTCCCCCGTGACCCTGTACAGGGTAAGCAGTTTGTAGATGGATGAATACCACTTAGAGATATTTTAGGTTGAAAGGTACTGAGGGATTCCAGAGCATTCTGCCTCATTCCTCTTGGCACTGTACCAATATTCCAATACGAACGTATCCTAATACCACTTTTCACAAACAGAGACACCTTACGGAAAACACTTTCTGATATAACCGGCACAGCACCATTTCTTGTAAAGCATATAAGCATGTAACCTTTTTCACCTTATTTTGTATGCTGCATTTTGTATACTGTTTTGATATAGAACATGCCAATAAATATCAGAAAAAAGGCTTTCAACACAATGTGAGACATGCACTTTCCCCTATTTGCTAGACACAGCTCTTTATTGAGGAGTCATGAAAAGCGTGAATCATTGTTTATGCCGTTTTTCATTTTTTTTCTTCCTGAGCACCTCACAGATGGATAAGTGTGCTGCTGTAATGTGTTTCCTGGCTTTGGAAATAGCCTCGAGAATTCCTCCTGATAGTCTGCCCATTGGCTCCCGGGATCTTAAGGATCAGGAGAATGCATTTTTTCCTCAGTAACCAGCTGCTCCCTAACCATTCAGGAACGTAAAAAGGTTGACAGGTTTAGAAAGCAAATTATGGCATTTTTTAAAAAAAAATTCTTTATATTTAAAATTGGGTGTATACATAAATACTGTGAAAAAGAATAAAATATGCACAAAATGTATTCATACATATTTATATTTTGTGAAATTAAATGATAAATTAATTGATTTATTTGTATAAACTAAAGTAGCTATACCTATATAACATAGAATATACTGTAGATACTGGAGGAGATACACACTTGTGTATATAACTAAATAGTATATTGGAATTTCAGCCAATATGTAATTAAGCATTGCAGACTAGCCTAAGGTGGAGCGGGAGTGAAATGCAAGTCTTGCCCCTTGCCAGTCATGTGTTCAGATGGCACTTATTGAACTAATCAGCCCCCAACTGGGGAGGCCAAATGCTCCCTCTTGTAGGGAAATAGCAGTGTCTTTTGCATAGCAGGTAGCATAACATTCAAAATCATGACTTCACTGTGCTGCTTAGACTGTCCTCATTCCCCAATGTCTCCATCCATCATGTGAAATTTCAGATTACTGACTTTGACAGGCCTTGTCCCATGTTCTGTTTTTTTTTCATATTTACATTTGTTACCTCTGTAGAAGAGCAACATTTAAACTAGAGAGCTGAAATATATTGCAATACAGTAAACATCATATAGTAGTTAGCAGTAATTCATCAGAGAAACATCAGCAATGCTTAACATTCTCTGAACACTACTAATCACTGCGGCAATTATTTGAACTGTGAACCACCGAAAAAGACTCTATGTCACATGAGGATGACGGGTGTAATGCTTGAAATTCTAAAACAAAACATTAAGATTGATATGCACAATTATGTTCAGATGATTTTTTGTTAGCTTCTTATTCAGCATGTGTTCTTTCATGCTCTGTAATATTTTTCTATTCTGACATATTTTTCTGCCTTAAGTGCATCAATTTTCATGGCCACAATTGCTCATTTAAACATTTATTCTATTATTATTTATGGTGCATTTTAATTTAACCATCATAATGATTTGGATTTTAAGACCTTGAATGTGATTCTTATGAAGGAATTTCAGGCTAGTTTTTCTAGACAAGTCAAGTGGGCCTTTTTGATGTATCATCCATATACAGGCATGCAACAGCACGAGACAGCTAAGGTTTTAGTGGCACATACAGGCAGAAAGTGACAAAGGGATGGATTCTTAATAACATAAAAAGGCAAAAACACGGGTCAGCGCAAAACAACACAGAAAAGACCAAAAACAAACACAGGATAGCAAGTTACATATTTCAAATAGCACAAAACTTTCAATAGACCTACCCGGTAATTTATAGGCAACAAAGTGTTAAAACATCACAAAGATTGAGGGATAGCATGGATCATACAAAAATTAACACTCCAGGCATTGGGAACCACTGAGCCCTTGTATAGATTAGGTCATTCTTTGAAAATGAATAACTAAGCAAGGAGGAGACAAATCAAAGAGGCCAGCAGGAAACCATTGGCAATTCTGAAAGACTTCCAGGATTATATGTCATAGGCTTATACTGTATACTGTAAGACTTGCTGTTTACTGTCAGAACAATCTCCAAGACTTATCACAAAACCCGGTTGTTTGGAAAGGTGGCAAGAAAAAATACATTATTTGAAAAACTTTATATTGAGTTCTGGTTGAGGCATAAAGAACAGAGTGGAGATTCTGAAGCCACACGTGAAAAAGTTCTGTGGTTTGACAAAACTAGGAGAGAACATTTTTGGGGCAAAATGTTATGTTGGACAAAGACCAAAGTAAAGTATATCACCCAAGAAACAACATCCGTACTCCATGAATGCTGTTACAGGGGATTTACCTTTCAGCAAGTACTGGAGAGCTTGTCAGCTCAGAAGGGAGACTGGATGGAGCAAAATGCACCCAGATCCTTGACAAAAACTTTTTTGCCTCTCCATAAAAGCTGGATCTCCGGAAATGGAAGCCTGCTTTTCAATAAGATAGTTACAACTACCCAGCTGTCCCAGTAGCTGAGTGGCTAAAAAAAAGGTAAATATCCTCAGGTGGACCAGTCAGAGCCCTGGACTCAACCAAAGTGAAAGTCTGTGGACTGATTTGAAGACTCATTCATTATCCCCTCGCATTCACATACACCTGGAGCAATTCTGTATTGTAATTCAGGGATAAGGTACTTTTGCTAAGTACCAGCTGACGCATGGTTTTAATTTTAAACCACAGTTTTTGGTATTCTAATTTTGAATTGCAGTAATAATACTTAGAATAATACTTGGATACCCCTAACCTCAGCCCATAACAGTCTGCTACCCTGAACGAACATAAAAAGTCTATTTTTTTACCAATTTTGAAACAAAGAGTACTGTACTGTGTACTTTGCATGTCAAAATGATCTGTCATTTCCTATCTAGATATTTTTTTATAAAATGCAAATTATCTAAGTTATACTCCTCTGTGTACAAAGTCGCTACTGTAAGCACTGGGAGCATTACTTGTTGGACCATTATTAAGAAATGCTAAATTAATGGCACAGAAAAGTTTACTTATAGTTTTATTATATATTATATGATTTTACATGAGGCGAATAATTCTCACTATTGTTTATGGGTTAGGCATTGTCTGTGAGTTTCTGCAATCTTTCGGCAATCTCCAAAAATATTTCCATTTCCTTGTTCAAGGTCAACTCGCGAATAACCAAAGCCGCAAATGTCAAAGGTTAGAATGCGAAGGGGTTCCTGTAGGTTTAAGGACACAGGGCCGACCAGCATTTGTCTTTCACTTGTGGGCTGTGTTCTTATCATTTAGGTGCTACCTGTCCATCAGCTGCAATGAATTACATCATAAATTTAGCAATGTAATTGTTCCAATAGGGTGGTATGGTGGCCCTGTGGGTAGCACTGTTGCATCACATCTTCATTGGGGGATTGAATCCTGACCCCTGTTGTGTGTCTGCATGCATTTCATCCTCCTGCTGTTCTGTTTCCCGCCTCTCTAAATCCCCTTACTTTGTGTTATGTTGATGCCTGCCCTGTGACGGACTGCCGTCCCGTCCAGGGTGTTACCCTGCTTGCTGCGCTGTGCTTAATTGGACGCGCTCCACATTCTATGACCTTGTACTACATAAGACATCAGGGAAGGCAGATGTTAATGTTCCAAAAGTATTTCTCGTCATAATCCTCCCTGATTACAGGGATGTATCTACTAGCTGTACAAAATCCAACATGGTACATTGAGTTATATTTGATCAAACACACAGAAGTGTTCTTGGCTGCATTAAATATAAATCTTTCATACTGTTTAGCTGAGGGATACATGCTGAAGCATGTGATTTACATAAGATATTTCTTTAGGCAGCAAGTCAATAGGAGTATATCTGAGATGCCCCTACAGACACTACAAATTCTATACATTCACTTTAAACCAGAGCTTTGAAGGATCTGTCAGACAAGTTTGTTTAGAACTGGAGGTATGTTTATTCTGAATCTTGAATTATTAATGGATAAATTAGCTCAATAGCTCATCAGCCGGGACTGGGTGCTGTGCCTGTAATCTGAAGGTCACCAGTGAAAACCCCACATATGGCAGAGTCATTTTGCCATTTTGATGCCCCAGGGATCAGCTGACTCCGTGTTCTCAAAAAATGTACATTGCTTTGGATAAAAATGTCTACTAAGTTACTCAAATGTGTATCGTGATGTGGATTTTACTTCGACCCAGATTCTCCATGACCTTTCACACTAGTCCTGTTATACTTAAATGTCCCAATCATTCATTCTTCCTGCAGCCCAAATAACAGAGTGGTATGAGTTCTGTGTTCAGACGGCAGGCTAAAAGTCTATTATTAGATCCTGTATATTTGTATAATAATAAGGAAAGCCCCCACTAGCTATTTAATGCCACACTGTTGTTCATTACATAAATATTGGTCACTGATGGTGACCCCGTTTAATTTGACAGGAGATGGAGCAATGCTGTAGGTGGGAGTGAGTTCACAGGTGGCATTAATGCAGTGAGTCTGACATTCTGACACTATGCACAGACAATGAGGAGCAAACTGCAGACATGTACGGGCAAACTGTCTGGATCACCTTCAGGCTGACGGGGGGCGTCACACCCTCCTGGCAACATGCCTGTGTTTCCGTTGCAGAATCACGCTTTCTGCATTCCTGCTGCGCAGACGCAGGTGTGAGCTGGGCCGGTGCCAAGTTGCGACATACGGCGAATTCGGAACCGCAGTGTAAATTCTTTAAATGCATTTTAAAATCGACAAGACTGGTTCTAATATTGCATTAACATGAACTTAAGCTGTTGGCGACATGAACATATTACCCATTCATCCACCCATCTGTCCATCCATTCATCCACCTTCTAATTGCCTTTATGGGGCAAGGTGGAAGGATGTTGCCTATTGCACAGGAAGACACAACACAGCACATATTAAAATGAATTAAAACAGCTTTATAACCATATTTAGCTGTTAGATAATTATTAATAGTTTATGAACAATACATCAACTATAAACTAATAAATGGGAAATAAACAGTATAAATTAGAAATTAACAGTAAATAACAAACAGTAAAATGGTAAATATGGTAAAATATGCATCATGCCATGAGATTGATGGTATAAGCAACAAACAGCTTATTCAAGTACTATTCAGCACTAAAATTGTTTCTGTCTTTGTTGTTATTAGTCAGACAGAAATGGAGAATGAGCATCTCAGGCAAATACTCACACACGTCTTGCGTGTCCAATCAGCTGTCGGGCAAACCTGCCTTATAAATAACAGATGGGGCCCTCAAACTCTCACCCCACATGCGCCCCCTGTTCGGCTCATCAGCGGCACCTCTTCACCCCCCCCAGCCCCCGACGCCGAGCACTAGGTGGAGTGGTGCTGAGTGGATTGTATCTGATGGGCTGTCTCCGTCTCACATTCTCCAGCTGTGGGAGGGAGATCAAGAGAATCTGTGCCCCCCCCCCCCACCTCTCAACCTGCAAGACGGCCCCCGTGCCACAGACCGCCATATGGGTTTAATGTATAATGCATAAGACCAGCAGCGAGAACCATGGAAAGGTGATGGCCTGGAAGATGACCTTCAGAGGTAATTAGAAAACCTAATGGCGGCCTTTTAGCAGCATCACTCAGGCGCTTTCATTTGAAGCGCGGGAGGCCGACGCGGGTGTCGGCCTCCTGCTTGTCCCGGGTCCTCTCCGTCGCGGGCGGGTCTCCGTAACGGCTGCTGTCACTTCGCATGAGGCAGCCGGCGAGTCTTTCAATTTCAGAAAATGGGCCTTGTGTTCCCGGCAGGAAGTATGCAAATCAACAGAGCCATCTCCCAGCATATAAAAACACATGGGCCAAAGGAATCAACCGCTTTGATAAAACCTGAGCATAAACATTTAATGTGAAATACTGATACAACCTTTAGTCTGTTCGATGTATAAGTACAGTGGTACCTCAGAACTCGAATTTAATCTGTTCAGAACTCCGGATTGAATCCTAAAAAGTTGTGATCAAATTTTCCCCCTAAGAAATAATGGAAAACCAATTAATTGGTTCCCGGCTGCAAAAAATTACACCTAATATGTATTTTTTTAATCATTTAAACACAAAATGAACCGGATAAAACAAGAAGAGCATATACTGTACTAAACACATCTAAGCACATTTATCAAA
>JAODJW010000040.1:26258002-26295018 GCA_026777045.1 Hyperopisus bebe
TTACCTGATATCTTCAATAAAAAAGCACTATCACCAACAAATGATGCTGTCACAGCGAATGCGAGGCTGAGACTGAAGCATTACCCTTTGTTTCCGCTGAGAGACATGCCGTGTGACTCATTTCCCAGCGCGTACAAGTTCTCTTAGGTCGGCGTTCACGGATTGACTTCTGAGATTCAGATCAAGTTCTAGGTAATTTTTTTTTCGAACTGGTTGGTTTGACTTTTAAGAAATTTGAGTTCTAATGAGTTCGAGAACTGAGGTGCCACTGTATTTTGCACCGATTAGAACACCCCAAATACCATCAAAATTAGGTAGGTCACAGGAAATGGGAATGAATCTGTCACATTGGTTAGGCAAAAAAGGTCTGCAAGATACGTGAAGCTTGCTTTGCTTTTATATTAAATATGTGAACTGAAACAGGGAATTGCAAGCAAGAGTGGTAAAAGTGAAAAGACTAATAATCTCCATTGTTTGTGGGAACCAAAACAGGCTTTATTTCGTAATTCTCTCACACAAAGTAAGTAGGCTAGCTGGCCCTATACGAAAATCACAATTCATTCAGTTAGACAACACCCAGCTGGGTGTCATAAATGAGAATATTTCACAAGGGTCTGTATGTGTGCATCATAATCATGAACATGCACACCTGTGTCTTAGGTCTACTTCATGAAATATCACATCTAGAAAGAGTGAGTAAGAAAACAGAAAAAGCCCTGATATACGTCTTGAAGCAGTGCAGTGTGTCTTGTGAGTGTTGCTTTGGACAAAATGGCAAACTGAACCACGTGACATGGGATTAGACAGGAAGTCATATTTTGCTGGGGGCTCGGAAAGGGAAGGCATGAATATCACACAAAAAGGCACGTCACATAAATGTCACACAGTCTAAATCTTGGTATATTAAAGACAGGCAGTCAGTGACAGCAACTCGTGTTTGATTACTTTGGCCTCGATTACCTCAAATGAGTGAGCTGGTGCTGAAGATGCAGGCCTAAATGAAGGATTAGAGTCTGGGGCTCCCAAGACCCCAATATCATGTTAATATAATTAATCATACACCTTCTTAACGATACAGATTCTAACAAGAGCCCCATGTGCAATTATAAAGGCCTATGCCCACACGGCGCTGCCCGGAATGCCACCGTACTTACTGAGATGTGAGAGAGCACCAATGCTGTGTTTCTAATGAGTAGGATACGGAGTAATGACCACGTGAGTGTTGAGGCAGGCAGGCAATCAAGGGGAGCGATGTCAAGATGAGATCAGCACTCCAGATGAGGCCTTCAAGCGTAGCAGAACCAGCGCAAACCGCATAATCCAAATCAGGCACATTGTCTGAAGCACCTTAAAGGAGCGACTAAATAAAAACATGCAGCACCGCATCCATCATGTTATATGGTGAATACACAGTGTCGGTGAGCGTTCGGACAGCCACTCTATGTTCTGGCAGATGAAATATTCCTCATTTTATGCTTTGAGTTCTCTCGGCCAGGGAATGTGGAAGGTCAGCCAGTGAAACTTGGTTGTAGAACATTATAACATAAATAAATCAGAGGTGAGAGACAGACTGCTTAAGGCTTTGTGGCTACTATACAGCACTAGCCCAAGGGATACAAAAACAAGAAAAAATGTTCTAGGACCCTACATATCCAATTTATGCAAAAAGCTTCTATCCATTTCAGCAATCTGAGTTATTTTTGCTCGCCATTGCTCAAAAGTATGTTCAGGGACACTTTAATTACTTTTATCTTGCGTTATACTGTTTGTATTCTCCTGCATTGTGGGTGGTAGGTGCCCTTCTCAGCCCATACAGGTATAATTAGCTTTAGATCTTTTCCATAAGATTCCAGAATTCGATTAATAAGGAGTAATGTGCTGCATGGTGCAGTATGAGCTCAAAATTTCACTCACAGATCTTTTATTTTTCCAGTGCCTCATGGTTTTGGCAGATATAATAGCTCCACACCTTTGTAATTTGACACTTGTAAGTTATTTTTGAGGTATTGTGCTGTACCACATGTTTAACTTCACGACTCTTCATCTAGGTTCCTGTATTTTTCTCTTAACCTGGAATGGTAGCTTTTGCTATTGTTACATCATTTGTGCATTCATTTTCTGAAACCGCTTATCCTATTCAGGGTTGTGGGGGTTCCAGAGCCCATCCCAGAGGCTACAGGCACAAAGCGGGGGAACAACCCAGGGAGGGGCGCCATCCCATCGCAGATTGTTGCATTATAAAGAAAGAAAAAATATGCCTAACAGTATTATTGGGGGTTAATGTAAGGGGTGGCCAGGGGGGACCATGCCCCCCCTCCAGTAAAAATTTGGCCACCCCAGTTGCTACCCCTCACCAAAAAATAAATACAAAATTTGATGGAGCGTTTAATACAGTGAATACTGTAAACCAGAGCTGGCTGATCTGTTGGTCCGTTGATCATGGGCCTGTCTCCAGCTCGATTGCAAGCTGGCTAATGGTTGCAATTGGCAAAATATACCAAGGACCCCCCCCCCCAAATTGGAAAAATATCACCTCATTTCCTTCCACCCCAGTAAAATCATTGGGTTTAGTCTGCCCCCTCTAATTGAACAAGGTCTGGCTACACCCCTGAGTATTATGCAGTATCAGTCAAGCACAGGGAATATTCAAAACGTTTTGTCTCTCAGTCAGTATGGGATTTAGTTTCTGTTAAGACGCTGTTCATTATTTTTTGTGTGTTTGCCGTCATTTCTGCCCTCTGAGGTGTTTGTTTGGCCACCTGAGTCTCTAAATCAGACAGGCTTTCATTCTGTTAGTCCATCTTATCATGCAGAAGTTGCATAGCCGCTGTAACTGTGTTATTCTTTTTGTTATTTGCCCCCCTCCCCCATCCGTATGCTGTCAATGTCTGTGTGTCACTGGATATGTTGGCCTGTGACATGTGGCCATATAACATTTACAGCTCTGCAGCTGGCTGGGGATGCTAGCATGTAGCAGTAGTTCTAAACTAAGTATCTTTGTGTAATGTCTCTAAGACTGAATATCCATCCCCTATCGCAGCAATGTGAGCCTGGAGCCGATCCTAGTAAACATTGGGCAGGGGACCATCCTGGATGGAATGCTGGGCCGTCACAGGGCACTTCTGAGATGCCAGTTCATCCGAATGTTATTAGCCTATGGGAGGAATCCAAAGTACCCAATGGACCAGTGGAAATCTACACATCAGATGGAAAACGTGCAGACTCCGCAGAACTGTGAATCTGCAGGTGTGAGGCCACGTCGTGACCCACCCAACAATCACGCCACAGAGACTGAGGCAAAAAAAGAACATTTATTTTTGTTGTGGAATGTCAGCTGGGTGAAAAACACAAAGATCCTGGTTCGGCCTTTGACAGTGATTTTATGGCGTCTACATTTACGAGAGAACCGCAACCCATACATGCAATTTCCATCTGAGGGGAGTTCCCTCCTTCTGAGAGTAGAAATGCAAGGGAACCCCGCTGTGAGAGTATTATGCCAGACCATTACCTTGACCATGAACCATGGAAACGAGGGGGGGGGGGTTCCACAGTTTAATGGTGGCTTTTGCTGGAAGTGCCTACGGATGTATTGCCTCCTCATTTATTTGCTAATGCTTATTTTGAGGGATATATATTATTGTTACAAACACATAGAAATATAAAAAAGGGTAGAAATGATTCTATTGCCAAAAACTCAACTCTAAATTCTACGTCTTACACATTTGACAAGGGCTGATATGTAAATTTATTGATAAAGAAAAATGTAGAAAAAAAAGTCTAAATTTAAAAAAACAAGACACAAAGAAAATAGATGTAAAAAGAAGAAAACTGGATAAGATGATCTCTTGGGCCTAAAACAGGTTCTGTATTTTTTTAAATTAATTTATTTATTTAGTTATTTATTTATTTTTACCATTTTTCATCAATAACAAACTAATTACACACCCAGGGAGCTGACCCGCTGCAGGTGCCTCTTTCATTTCCTAACAGGTAGGAATGCTTAGTGAGCTGAAAATAAAGCCACCAAGCAGACAGGGAACAAAAACAATCATAAAAGCAATATTATGGTTAAACGAGTTCATTTCAGATAGCCTTCGATGAGAATCTAAATGCAAAAATCGCTAATCTACTGATCCTCGTCTGTAGTTTTCAGACCCTGTAACAGTTCCAGTAATGGTACTAAACAGTGCTTCTGGTACAGAAAAAGCTTTTCTTAAGTTAAATCTCCATTGTAACATAATCACACACAGCAACATAGCCGAGTAAAAGGCTTTGCAGAGATTTCAAAAAGAGAAGACGAAATCGCCTTACAGTCGGTTGTGGCAATGATGCAAAGCTCTCCTGGAAAAGAGCCAGAGGATCTTCTGGCTAAATTCATGCCGTCCATTTCCAGATCTTCCTCGCTGATGCTGTCCTGCTCTTCCAGACAGGCTCTTATTACACGTTGTTAGCATTGTACGGAACAACTTGAAACTGTGGTGAAAATGCCCCTTGCTTGTCAGCTCCTTGCTCTCAGTGCATTTTCATCTTTTTGCATCACGTATCGGTATGAATCTCTCTTCAAAGGTAAAAAAGCGAGAAGTGTTGTTTTTCTACTTTGTTGCTGTTTTTCACAGCTGTGACTAAACAGCTGTGTAGGTGTGAACAAAACATCACAGGGTCTCAGGATGTGGGCGGCTTGGAGCACATATCAGGCCACAAGGCAGAGGTACGCACAGGGTGGCAGGCCAAGCTGGCGCAGAGTCAGAGACTAATCTGACACTCAGCAACGTAGAGACGCTGATACCCGTGTGTTTTGGGATTATGGGAGGACGCCGGAGCTGAACCGGGGGACCAAAGGCAGGACTACCAAATACAGCATATTATAGGAATGTTATTTTTAATAAAACTATTTTAATCACATCCTTGGTGTGTGGCTCAGTGAGTTAAGGTGCTGGTTCTAGTCTCCTCGGGGTTCCTGAAAAAGGGTCTTAACCCCAGAAATGCTTCAGGGACAGTGGATAAATGACTGAGCCCGTCTTTAAACCCCAAGGTTTACTCACACCTGTATATGTGTGCTTGCTTATGTATCTAAGGAGAGCAAGACTGGACATGCAAACAATCATTCCATTGTACTTCTGCAAGCGAAGCTTTGTTTTTTTGACATCACGACTCTGACCAAAATAAATGGTTAGAAGGAATGGATGGAAGGACATATGCATGGATGGATGAATATGTTGACAGACATACTATACCTGCTACATTTCAGACACCTCAAACACAGCTCATATGTGCAAGACATATGCTTTCTAATGTTATGCAACAACTGATGAACACACAGACACACTGAGTCGTAGAATGGAAGCTTAACAGGAGACGCATGCCCATTTCCTGTGAGGCACGGGGAAATTCCTCATGTCTGATTCTATAACTGTATCAGGAGTGCATGGTTTGAGATACACCTTATATGTACTGCCAGTATATCACAGGAAATTCTCCATCGCACACACACTAAATGATACAGTCACACACTAAGGGCAATCCTTATCTGCAGATTCACCCAAAGTGTATTTTTGCTTGCAAAAAAATAAACATCACTCCTCAAGGGATCTGTCACAGCAATCACTCTGTAGTCGAGTGTTTTTTATAATGTGATTTTAATAAACAGGTGAAGAGGCTTATAACATTTTTAACAAACAGCCATGCTTGTTCATTTGAGTCCAAATATTGCAGTTGGTATGGATTAGAATGCAAGGCAAATACGAACTTTCTTAAAAGGTATGTTTAGAATTGTGTCTGTTTATTAGTAAGAACTGGAAAACATTATTTCATATATATTTAAAATGCCTAACAGGTGTAGTGCTCTTGATGAAACTGAAATAACGTATGTACAATTTTTGATAACCATGTCTTCCCCGTGACTATAGACCAGGGTGCGTTTCCCGGAAAAGGTACATAAGAACATAAATTTACAAATGAGAGGAGGTACCCCTGAAAGGAAATGCAAACCATGAATAGGGACCTTGTTTAGAGATCTTTCCCAGTACTTACACCCGATAAATTCAGGTATTGGCTTATCAAGGTAGGGCCAAAACATTTAAAAAAATAAATAAAATACACTTCTCTCTCTCTGGTTCTCGCATGGACAGGAAAACACGGATCCAGAGATACGAGCAACAGCTGGCTTTAATGGCTGGATTGGAACGAAGGTACAGACAGGGATAAGCAATAGGCAGGGTCGATGGTCAAAAGCGAGGGTCGGTAGGCACAGGGTACCACACAGGGAAGGAGGGACGTGATGTGCCGATCTCCGCAGGGAAAGCAGGTCAGGTACGGGAGTGGGTCTGGGAAAGGAAAGGCAAAAGGGTAAGGAGAACACACTAGGCAGACTGAATTGGCGTGGGAAATGGGGCAGACGAAAGCCATAGAATTGCTCGGTATGGCTCAAAGTCGTTTGGCTCAATACTTTGCGACATGCAAAGGCTTCTTGGTCTGTATTGAAAGTTCGCTGATTAGCTATAATGCTGTGCACCCGGTGGGTCCCGCCTGCGTGGGCTTGACACTCACTCTGGAAGCTGCTTTGCGATGCTTCTTTCTTTCACAAAATCACACACACACACACACACACACACACACGTTGGGGTACATATTGACATAGGGACCCCCCCCCATTCATTCAAATAGGAAAACCTCTAATCCCAATCACGACACCCTTACCCCCTACCCAGCCCAAACCCTAACCACAAGTAACCAACCAAAAAAGAAGACTTTTGGCATTTTTCCTTTTTTGATTGCATTCACGGACTTTTATAGAATTGAAGTGATCCAAATGAGAACCTGAAAAAATGTCTGCCAAAGTAAGGAAGTTTCGGGTTCTACCACACTTTAGGGACAATTTGGTTCTCAAATATGATCTATGCAACCCCCCCCCCCCCCCCCCCCCCCCCCCCCACACACACACACACACACACACACACACACGCAATGTGGTTGCTGTATTATGCTAGGGGAGTATCAGCCCCCACTAAGACACCTGTTCCAACTTGTAAATTTCCTACATAGAGTAATTTGTGTATGATCAAGATTACAACCCACATAACCATGAGCTTTTTCTCAATTACGCCTTGGATTTATATGAAAATGGATGATTATTTTTGCAATGCATTACTTTAGAGTGGCACATCGCTAAGATTTTTTGGCAGGTCACACTTCTATGTCATATCGAATAGGTTGGGTGTTTGTGCAACCTTGATGTTGTGCATTACTCTTCCAGGATTACCTTAATTTCTTAACACATTGGTCATGTGAAGGGTGTCCTGAAATTGCTCATAGTGTGTAGTGTCCTGTGATGATCTGCCATCATCACCTGCATTGCGCCTCATGGGACAGACTCTAGGTCACGGCGACCCTGTATCGGATGTCACAAACGCCACCTAAACGTAATTAAGTTTTTGCTTATTTTTGGACACAGAGAGCTTTACAGAATAGTTAGTTTACACTCAATCCAAACGAAATCCGAATGGTACTTTTGCTTAAACGAGCCGGTAAAGGATATGTTTTCATAAATTCCTATGCACGCAACTGCTATGCAATTACAAGAGGCTTGAGTAAAATCAAATAACTGGCCCATTTCAAACATGTAAATGCAGTCATCGACACTGCCTCCTCAGTGCGCCAGACAAGTTTGCCAGTTCATCATGAAAAACATGGTGAAACCTGTGTTGGGAGATGGAGTGTGCCAAGGGACCAAATCATAAAATCTGTTAACGTAAACTAATTAGCCTAAATCAAACTGCTAGAAAAGTTCTGAAACTCAATTTTCATGGGTCTGAACGAGGTCCGAGCTCAGACTGGACCAAGCTGTTTGATGGACTGGAAATCACTCGTTCCAACTTTTTAAAAAGGTTCTCAAAATACACAGAAACGGGAAAGTGCTTCACGGCTGGGCATTCAGTTATAGAGACGTTTAATTTGTCACTTTAGTCAAGCTGGAGCCATGATCCGTTAAAAATAGCATTTGCTTTCGAAGCAGTATTTTATGTTACAGTTCAGTGCAGCATATACTGTCCGGGGTGCACCGTGCTTGGTGCCCTGCGTCTCCTGGAACAGCTTGCAGGTTCACCGCGACCATGCATTGGATAAATTATGAAAGTTGTGGAAAATGGATGAAGTTCAGTACAGTTCACAAACACAGCTGCGTAAAAATCACAATGTAAAGCCAGGGGTGTATTTTTAAAACATGCGTGTCACCGGCTGATTTTAATGAACGCTGAAAGCCAGTGCCCTAGATAAGCTAACAGATCCCCACAAGCCCTGGACTTTGGGATTTTTGTGACTCATATGATTTCTAAAAGCAATGGACAGTAAAGGTGATGTTTAACAGTGACTAAACTGTTCCTTGTCCTTTCCTGGCTGTATTACAAAATTAATAAAGGTTGATTTTCCTGGTGTGATTTAAACAAGAAAAGTAACAGTCTGTGGATTTCAGCAGGCACTTTCAGCAAATGTAAAGTTCTTCATGGGGAACTTTGTTTTATTTTATGTCATGTACAGTTCTGGGTGTTTTTTGTATATTATCTTATCAGACAAACATCCTTTGCAAAGATTAAAACTGCTACAGGGCCCTCTATTCAACCTGATTTCTAAATTAGAAGCACACCAACTTTTGCCAGAAAATTATATACAGAAACACTTATCTTCATCTGCTTCCTAGGTTTTATCAATCAAAAGCTGATGTTGAAGATTAGGCCTGTATCCAAAATGTGAGAGAAATATGATCCTGGGCCCTTTGTCTGTATGTGTTCCTGCAATTAGAGCAAACGGTGTTCAAGAATTCATTCTCTCAAGAGTGGGTCCAAACCAAACGATTCCCGATCAGCCTAATCAGTGCTGTTTTTAACTTTTCCAAAGACCAAAAGGCTTAGAAATCCATCATGACATTTAATTTCTCTACCAAAGTAAATATTAAATGCTGCCAATACCCACAATAGCTGCTCAGTGGGTGAAACTACATTATATGCAATCACACACACTGTACTGTATATTGGAGTTATAAAGCATTACATGAAATCGTCTCTAACAATTACGCACCAAGTAGTGTTCTCAAACAAAAATGTGAAGCACAAAACTGCTGAATTGTGAAATTTGCAATCCAAAACTAGAACTTGAAGAAATGCAATTAAGGTGGGGGAAAAAAACTGCACCCTGCTTGATACTTTGTAAATCACATAAGCAATAATGTTTCAAGGGCATATCTGAATTTTAGATTGATTTTCCCTACATCAATAACTTTAAGTCGTTCAAAAATGTTGGTGCCAACAAAGCGAATGTGACCTGTGAATTTACCATTCATTGTTAATAGTTAAGAAGGAATATGGATATAATTTAACAGTCAGCTGGGGTAGTTCGGTGGCACAACTGTTGAGATATAACTACAACTTCACACCAATTAATTGAGGGTTTGAACCCTTGGTCTCAAGCTACAGTCCTCTTTGGTCCTGCATTCATGGTTTGTATACCATTAAACTGTCAGCCACCATATGGCATAACCTAAAGTAACCCTGATACAAGGAAAGTATCACAGAAGTAAATGAACGAAAAGTCCCTAATATTCCTGAATTATGCCTGAAAAAGCAGCAGTAAAGGATAGCTTTCACTCATGCCTCGCAAACAGTTTGATGTGTAATTAAAAATTTGCCGACTCAATGAAATAAAGACAGCTGTAGAAAGAAGGGGAATGCCAGAGGCAGCCCTGTCGTGATTGCAGCGCGTCAGTGTAAATATGGCCGTGGCGATGCGAGTGAGGAATGTCACAAGGTGCGCGTCAAGCTCATGCAAGACTACAGTGGGGTCTAAAGCTCTAGAAGAAAGACCTGCTGGAGGAAAAGCCTTTTAGCATATCCTTTTCTGCTGAAACAGTTTAAGCATACCACTCAATACACCTGGCCAGGAATAAAGGAGTGAAAGCATTCGGTGGAGCAGAGCTCAGCTGAACACACCCAACAGACAAAACAAAACTATCCAGCACGACCTGTTTCCTTCATAGCAACCATGATCCTGATAAGGGTGGTAAAGCAGCCGGCTTCACACAGCAGACACAAGGTGTAACAGGCCCTTACCTGCTAGTACAAGCTCCTTAGTGAGAGGCCAGCAGAATATTACATCAAATGTCTCACAGTTTCCAGGTGGGGTTGCACAGAGACTCAGTGGGTAGCACAGTTGTCTCACACCTTGCTGGGTTGGGAGTTGGGAATTCCTGATCTGTGTTTGCAGTTTGCATGCTCTCCCTCCATTGTAAAAGATTCTTGCCAGAGTCCATATACAGGCTCTTTGGCTATACAGTGTCTCTAAATTAGTGCATGACAGTGTGTATGTGCCCTCTGACAGATTGGCATTCCCTCCAGGATTAAGTGTTTAGAGAATGGATGCATGGATGCATGTTTGAAGGTAAAATTATTACGATTATTGTCACCAGACTCGAGTGGCTCAGTGGGTAATGCTACTGTCGCATGTGGCCAGGACTGCCGGCTTCAATGCAACCTCTTGTTCTGTACAAGTTTTCTCCATGTTTTCATATGGCTTTTCTAAT
This sequence comes from Hyperopisus bebe, assembly GCA_026777045.1. Lineage (NCBI taxonomy): Eukaryota > Metazoa > Chordata > Actinopteri > Osteoglossiformes > Mormyridae > Hyperopisus > Hyperopisus bebe. Next base: position 26,268,570 of record JAODJW010000040.1, read on the forward strand.
CCTCCTATAGTGGGAGTGTTTGTGTGCATGTGTGCATGGGCATACATTCCATTCACAGCCCAGTCCTGGGTGGCCAGATGAGGGTATCGAAGTCCTTATTTATTAAAAATGTATTTTTAATATGAAAGAGGGTGATTACATGTCATTTTAAAGCACAGGTAAACAGCGGCTGGCTATTTGTCTAATCAGTCTTCATTATTATGAACATGAAAGGCACACAGGAATCAGCAGAGCCACTACCAATAAGCATTGCGATTAACTAGATGCTGCTTCAGATACTTGACCCTCTTCCCTTATGATTATAAAAGGTCAAAGTTCTTTTTTGTTCTTTTTTTGTGAAAAGTGAACAATGCACTTATTAGCTTGGTGTTTGGAAATTACAAATACAGGCTTTTAGAGTACAGAATGCACTGTGCTAATTTGATTTTAATGAAGTGTAATTTTAATGAAGGATATGAGAGGGATGTCTTTAGAGGCTGAGTTTAAGTTCACAATAAAGTACCTACAAACCGCACTGATCCCATGTCAACTGTACATTAATTATTTCTTGTCTCTGTGTTGATGTTTTTGGCGATGGTGGATTGTCTGTAAATACTGACTACTGAGTTAATGTTATAGTCATATCAATATCAATAAAGGCTTGATATAATATTATTATTATTATTCCTGTTATGATCGTATCAATAACAATAAAGGCTTGATATGCTTATATATGATATATATACAGTATGATGAAAAGAATTATTGGTAACACTTAAAGCTTTCATCTATAATGCATTATAGGTACCTTCATAAGCAGCAGGATGCTTTGTAATGCATTATGAAGGTATCTATAATGCATTATAGACCTACATAAAACATTTGTAATGCATAATAAACTTGGCTATAATGTGATATGCCTTTTTATAAACATTTATAGGCAAATATATAATGCTTTATGGATGTATTATAATGTTTATGAATGTGTTCATAGATTCTTATAGACATAGCATTCATAGAAAGTGTTACTGAATTATTAATATATTCATATGGAGTTAAAAATTCCTGCTATTCATATAGAAAATGCTGCTAGAAAATGCCTCAAAATGAGATCCCTGGGGACAGAAACACTCCTGAAGCAGATCTTCCAGAGCTCAGGTCTGGCCCTACTGATCAGGTCATGCTCTGAATGGTAATTATCTCCATTTCCAGTTGTCCCCTAGAGATCCAGGTGCCTGGGGGATGAGTAGGAGTTCAGTTCTCCAGGAGCATTTTGGCTTAAGTTTTCCAGAACCCTCCTAAAGACAGACAGGACATCTCAGGTTGCTACCCGTCGCTCACATGGAAATGCGCAGTCACTTCTAGTGACCCATGGTGCTCCAGGACAGCACAGCCCCGCATGACCTGTGACCTGAAAGAAAGCTGTGAGGGTTAGATCTAGGAGCCTCCATCCCATTTTTCCAGGAACCAGGGCAGGCAGGCAGGCCATCGCGGTCAACGCACTTCGAACATGGGAATAAATGGAACCCTTTATGTGTGAGACACAAACACACACACTCAGAGTTGTTCCAAATGAAGCGTAACCAGTTAATGGGCAACACCCAGAATGCAGCTGCTGCTGTTCTTTCCTGGTCACACGCCGCATCATTCAGCTTAAGGAGGTTTTGTCATAAGTGGAGGCCCAGTATTAAACTGAAATCAAATGGCTCCACCGCTCAAGGAGAACGTTAAACACCGGCGCAGCTTTTCACACCTACTGCTTGTTATTTACAGGCAATTTACTGTCCAGCAGCATGTGGCATAACGAAGTAATTCTAATGTTTGCTACACAGGCTAAGAAATTAAATCGCAGCTGCTGGCCAGGCCTTGCATTTCTCTTGGCAGTTGTGATTGAGTTTCCTTGTGCTGTGAGGACTGAATGTGCATTTTATTCCAGGTTGCAATTAAGGGTGAGTTACAGGGGAAGCTGTTACCGTCTCTCCCGCATGCATCTGTGCTCTTATGAGCAACATCACAGGTATCAGTCATCGGAAGCTGTAGTTCTCTGGACGGGCCAAGAAAAGGCAAAATTATACCTACTGGTTCAGAGACCCCATCAATCCAGCCTTCCTGGACAGGGGAACCTGGAGATGATCCCAGGTACCAGAGTGCAAAGCAGGAATACACACCAGACTGGAGGCCAGTCCACCAAAAGTATGTGTATACAGTTCAGAAATGCCATTAAGTCGAACTACATGTCTGAACTGCGTGAGGAAACCCACAGAACACAGGGGGAACGTCCACACTCCATGTCCGCCAGGCACAACCCAAACCCCCAACACTGGAGGTGGGAGGTTACAGTGCAACTCACTGCGCCACCCTGCCGCCATCTACAAATGCCGCATATTAATATAAATTATATTACTAAGAATCTACAGTTACTCTTACATTCTAAATAATGTTAGTCAATTAGTATTATCAATTCTAATTACTTAAATTGCACACTTAATCATTTACAAATAAACTTGCAGAATGCCCATGCATATTAAAAAGCTGAGATCAATCTTTATTATTGTTTTATTAATTGCCAGTCAACAGTTTAAGAACCCTAGAGGGAACTGATAAGCGTTTTTATTTATTTTTTTTTTCCAAAGGCTTTATGGTGCTTTTTCGTGAACCATGGACTGAAGGACATTTAATTTCTCATTGAAGAATCTTTCCTTCTTCTCATGACTCGATCCTGGATAGAGATAGTTGTAGGGGGCCTTGCTGAATAATGCAGTCACAATTTAGTAAAAGGGGGATGGAAGTGACAAGGCATGAAACTGTGGAGGAGGTTTTGGTTTTGGGGGGGGGCTGGTCTGGCTGGGGGGGGGGGGCTGAGGCCTTTCACTGGCAGCAACGGCTGAAGCAGTACAAGTCGAGGGAGTCGTGAGAGAATGAGGGGGGGATCAGGGGGGCAAGGTGCCAGTCGGCCTTCTGCTTCTACAACACTTGGCACCTTGTCACTGTGCTCTCATACTGTGCGAAGAAAGTTAAAGGCAGCTTAGTATTCTATACCTCAGGCACATAACTACATAAAAGCTTGAGCCCTTATGGCTGTAGCTTTGGGATAAATGGATTATTTTTCCTTTGCTCACCCAACAAAGTGCAGGCATTTTACGTCCTACTTAGTGGTCCTTCTTAGCTCATAACGAAGCTCTACCTTCTTTAGCCCAACTGCATGCGAGCCAGGTGACTTTCACATCCGTGGGGTCACTCGGGGATTCTGTGCACACGGTGTTTTTGTTTGCGCGTCGTCGGGACCGCCGTCTGCTCCCGCTGATTAAATGCGCAGGCTCATGCCGAAGAGCTCCCTCAAGTGAGGGGTCCCGCACATTAACCTCGGTTGCCATGCCGTCCATCCGTAGAGGATCAACCGCAGGCCAGCCTCAAGAGCTCATCGGCATAGCAACCGCAAGGATGCGAGGCAGGACTGAGGGAGTGAGATACTTCTCCTGTCCTCTGTTCTCTTCCCAAATATGAGATGACTTTTTTTTTTTCTTTAGTTTTCTTTTGGTGCATGTTGTTATTAATCCCGGTATACAGTGCTAGCCCAGCAAATGAGGCTCAAGAATGACAACTCTCATGACTGTGTTTGCCCTTCTGATTTTCACTTAAATGCTGCTCTGTTAAGCTGCTATCAGAACATGACAGACTAGACATTAACACAAAGGCCCGAATTTAAATCCTCCACCGTCTGTGTGGAATCTTCCAGGCCTTGAAAACTGTTGTTTATGCACCACCACACACTACCATTTTGTTCTTCGTGTTTTTTTCAGGTGTTTATCCATTGGTTTGAATTACTAGTGTATAAAGGATCACAATGCAATAAATGAATACTTTTGGTCCGAACTGAGCACAGGTTTTGCTTTAATGGAACACTGGAATTTATGTTACTCAAAAAAGATTACTGTGACAGCCAGATGGCATTTCTAAAATCCCAAGGTATCTCTGTGCTAAAATAACAAACTAAATAATTCAACACAATGCATATTTAATCCGCTTGTCATTCCAAGTGCACAAAGCCAAATGAATTGGTTGAACATGGCTGAAATTAGTCGCTGACAACTGTGAGTGAAGCAGAGAATTTGCTTTTTTAATTTGAAATATAACTGTTGTCACATTGTGGCTTCACTATATGTTGTTGCCCAGAATCACATCATTATATATGAAAAGTCATATTTATTTAAAGTGTCATCACCTGAATGAGTTTCAGTGACTGCCCTCAATCTTGAGTCTTGGTGCTTGTGCATTTATCATGTCTTACATTGGGACAAAATCATTACATTCATTGAGCAGCTCTATATTATATGTACAGTTTGTTTGAACAGGTTTAATTTGTTTGAACCCATGGGCCAAGTGAATAGGGTCTTGCCATGCTGGCTTCCTCTCAGTTGTGAGAATTTACAAATCAAAGACATTCTGCACGAGACATTTCCCTGCAGTATTTCAAATTCTTTCCCCATGCTATTCTTTGACTGGCTCAGGGCTTTATTGAGAGCTGTGACTGTAGAGCACCTTCAGAATAATGACCTCTCGTTTTTGCTTTACCGTTTCCATGGGAATTAGAACCCGCCGTGCCGCATACAGCACCTCACATTACTTCTTAGGATGAAAGGGACATTGTTAGGAAGCTTTAAAATGGCACTGCATGCTTGTTCTCATGTGAGATAGTGAATTTGTTTGTTATTGGCGGTGAATTGTTTAATTTGGCAAATCATGTTTCATGGTGAACAGTTGTTTCTGAGAGATCCTACAGTGGTTACCTGTAAATCTTTAGCTTGGAAATATAAAGACACAATAGAAGAAAAGTAGAAAAATATCCACTCAGGTCTTTTGCTCTATTTCCACAAAATGAAACCCAAAGTTATGACTGCCATCCATGATCATACATGCCTTTTGGCAAATTACACCTAATCAGAATCTGAGCGGGATAGTATTGATTCTACCCAAGAGGTAATAAGTGTCAATCAATACTGATTTGGTAATTGCAGGTTGTCAGTTGGGTTCTAATTTGTCTCTTTTCAGAGCCATTCCTTTGTCTTGAAGGAGCAGGTGTATAAGTATCCATGTGCAGGGGGAGGAGGAGCCCCAGGAGACAGGGAACCCAAGAGGGAGAGCTGCATTGACTCATGGACATCTGATTCTTCTCTTTACCCCCTTTGAGACACACATTCATTATCGTTCTTGTTCTACTGAATAAAAATGGGATAGGGTTTTTGTTTTTTTTTTAATGACTTGAATCTTATCCAGATCTGCCAGTGATAATCTGTTGTCTGGCCTATGGGCTGTGAGTCTCCCTTGGGAACATTCCAAAATTCTGTCGTATTCCATATTGCTCATACTTGGGGCATTTTATAGCAGCTCAAATGTTAATGACACAGCATACGATCCAAACCAAAGTTGATAAAATGCTATGAATGCTTTACTTATGATTAACTTTATCAGAAGGACACTCAAATCACTATACAACTTTGAAGGGGCTTAGTGGAAAAAAAAAACATAATGATATGACTGTTAACTTGCAGACATCTGATGAAATCAAGTATTTCTGCCTCCGCCCGACATTTACATCATAATATTTTAAGCTCCATAAAATTTTTCTTGGATACTGGTTCAGAAACACAAAAAAACAGTTTAGGTTTAAAAATCTGTCATTTTTAATTTTGTCCTGTGCACGGTCTTTCAGGCTGTACCAGCTGCAAGCTGTTAAAAAAGTCCTTCAGCTTTTCAGTAAAACATTTGAATCCCCTTTGTTGTTAGCATGCGCTAGTAGCCAAGGCTCCAGGCCAAGGTGGCTAACAGCATTAGCTACCACAGTCTGAACTGAACTGACTTTTTTCCTTCGATAATAACAGATACTCGGCATGCAATCATTATGGAGGCCACCAAGAATGCAGAGAGGTACTGTCAGAGAGGTACTGTCAAGGAGCATTCTTCCAGCAGTGCTCTGGAAATGTGCAGGTGTCACTGATGGTCTAATGGCCAGGCGAACAAAGGCCAGTCAGCCACTGCCGTTCCTGGCTCTCCAGTTGTTACTCTGATGTATGGCTGCATGCTCACCTGATTTCCTCAGCATGTCATGTGATGGGACAGTCCTGAATTATCCTGCCAGTCCAGAAAGGGAAGAGACCTTTGGCAGGAATAGCTGCAAACCTCTCTCCTGTAAGTGTCATATTCTTCTTTTTATTCTAGACACGCTGGTTCTTGGGGCCAGTGGGAGCTAAATAGGGGAGGATGGGGGGAACTGGCCGAAGCTGTCAATGTCATTCATTTCTGTTTCCAGCTGATGACAGATATCAATCAGATAAGTAAGCAATTTCTCATTTTACTAATGCTAACATCATTACCTCACCTCAAAACTACAAAACTGCTGTTAGAGGATTTTCTAATCAAGCTTCTACCTAAGATAATTAAAAGCAATTAGATTATTAAATATTTCTGTTACCAGAAGCAGTATGTAATGAACTTATGGCAAGATTGATTTGATGAAAATTACTCACTAAACCTTACGTGAAACCATAAATTCTCAGCAGAAATACTTTTAATTACAGGATGAATATTTTATATACCCTCAAAATTTCATAATAATTCCCATGGTAAATGTTATGTTAAATGAAGACATATAGTGTCTTTGGGAAGCTGCTCTAACAAGCAAGAAATTACAATGTATTATGTAATTGATATATTATTTATGATATTAAGGTAAATATTTTTGGGGGATGGTCTTTTGAATTAGTAATAATATCTAAAAAATGAGTATTTGCTTTGCTGAAAGGGCCTGAATACTTAAGTCTCGCCTTTTTCCTTTCCAGTAGATTCTGACTAACATAGTTAAATGACAGTACAGACCATTCAGAGCTTTAACCTTAATATGGAATTTTTAATCCTTGGACACTGAGTTCTCCCTTATGATAATGAGATAATGGCCCCACACGATTGTGTCGATGGCCTGAGACCCACCACGCTAATAATTCAAAAATGTTTTTCTTGGTGGTTTTGTTTGCGTCACAGTAGAACCTTTACCACCCAATGAAGTATTTCTCTCTCTTGCATAATAAAATGAATTTCAGTCTCAGTAAAATGAGTCACATGGGTAACCTTTTCTCTAGCTGCGCCAAACCCCTAAATCCCATCCCTTCCCCAACCTTGTGGAGATAGTACAGTCTTCCAGAAAAGCAGGATATACACTTCATCTCATTAATATTTATAAATGGAGAAAATTACTGGGAGGTATGTTGTGTAATCATACAACATTGTGTCATGTTTTTCACAGATTTTGTTCTGCAAAAAAACTTGATTTTTTTTTTCCCATGAAGGTACCAAAGATCCCTATTCTTTAGTAATATGCAGAATGTGTAATTTGACATAGATTCTGTTTTGTGTTGTTCATTGTCTACTATTTTATTGGTGATGAAACATTGACTTATGGGGCAGTAATACACACTTAAGACTTTGAACCACAAGTGTTTACCATCCATTAAGTTTCCAAGATTCCTAGAAGCCAGAAGAACCATTTCTGAATTTCCAAGCATCTGACGCACTGATTTAATCATAACCATCAAACGTCAGAAGAATGTACCACAAACGGGCTGAGTCTCTGCAGGGTCTTGCCATGGCAGATGACACCTCGATGGGGCATGCGCCTCATTGTCGATCACATCCCTGGTCTGGCTGTGTAATTAATATCATTGTGTGCAGATATTAATCCCAACTGTTTTATAGGGGGTGAATCACCTTCCCTCTGTGAATGATATGCACATGTAGGAGTATTGAGCTCCGAGCGAGTCGGCCTGGATCCTCATAGACTGCGGCCGATCCAGACTGGCCTCTCAGCTGGAAACTTGGCCCAGGGCCCTTGAAATAAAAGACGTCTGTATGATTTATACTGTTTTTCTTGCGGGATGAGAGTTGTGAAATGCACTCTGGCAGGGCCAGATCTCAGACGTGCTCCACCTGGGCCTCCCAGGAAACACCACACCGAGATATGCTCTCACTCCGTCCAGTTCTCAGCCTCGCTTTGGACAAAGGGACACCTGTGAATGACACACCTCAGTATTCCAAAAAGACTCATCAGGATTTGTGGTGGGGGAAACCTAATTTAGTCACGCATTCAGACACATTGTTTTCCAAAATATAGTAAGCATAATCTGCACCAATTCTTACAGTGACTGAATATTTGTTAGCACATTGCTGATGTTTTCAAAAGATTAAAAAAGTAGATCAATCAAGTTATTACCATCTTTATGTTGATTTCCACCCTTGGGTCCCTGGACGTTATTTACAAGCATATATTGATCTGCCTTCATTAAGTCTGGAGCGCAGTTCAGACTAATCAGGAGACTATTAAATATTTAATGGCATCTGGCTGCAACGGTTGGAGGCGTTCTGAGGAGCAGATCGGACTCCACACCTGGGGCTTGTTTCAGTTCATGCCAAAAAGCTTCAATATCGCTGGAATGTTTCATAATACGTCGTCCTGGCTTTCTCACGCACGCACAAATAAGGACAGTAATCATAAGGGGAACGTTTTTCGCAATAAAGCTTTAACGGGTGGAATAAACATATTAAGACAGGCAACAACAGAGAAAGAGAAATTAGATTTTGTTTTATGTGCATATCAAAACAAAACTAAAAAAGTCAACGTACCACCCAGGACACAGCGCTGCAGTGGCTGAGGAATTTAGTCCCACCCATGTTACAGCTCAACAGGTTTCTATAGAGCCTCAGAAAATGTTTTCATGACCCCAGTTTCCCCAAGACAAAGGGCTGAATGACAATAATCTTCCTTGAGTTTCCCGTGAGAGGGAATTTTGTTTTTAAGACTTGCAGGTGTCTGACGTTTTCCTTTTTTTCCCCTTGTTAACACTTCCTTCTCGCTTTCGCCGCTCTGCCCCAGCACACCTGTTCGGGCCCACCCCAGCGTTACAATGTAAGCTACACCGGTTAATAATTACCCTTTGTGTACTTCAAAGCTGCTTCAGCCTGTCCCGCAGCTCTGTGAGCGGGGCTCAGGTTCTGCAGCGGACGTCGGGACAAAGGTGTTGCGGCTGTGTATGGGGGACAAGGGTGTGATGTATCTTTAGGGATAACAATGGGCTGAAGGTCACCCGAGAAGCAGCCACATCACACATTCTTAGACAGCTATTTAAATCATGACTAATTATTACATAATTTATTGACACTGTGCCATCTGGTTTAAACAACCAAAAGAGGCAGATTATATGAAGTGTGATTGAGGTCCTGTCTTGAATATAGTCCAATCTATTGTCCATGGGTTTGTCTCGCATTGTAAGAAATATTTCCACTTGCCTAAGAACCTAAACTTACGCATTTTCCCAAATGAAATTTCTGTGTATCATCGTAATCATAACATGATTATAATCAGTTAAATGTCATTCATACCAATTCTAGGTTATCAACTACAGCATAGTAGTTCAACAGCACAATTCGAGCATCCATCCATTCTTCTTCCAACCTTGCATGCAGGGGCAATTCTGGGGGGGGGGGCCCTGTGGACCCTCTAAATACATATGCTACTTGGGTCTGAAATAAACGTATTATTATTATTACTTGGATTTATATAGGTGGGGTAAAATTTTGTGAGCTGGGAACAGGCCAAACTCAAATGCATGCACATTTTCTTGACGGATTATTACCGTGGGTGTGCCAGGTGGTGGACTTGCTTCAGTTGGTGAAAGCGAAGTCACCGACAGAAAAGAACTTGCTTATGGAAGCAAGACAGTCTAAACAAGAAATCAGAATGAGTTATATATTTGTAAAAACTGTAAAATGTAGCTGTAATGTTTGCTTCTTAATGCTGGCAATCTAGTGTAAGTAATACTTGGAAGAACTTATGGTAAAATGCATCTGGCCCCCCTAACAGAACAACTGGCCCCGATCTGGCCCCCCAGTTGAAATGGTCTAGAACCGACACTGTATGCATGCAGTTGCATCTGAAGGGCATCACAGGAATCGTGGCACACAAGGTAAGGCAGGGGACTCCCCAGATGTGGGTCCATCACAGGGGACTCCCCTGGATGTGAGGCCAGTCCATCACAGGGGACTCCCCCGGATGTGAGGCCAGTCCATCACAGGGCACTCCCCCGGATGTGAGGCCAGTCCATCACAGGGGACTCCCCAGATGTGAGGCCAGTCCATCACAGGGGACTCCCCAGATGTGAGGCCAGTCCATCGCAGGGCACTCCCCCGGATGTGAGGCCAGTCCATCACAGGGGACTCCCCATATGTGAGGCCAGTCCATCACAGGGCACTCCCCTGGATGTGAGGCCAGTCCATCACAGGGGACTCCCCAGATCTGAAGCCAGTCCATCACAGGGGACTCCCCCGGATATGAGGCCAGTTCATCACAGGGGACTCCCCAGATGTGAGGCCAGTCCATCACAGGGGACTCCCCAGGAGTGAGGCCAGTCCATCACAGGGGACACTCAATCACACAATATGGGCAATTTAGAGAGACCACTTTAATGGCATGTCATTTCACAACAGGAGGAGGCCATAGTACCCAGAGGAACCCCACACAAATAGAGATGGAACCGCACACACACCAAGCCATGGGCAGGATTCAAACTCCCGTCTCTGTAGATGTGAGGTGATGTGTAAACCAGGGAGCCATTGTGCCACCTTAGAGAATGAAATGGATTGTATTCAAATATAAAGTGTGCACATGACAGTATTGTAATTACATGGTACAATAAAACAAATTTACTTGCTGGAAAGTGTATATAGTCTCCTAGGACATTAATATGCATTATGCATGAAAAATATCAAACACTAGTAGCCTGTCAGTGTGGAAACACAGTAGAGCTTTAGATGAATATTGCACATTGAAATGCCCAGACTCCTTCATTACCCAGTACTATCCCGCTTCTGTAGATTTGTGTGGACTCTCTGGATGAAATATGACCGTGTATAACTGAGCACAAACGGCAGCTATTGTCATTGCAACACGGTGCAGTCTATCAGCAGGCTGTGCACATTCAAGTCAGGATGGAATTTATAGGGTAAATTATCATAAATTATCTTAGGACGAGCTAATGACTGGCTCACCAGCATGCCCCTCCAAAAAAAAAAAAAGAAAAAAAAGAAAAAAAAATCTGGAGAATGAATTCGCTTCTTGGGTGCTTGATCCAGATGAGGGATTTCTAGCCATTTCATTCTAGTAAATTCCGAGCCCTTGTACGGTGCTGCACTGTGTGACTCGCCTTGCCAGGAAACTGAAGTGAGGACAACCAGGTGGTTTCAGCCTAACTCTTCAGATGGAGCATAAAAATGCATCATCCTGCTTCCCGCTTAAATAGCATGACAATGCAATGTCTCTTTTACCTGCCTGGTCTTTGGGCTCCTCTGTGTTCCATTAGATCAGCACATGTGCTGCAAATGTTTATGGGCCAAACTGGCTGATACAGCCTGAGGTGTAGATTACTAAATGGGGTCCTGACTTTTATTTGATTTGATTTTGATATTATTTGACCAGTTTGATCTGTTAGGTCATCAATCCTCCCCCATTCTGAATAATTTACTGGATGTGTTAATTGTGTGCCTAAGAGTTGTACCACACAAGGACTCAGAGTATGATTCCACTGTGCCAAGTCAATACTGCTGCTTGAGATGGGGGGGGCGGGGGGCAAGTGTGCCGTGGTGCCATCAGTGTGTGGTCCACATATTTATGGGGCCGCCACTGCGTCTGCTCAAAGGTGGTATGGCAATGGGAGCGGAGAGTCCACGGGTGCCAGTGAACACACTGGATTTTTTTGAGCGTCATTGGCATGGCCTGGACCACACAAAGCTCGTTTCTGAGGCAGGGGGGTGGGGGATTGGGGGGGGCAGGGGCTGGAAAATGTGCTATGCAGCTGAGATGTTTCTGTGCACTTAACAAACTTCTGAGACAGCTTTCAATGCTGATATTTGTGTGCGCGTTGTGGCGCAGTCCTCAGCAGACACCCAGAGTTTATTTACATGAGAAGCCCCTCAAATATTTTGGGTTAAATGTTCCCATGCATGCCAAGCTGTATGAGGAGTCTGTATTGCCAACAACACAGTATTTAAATAGATGGATTTGGTTTGCTATCAGCATGGTTGATTGTGGAAAATCTCCCCATTTGTTCTTATTACAATGAAGCATAAAACCTAGACAAAACACAAGGTGACATTTCAAAAATGGAAGCTGGGATCTCTTTTTAAGAGCAGGCATTTTAGCACCAACATCCTCAGGTGTTTAAATTTCATTCAAATTGCTTTTGCTTTGAATAACAATTATTAAATTGTGCCTGATAAACAAGAAAAGAATATCAGCGCAACTGATTAGCAAAAGTGAGACCTGACACATGAATAGTATTTAAACTAGATAAAATCTTATCATACTTGTCTGGCTTATTTTCTACCCTTCATCTATTCTTGCTCTCATTTAATCCCCAGTAGTAGCATTTAATGCATGCTGTTTGAAGATTTAATAAGAGCTGTTTTAAGACATTTATACCATGAAAAAGAAGAACCATATACATAAACGCAGGATGATGCCACATTTGGTTATTTTCACCGAAGTGTTTTGGAAAAGCCCTGGGGCATGAAATCCAGCTGTGTGTTCTTTGCTAATAGCATGTGCAGGCTTTGCTTTTCCATGCTGCGACTGGGATCATTGCAGCACTGGGCCTAGAGTGTTGGCCAGTTAAAGAGGCTGAGTTCAAGTGCAAATGGTGAGATCTGTGCACAGGGCCAGCAGCAGTATGGGAACCGCATATTAGCATACCGCTGAGAGGGCATTAGGCAGTGTGAGAGGCCCAGTGTTTTATTATTCATTTGTGTGTTAAGGCTAGAGCAAATGGCCCCTTTTACCTCAAAGCAAACAGGTGAATGTAAAAAGCTGTACTTATCAATAAGTGGTCTGATATGCATCTTATGGTCAGCCGTGAAATAACAGCTTGTCCGTAATGGTGCGGTACCTGAGTCCAGGTTCTCTTACCTGTCTCGAGGGTGAGCGAATGCCCCCCCCCCGCCCCCGTCTCCCTTGACTGCCCGGAATTGATGACGGTCTAGTTTAACTGTGACGTTATTCTGAGGCCTACAGCGGGGGCGTCTCAGAAAGTGCTTCCTGATGGAGCTGCATCCATTTGCACGAGTCCATTAGATGAGGATGGCAGCAAAGCCCCACTTGTGCAAATTTTCACAGGATGCTGGCTAAATGGCTGGGTAATGGAATAATTCCTCGTCCGGGCAGAGCCGTCGATGTCGGTCGGACAAAGGCAGTCCATTAGGAACAGCCGGCATACCTTTTTCCTGTCCCTTCCCGCCGCTGATGAGATAATTATGTATTAGCCTCGTTTTAAGGGCCAGCCCTGGAGGATCTGTTCTTTTAATCCCTGAAAGTAAGACTCGTAGCAGCTAAAGGTGTGGCAGATGTATTTGTATTGATATGGAGCGTGTAACATTTTATCACTGCAATGTCCATTGGACGTTATGCATCGTCCACATTTACGGGCCGATAGCATGGTCTCCAATGGGTACCGCTCAGCGGCTGACTTATTGTGTATGGACTTATTGGTCTTTTATGTTCAGCAGTTGCTCCGTTATGCAAGAGCTTTAGCTGCCATGCTTTCTGTATCCAAATCCTGTTAAGGCTGTAAACAACTTCATCCCTTTTTATTCAGTTAATATGCACTTGGGTACTAACATTTCTAAGACGGATCTAGTTATAGTGAATCTGTCCTTCCTTTCTGTGTTACCTTGACAGCATGCTACACCTTTGGTGCTGTCCTGTGTTGAACAGGTTAAAGACCTCAGCGCCACATTCCTGCGGGGACAGTCAGCCTGTCTGCGGTAAACGGAATGTCTTTCTTGTGATGGTCCTGAGTTCAAGACACCTTCTGACTGCCATGTGTCAGAAACTCAGCAGGAAAGCAAAAGAAAATCTACGATTCCTTCAAAAAAGATCAAAACCTTTTCACGAACATATACTGTATCAGGCAACAACAAGGTCCTCAGTCCACAGTCTTGTCCGCAGCATGAAGAAAAACTGAAAGAGGAATCTGTTTTTTGTTAAAGGAGTCTATTATAACATGAAATAAAATTGAAACATTTCAAAAGATACTCCACTTGTTTCATCAGATATTGTGTGTGGCTATAGTATGCATCACATCAATGGGTCTGATCTTATTCTGACCATTCCCAGCACAGAGTGAGACAATATTTTAAAGAATCACGGATGAGGGGAGAGGGGGTACATTTATTCAAATTCATGTAAATATACGTAAAGCACATTGCAATTACTTTTCAAATTATGAATACCTATTTGCAGATCGAGGAAAGTCACTGACATGTTGTAATTCATATTTACACATATCTGTGGCATGACTTCAGCCTCATTGTAAAATTGAACTTTGTAGATTGAAAAATAGTAAGGTTTTATTCAAGATTATGGCATTTTACATCACTGAGTCACCCGTGCCAGATACATCTATATCAGCCAGATACATCCAGGAAACAGGGAAACACTCTGCCTAGGTCAGAGGAGACAGGGTTAGCCACTGATTAAAATGCTGTTACTCTATGCCCTTCATGCTGTTGTACTGCATTTTTTAAAAACCCAGGAATGTTTAAGCCAAGACCCCCCTCAGCTTATTGCCCATTTATTTTAAACAAACTGACAATGACACCAACACATTTCAGCAGTATTGCTGTAATGTAAAAGACGTTAAGCGTCACCTTAAATGACACTTTATTGAAATTCCGTTTTTACCGATCCCGTCTTGCTCTGCATGACACACATGCAAGGAGAGAGAGCAAGTTTGGCAGCGAGGGGCAGCGACCTGCAGCAGCACCTGTGGAGCTGGGTTTGGGGGCCGTACTCAAGGGCCCATGGATATATATGTGACTGTTCTGCCAAAGTTGCGCTCAAGCCAGCAGCCTCCCAATCACAGGCACAGAGCCTCAGCCCACTGAGCCACTGTATTCACTCACCTTTATACCCTTTAGATAGTCCACAAAAATAGATCTATCAACAATATTTGATCTTTTAAATCCCGAATGTGATGACAGATTCCTCAGTAAGCTGTTATTCGAAACCCTGGCTAAGGGGGGAAAACGCTTTATGGGTATATTGCTGTTATATGTATGGCCTGGCTTTTCCTCTAGCCTTTGAGACGGTTGGATAAACTTCGCGACTGAGAAAAAGCAGAGGTCGCTGAAAACCAACACAGGCCCAGCAGTCCATCTTGGATAAATGCGGTGCAGGAGTCGACACATCTTGGAATCTTCCAGGGCTTCTTTTTGTTTTTTTCCTCAGTCGTGAAGCCAAACAGAGCCCCAGAATTATGCTCACCATAAATCAGTGTTTAAACAGCTACAACCAACCCAGCAGATCCAACCAAACCCGACACTCCCCCCACCTCATGGCCTCCCCACCCATTTAAGACTAACAAAAATGGGCCTGAAGCCACATCCAGAATCTTCCTTAAAAGTGGGGGGGGGGTTGGGGTTGGACCCCATACCCATTTTGCACCATGAACATGACTCCCTTCTCCTTCCCACGGTGGGTTGCAGCACTCACTCCTATCCAGTCCCCACCTGACAAGTTTTTCAGTTCCCACATAGAAAGGACTTCACTGCAGGCTGTTCAGGTGCGTACACACGCTGATGGCAAGCGAAATTTGTCATGTCAGTCGTCAACCCACTCCTGGATCATTAATTTCTTCTTTTAGGCCTGGTTTATTTGTCAGGGGGGGGGTTATCCTTGTCAGAGAACAAATTGCTGCTATGTGACTCCAGCTCCATAAAAGCCAAGCCAGGAAGTGTTAATGTTACCCAAATATTTATTTTGCTTTCACCAAACAGCTGGGCTTAGTGCTCTCTTCCTCCTCCGCCGCCGCACACTCCCGACAGCTCCCCGTCACAGCTCTCCCGTGTTTTAAAAACCATGGCTTTTATTATGTTTATAATCTAACTTTATGGGAGGCTGAGGCCAGGAGGTTCTCAGAAGCGATTCCAAAAGGCATTTTTATTCTTGAAGAGATAGTAATGTAAATTGAAATACTTGCCGAGGACGAAACATTTGCACAGAAGGTTTGCAGCGGTCTGAGTGATTTACAAGAAATGCTCGTAAAAGTACCGGAACATCATAGGAGGGAGAAAATGTAACTTTGTTCGGGCAAAAACAAAGCCTACTGGTAGCTGCCATGCCCAGAGACAGACCTTTGTAAAAAATGCACAAATCATGTTTTTTTTTTCCCTTTCGTACCAAAAAGCAATACCTAAAGTGCTTGTATTTCGTTTGGCTGTTCTTTTTCATACATAGTTAGCGATAATGCAACTGAATGTCACTAGTAAGAGCTTAAAGGTTTTCTAGGTTTGTATACTGACACTGTTTTCATGTTTGTTCCAAGGTCGCCATGGTTTGAATTGACCTAATAGGGAAACATCATGCACCCAGAAAGCGGGCAGTGTGTGTCTAGTGGCTTAGAGGCCAGTGATAGGAAGGTTGGTGGTTCAAATCCCATGGTCAGCAGAGTGATGTCACTATTGGGCCATTCTGCAAGGCCCTTAACCCTAGTTGCTCCAGGACCTGGCTGACCCTGCTTTCTCATTTCTTTGGGCAATAGTATCTGCAAGACAAGTAAATGTAAATATTCCTGCGATGTGAGTGTCACGCACTGGGAGGCTCGTCTCCTGCCTGTCAGACCGCTCCCTATAAGTTTGTGAAGTGCTGATATGCTTTCCATTGTGGCCCTGCTTGAAACCCCATCTGATGGCTGAGGCTCGAGTCAGTGGCTCAGAGCCAGCCCCCCCCCCCCCGGCGGTGCACCTGGGTATGGTGATGTCATCGCCCCAGCAGGCTTACGCAATTTATGGCCTCCTAAGGTGTCCGCAGATGTCTGAGCTGCACTCGCCTTCAGCCCTGCTCCACTCCACCTCTGTATCCCGTTTCTCTGCCGGACCAGAGGCCTACAGGGGGAGAACTTGTGCCCAAAGGGGCCTTTGCTGAATGCGCACAGAACCAGACCCAGGAAGTGCACACAGATACATTAGTGTGCGATTCAATCTGCAGCTTTGCTATGGATATAAACATAGCATAATAAAGTTATTATTACTGTTTTCACTCATCAAATTCATTTTTTAAATTTTTTCTTAATCCTGCTCATGAATGCCTGCTCTCTTTATAATGCCTGCAGCACTACAGCAGCTACCATAACTGCTTCCTAAGCTGCTGTCCCAGATTCGATTCCCAGTGCAGTCCGGCTCGTAAATGCTGCTCTGATTTTGTGAAAGCCTAAAGCATCCACTTTATTCTTTCTCTTCTGTTAAGTCATTTCCCCATTGGGGACTAGGAATATAGCCCTATTTATTTTGCAATAGCCTGGTGTTTATAACACCGTATGCTTGTTGAGGCTCTGGGTCATCATGGCCGATGACTAGGTAAGCAACTGAAGCACTTCATCATTGGCGTCACGAGCTTCAGCTGCAGAGTGATCACGCTGGGACAGTGCCTGCAGGACCCACATAAAGGCCTCTGTTAGCGTACCTCCCTGCACCTGCTACCGTCACAGGCCCCTGCGTGTCACGTGACCCCACGTGAGCTAACAGAGCAGGTTACGGTACCTGATGGATCGAGGAACTGCATTAAGCTCAATTTCCCGGTTTCTGGCAGGCTGATTTACGATAGATGCCATCTTCTCCGTTCCAGTTCTTCTGCCTGCGTGGCTCATCAGTGTCCATCACTGATCACAGATGATCTACCGACACTTAGAGCTGGTTATCGGATACACAGGCCAAAGACACCCGATGTGAAGCATGATGCAGCGCAATAAAACACAGAGTGTTGCTACATTTACACCTCTGTCTCAATCTGGTTTACCCAGCATATATTTTGATATTCTGCACTGAGGTGTAAAATAAATGGCTTGGTTGGGTAGTAGGCATAAATAATTCAGTCAGAGGGTTTGACCGTAATGATAAACCACTTGCATTCACTTTATCCAGGGAAACTCTCACAGCGAATAGGGAATTTAATTCCCGACTTTTACCTGTGCTCTAATGACAATAAATTAAAGACTTATTGTGAAAGGACAGACACAAGTTTGTTCAGGGCCGCCGAGCTGCTTGGCCGCATGCCAAAAGCACTATAGACGTCACCTCTGTTTATTTGTACAACAGTCAAAACGCGAGTGAACTGCATGTGTTCCCCCCATTCTGGAAATAATAATGATAACATTAAACCGTCATTCCAGAACACAAGGCAGACCCCCCAATTGCACATGTCACCATAAATTACCTTGCAAAAGGCCCGCCAGACATTCCCGCGAGCGCGTTCTGCAATTTGAATGTTAATTCGTTTCTGCACTCTTAGAATGCGTAAGAAACCCAGAGGCATCTACCTCACCCCGCCGGCATGCGACAGGGGTGTTTGCCTTGTCCGGCGCTCGTGCCGCGTGTGTCTGCAGCGCTTACGTGCGCGAGTGCATGTATGTGTGTGTGTTCTTGCCCTTGGAATGTTCTGGAAACTGCAGCTGTCATGCAGACAGAAGTGCATTTATTGCTCAGTATAGGTCTTAAGGTGGCCAAAAAGAAATGGAGATAAAAAATCTGCAAAAACACACATTTGAACACGGAAAAAATTAAAGCCCTAGGAAATAAGCCCGCACTTATCTTGAGGTCATACATTGGAAAACTTTTTTCTTTTTAGTTTCTTTTTTTGTTCTGTTTTAAATGTAATGATGCATCAAAGTGAAGGTATCTCTTGCTCTTCATACAGATTGATGACAGGTTTCACTTCAAAGCACTTCTTAGACCGAGTGAAGAGTCCAGAGTATCACACTCTTGAGTATCTGTGAATATAAATGTATTATTAAATTATTACCGAATGTAGTTACATGACATGTTCCATCATTTTGGAGGGATAATTTCTGCCTTTCGCCTTAAAGACCATCACCTGCATATCCAGTCTCCAGTCGTGTCACTAGCTGCAGACTTTCTGAGCGTTCTGCCCACTCCAGCTTTGTTGTCCTGTACATACTCACACGTTGCCTGTAGATTGTCAGATGATAACAGTCACATTGGTGTTTTGTGCCTGGTCCTCTTTACTCATCACTTAGTAACAACCGGTACAAACTGCTGGCACTGTTTTAAGACAAAAGCTGTAGAAGAACTAAATACCTTGTTTTAAGAGAAAGGTGGAATGAAAACAGGGTTTACTGTGTCAGATTAATATTTTTTTGGTGTTCTCTAAAAAGCATGAAAAGAATTTCTCAATTTTTTTCGATCTTAGTCTAAATATTGTCATATATTTTTAAATGCATGTTAATTTTTTTCTTGTTTTGTTTTTTGAAAATGAATGAGAAACATTACATGGTTTTGTTTGATCAGCTGCGTGTATCAAAAAGCACAATTATCTGTCCTTATTACATCTAAGTTCTTCATAGTTGCACACATCCCACTAACCAGGGGAGTCGCTATTTAAATGTGCTTTAGAGCCCCCCCAAATAAATGCACACCAGTTCGTTTAAATACTGTGGTCTCATTCATTTTCATTAAAATCAGCAAAGGCTTAGCCCCCTTTTTAATAAATCTCCAGCGTCTCACCCTTCTAACTTCCCCCAGACTAGCAGAGTACTATTCTGGCACAGACTATCAATAATGAGACATAAAAAATAACAGAAAAACAAATGACAAGCATCTTTTGATCTGTTCCCAGCGTTGTGATTAAAGCAAGAGTCTTTTGGAGTTTAATGAGACTCTCCATAATTTAGGAGCAGAAATTATCTCAAGGGCAGTGGGGAGAAAATGATTTGAAAGAAGTTGTTTAGTATGCAAGTGAAATGGAACTGATGAATGCAGCCTAGCGTAACCCAGGTAACTCAAAGCGATATGCATGCAGTTAAAAACACTGGAAATATAGGGTGAAAACTTTTGAAACTGCATCATTTAGACTGTTAGACCATTAGACTAGAGTTTTGCAATGCAATGTATTTCATATGTATTTTCTGCAATTAGTTTGACTAAAATGTTCTCTTTAGCTGCCATTACCCTCCTGCTAAGTGCATAAAATGAGCGAGTTGTTGGGACTGTGAAAATAAGCAAGTTGTGGGAGTACGTTTTGTGCTCCTACTGCTGAACACAAGAAAGAGGATCTCCTTTATTTACATATCTAACAGGACTTAGGAGCACAGCATAAAGTAATTCAGAGGCCAGATATGACCTGCCTCAGTGACCACATGTGTCCCATACATACTTGGTTTCATAAAATGTTTGTTTTTCCCAGCCAGGTCTTGGGAAGAATGAGAGCATATTGTTAGCTAATGGAAAAGAATCAAACTCACAGGGTGAAATGGTACATTTGATGTTAGAGATAAAATGCATCTAATTATTATGATTGCAATTAAATAATAAAATATGGCTTGTCTTCAAGTGCTGACGAGTTACCAAATGGTCCCTATCCTCCTTAATATGTGCATATTATATATTTACATAAATGTCTTATGAAACACATGAGGGTATCATGGGGGCTCAGTGGGTATTACTATTGCTTCATGCCTCTTGGGTTGGGGGGTGGGGGTTCAATCCTAGCCCTACCAAGTGTCAGTGGAGTTTCCATGATTTCCCTTGTGTCATGGGGGGGGGGGGTTCTCTGGCTAATCTGGCTTCTGCAGTCCTAAGACAGGTTAGGTTAATTGGTGTCTCTAAAGTGCTCATAGTGGGTGAGTGTGTGTGTCCCCTGTGGTAAACTGGCATCCTGTCCAGGGTGTGCCCTTGCCTTGGAATAGTCTCCCCCCCCACCCTGATTAGGATAAGTGGCTGGAAGAGGGATAAATTAGATACATGTTATTTTGTGTTATGTAAGTCAGCAACACAGCATAAATGTTACGCCTCATGAAATAAGCCATTAAGGTGAGTGTGTGCTTATTAATGCATCCGGGTAGTCCTGTTGTGCTCACTTGCCTGCCATTGACATTTCCTGTAAGTGATGTTTCTCCTGGACAGTATGAGAAGGGCCTTGTGTACCAGAAAACTTAGCCAGTTAGGATAGTAATGACTTGGATACAGAGGTAGAAAGTTCAGATTGCAAAAGTAAAAATCCACACCAAGATTTTGTTTCAACCAACCAGCTCAGTGTAAAAAGTTGCATTCACAGTCTGCTCAATTGGCTGGATGAAACAAAATCTTGGTCTGGATTTTTATTTTCCGGTCCTAAACTTTCCACCTCTGCTTGGATATTTTAATCTACTGTTTTAACAGATGTAAAGTCTTTGTCTCTGGAACCACCAGGCTTTGCTGGGTCTCCCCAAACCTTGTCCACACTCTCACATCTCCCACACGTATGGGCAGAGTGACAATGCTTATTCACTTTTAAATTTTAACATCATGACAATGTATAATGGTCTTCTGAATAAGGTTACACAAAAAAACAGCATGTGTAAAAGAAGGGGTTATAATGAATGTAACGGTACAAAAGTATGCAGCTATATTCTTGATTACTATATTTATTAAACAAATGGATAATAATAACAATGTGCGATAATTTATCCCCCAGCCAATGTGTATAGTTCAATATATCTGCAAAGAATATCATGACATCATAGTTACAAAATGTGTATCTTTCACTGACATATTTTGTCATACATCAACAGAATATAAATGAGACTTATCTTTACACACAGTAACCCACCACAGTCAAGTCAAAATAAAATTCAGAAAATATTATAAGAAATAATACATAAATTGACAGCAGAATATGTTATTTAAAACACGAGTACACCCCCTTCCCAAATACATCTGCAAACTTAATCAGGTATAACAAATCAGTGAATAGATCAAAAAGCAATGTAATTGGTGTCTACTAGTAATAGATTAATTGTACTGACTTTGACTAATTCTTGATAAAATCAACTATTTGCAGGAACTGCTTAGAAGTATAGCAAAATGTACATTAAAAATAACTTTGAAATGATGGTTTGGAAAGGCACAATTTAGGAGAAAGGAATAAGAAGATCTCAAAGGCTTTAATAACACAGATGAGATCTTCATCAGGTAGTGGAAGAGATGTGACACCACCCAGACCTGGATGTACCTCCAAGCTTGATCATTTAGGAAGAAAGAAGGGCAGTCAGAGAAACCAATGAGAAACCAACTTTGAAGAAACTACAGAACTTTATGGCAAAGACAGGCCATCATATGCACTATGCACATACCTTACAAACCAAAGAACACAATTTCTACAGTAAGGCACCATCATGGTAGGATTCTACTGTGAAGGTGTTTCTCCTCAGAAATGCCTGGAGCACTAAGTAAAATGGATGGTACAAAATACAGACAATGAAAACCTACTGCACTCACCTTGGACATGAAGGTGGGAATACAGTGCACCTTTGACTGCGACAGTGAGCTGGTGCATACCACCAGCAACTGTGCAGTGGATGAAGGACAAAAGGTCCTTGAGTGGCCTAGCCAAAAATTTTTGGATTGACTTGAAGAAGTCAGTCCATAATGAAGCCACCAAGCAGTTTGACTGTGCTGGAACAAATCAGCGAAGGAGAATGGGCAAACTTTCCTCTCTCTAGATGTGCAGTTCAGAGTTGATGAAGTATCCAAACAGGCCCAAGGTTGCAATACAAGCAAAACATCTTTCTGCTAACCTAACCTTATGCAAGGCACTTGAAATTTTTAGTTTAAAAAAGGCAGTAAATATATAATTTTATTTGTTGTGTATTTTGGGCTGTAGGCCAAGGAAAGTTAACATGTTTGAAAGGGGCTGGTTTCTTTATACATACACCTGCTGTCTATATCTTGTTGGGAAATTACCATAATGTTATGTTAAATCAAAGTCAATTATAATGTTAATTTATAGATTAAGTGTAATACATTTTATGTAGAATTGGGCACCTATTTATTTTGGTACTCAAAGTGATTTTGTAAATGGGTACTGCTCGTTTTCCAGTCAATACTTAATCTTGTATAAGCACACTGGACATCATCATGTTTAAAATAGACATCATGTAGCGGCCATTTGAAGGTATCTCAGCTCCTTAATGGGGGTATAATGCAATCATTTCCACATTAAACCATTGCAGCTGTTTTCATTTTTCAAATTAAACTAAATCTGTGACCCTTCAAATTAATTAATGCATTTATCATTACTGTTATATAACATAAAAGAATGAATATAATATGCAACACAATTATTTGATTTTCCTGCACAGGATTTGCCACATAAAAGCACAATATATTTATGACACAAATAATCAAGACCTTTATGGACATTAAATGCATTGAATTGTAAGTGGCAGCACACAATAGATAAAGAAGGCTTTGTCCTATTGAAGTTACATCCTAACATATTGTGATGATTCACCAGGATTTCATTACCTTATAGTGTCACATTATTAATTAAAGAGACTACATTTGGATATACAACTTGATTCATAACGCCTTATTTAATTTCCTGATGTATTGCCATGTCTAAGTGACACCTCTGATGGGAGAGGATGGTGTCATTTATTCACACATTTTCAACGCTTCATTTGCAGAACTGAATATATGATAACCATCACCCAATACAACATTACTTCACATTACATCAAATTACTTTGCTTTTGTAGCCCAATTCTTAAAAAGGGCTTCCCAATAGGAGGCCCCATATTGAATGAAATATTAGTCCTTTAGCAACACTCATAAGAAGAGTTGAGGAGGATTGCTGCAATTAATCCCAGCTGCACATAATGCTGCGATCAATTACATCACAGTTTACACAGTACAATATGGCCTGCACCCAGCTATCTGAGTGGTTTCTAAGCTTCAGCTTTCCAGATAATCCTTGATAAGATTCCATTTTTGGCCGTGATAAATACAAGTAAGTTTAAAAATCACTTGATTAACAAACACGAAAACATTGTTGTAACTATGTCCACCGTACAAATCCTCAGATACAATTTACGTTTGTGCTAAATTGTTAATGTTCCAAAGAGACACAAAAGTCTATTGATTATCATATACTTTCTTCAATGTATCACAATCAGTAACCGACTCAAAATTAGGAACCATAGAACTGCTGACGTGCAGCTCCACATGACCTTGGCATCCCTCGGCCTCCCTGAGTGACGCTCCTAAATTCCCCTCGGATCTCCATCTCTGTAGCTGTCTTGGATCACTGGGTTGTGACAGCTGCAGATGTTGAATCTTTCAGAGTAATAATGCCAATCTGAGGAAGTCCCAAGGTCGTTACACAAGTGAACCTGAAAGGCTTTTCATGTACATGCTTTGCTCCTCTGGCAGCCAGATGAAACGATTAGATGTTAAGAAATCAACAGTAAGTCCAAATACAAAATCAACTCTGTTCTCCTGACCACCCGAGCCAGAGTGCCTACTGTTATGTTACATGCCGCACAGCATTCTGGGTTATGAATGCCACAAATCTCATCAACTACCTCAAATGTAATATTGCATTTCGTGAGCTGGTCACAGGTCAGTTTTGTGACTGCCTTTTTCATTTCTGGAGTCAGGCAGCTGCAAAGACAGCTTGAGGCTGAGAGGTCTGAGGGGCCTATTCTCTACCCTAAATCGAGCCACTTTTGGTACACAGTAAATAAAAGCTTCATTTTCCATTAGCTCATGTTTACATTACATTACCATTCATGAATGATTTGTATCTATCAAATGTACAAACGGATAAAAAATAATTAAGAAACATATGGATGAATGCTTTTTTTTCAGTTTCAGGGGATTTAACTTCAATGGCTCAGTCTTAATACATTAAGGATAACATATTTCGAGCTGATAATAATTGCTAAGCTGTTGTTCCTGCTCAGTAACTCCAGCAGTCTAGAGTCAGAATCCCCTAAACAACTAATTACAGTATCCAAATGCATAAATGATAAATGTCCCTTCAAAATAATTTGCTTTTTTTGTGTTATAATAGAAAAGCAAAACTCACTCTGAATAAGTGCAAAGATGTACTTTTTATATTAATCTTATTTGAAGGAATTAGATGCACTATTCTAATGGAAATAACAAAGCAACCTTAAACAACTGACATCTGTCCTTCTGATCAACCGTGAAAAGCTCACATATGGCGATGAGAGCAATGTAAGTATTTTTTCATACAACAGACTACCTTAAGTGCACAAGTCCATAAGGTAGAATAATCAAGATCTCTCCCAATAAGGTCAACGACATTTACAGTTGACCCCCCTTCCTTTGTTTTGCTTTTCAAGTTACACAGATGCCGACAGTTGAAGTATACCGAGTTTTGGCAAAAAAGAAGGGTAGATTTCTTTGCATCAAATGGGTCCATGTCTTGCTGATTGAAGTTTATAGTGTAAGGTCAGGGGCCTCAGCTACTGGCTTGGTGCACCCAGTGGGGTCCAATAAATCAAAATGGGGCCATAAATTTTGGATGGCTACCTGTCCCGTTTCATCCCCAGGAGTGCAGGGGCTCAAGGTCATTGCTTCTCTTGATCCCATCTGAGAGGGAGGTAGCAATAGGAATATAGCGACATAATCTTGGATCTGGGACACATATTGTGGGGGACATTTCTTACTTCATTCAGTGATTTAAAGTCTATTTGTCACAGAAAACAATTTCTTTACTGAACAGGCTAGATAGTGGCCTGAGGCCTTTAGTGTAATCCAAAGGAATGTCTTGAAACTACATACCTGAAAATCACTCAATATTATGGCTTCTAAGTACACAGCCTGGAATTAAGTATAAGGTGACAAATGGTCAGCCTTTACTTGAGGGCAGGTTAATGTTGCCGAATTTCTGCTGTTCTAACAAAACATAATCCAATCCAACTTGTGGCCCGATGCAAAAGTGCAGATTTCACAAAATGAAGACAGTGCAACATGGAGCTGCAGCATAAATTGATGAAAGTGTAGCTCTTTCCACCTCTCATGTTGTCAGAACTGCATTTCAGCCATACTGTAGTTACTGTAGTAGTGAGGAAATAAGTCTCTATAACAGTCAGTGCCTTGAGTTGTTACCATTGGCAGTTTATGCAAATTCAACAAACATAATTTAAAATTGAACATTTTTTGCTACTCCAATTTTACTTACAAGAAAAGGCATAAAGCTGAATCCAAAAATCTATCTCAGATTTCTCTGCTGTAATAGGCCTACAGAAGTGAATTAGCTTGCTGATTTTCAGCAAGTATATCACTGAACAATAAAGCTACAAGAATAATATGCTAACAAAGAGGACCTCCCCCCATCTGAAGACCTGTCCCCCCAGCTCAAATAATAAATTAATTTCTTGTGGTGACTCAGGGTGGTGTCCTCAGTGTCGTAGCAGACTCACATATGTACCATAAGAGTAAGTTTTATTAACCAAATACACTCACCTAAAGGATTATTAGGAACACCTGTTCAATTGCTCATTAATGCAATTATCTAATCAACCAATCACATGGCAGTTGCTTCAATGCATTTAGGGGTGTGGTCCTGGTCAAG
>JAODJW010000040.1:26295118-26313831 GCA_026777045.1 Hyperopisus bebe
ACTGCAAGATGCTATCCTATCAATATGGGCCAACATTTCTAAAGAATGCTTTCAGCACCTTGTTGAATCAATGCCACTTAGAATTAGTATGGTGTTCCTAATAATCCTTTAGGTGAGTGTATACATACATACAAAAAAACTGACATGGTGTATTCGCTCCTAAGAAACAAAGAACTAAAACAAAAACTCAAGCTAAACTAAACTAAAACAAAACTAAGACTAAAGGGACAAAGACATCATTATAAAATGAAAATGATGTATTATAAATAAATATAGTGTGGAGTTAGTAGTCTAGAGTGCAGTTCAGGTGTTGAATAATATGGCTGCTTGGGGGAAGAAGCTGCTCTTGTGTCTTGATGTGATGGTTCTGATGGACTCGAGCCGTCTCCCTCAGGGGAAAACTTTGAAGAGTTCATGGCGAGGTCGGCAATGATCTTGCCAGCTTTGCTCTACTTGCAGATGGCTAATTTTAACGCCTGTGATTCATTCTACATTTAGCAAGACCCCTTTGAGATGACCTGTTTTGAAAAATTCCATAGATGTAAACCTCTATGAGATGTTTGTCGGGACATAAAGATCACAAACTGCCAAGAGTAAATATGCCAAAAAAAGTAATATTTACAATATGTACTGTCCTGTTTAATTAATTTGATCATCTCCCAGAATGCTTCCTCAATTAACCCAGATTATCCGCTTTTAAAAATGCTGACATACATCAGGTCACATGGTGGTCAAATGTGACCTACACATATCACCAGAACTTACATTCAGTTGTGACTGTAAATAGACTTTATCAAAGCCTAGCAAATGCGTGCAGCTTGCCTACGACGTCCTCACGTTCACCCCGCACCAAATAGGAACAAATTAGATACATGTCACAAACATTACATTTTTAAAGCAGCGTGTGCAACATCCTATTTGTGAGCTGCGCTTCATTATTCACTAGGCAGTGAACTCTGCAGGACCTTCCACCACACCGCGGATGCTGAGATCGACTAGATGAATAATTCACCGTTAACAGTTGGGGACCCATTTAGGTCGTCCCAGGGGTTGTGTTCAACTTAGGAGGGACTAACGCCCATGCTCAGCCATTGGTGGCTGCTCATTTTCCTCCCATGGCCTTATTCAAAACCTGACTCACGTGCATAAAGCAATATTTCACTTGTGTAGCTTTGTTGCTCTTCATAATGCACCAGTGAATACCGTGAAAGCAGCACTTCATTTTTTATATTAGTATATCCACAATATGCACACCTTTTATTTAAGGCACACGGAAAATTGTCCATTTACAGAATTATTGTTGAAAATCCTATCATATATTTTTATGAAACAAATCATTGGACATTTAGCATCGCTAAAAGTAAATAGATAAATTTCTTAATGAGATGATCATTAGAAAATGCTTCCAGGCTCACACAAAGTGTGAAATACATCTGCTGATTATGATACATATAAGGCCTTTTAAAATTGCAATTATACCATGGCGCTATGGCATTAAGATCAAACAAATAAGTTTAGAGGAAATGAGCTAATTGAAATGGAAGGAGTGGTAAATTTGCGATGGGTATCAAAGGGAAAGGTCGATTTCTGTTCCACGCACAGCGTGTGCAAGAGTCCGATTTGCATTCCCATACGATAAGAAGAAGGTCATGTTAGTGGAATGAAAATGAGTTGAGCCTCATATCATTTTTGCTCTTGGATAAAAAGCAGAGTTTGAACACTAAGGATTGATTTGGATGCCATCTCAAATCTGGCGCAGACATTGCATCCAAATTGGACCTGAGGGGATGTGGCATAGCCTGATATAGATGAAGTAATCCTGCCTGATATAACCTTGTCTTATTGCAAGTGTAATGCCAAACCGGAAATATAGGTTCAGAATTCATGAGGACAAAATTAACATTCCTATTGAAAACACTGCAAAGAAGATAAGCAAATGCATCCACAAAATAGCAATGGAAAAAAATGTTAGGCTTCAGGCATATAAATGCTTTAAAATCTTTTCAAGTGCCAACTATTTATATTCCCCAAATTACTCATTAAAAGTACATAATTGCACTAATGTGTTCAGAGGGTGCAATCCGTACACAGGCATACATCACAATGACATGTCATCAGTGAAACAGAAATTGGGGAGATTAACATAAAATTAACATTTCAATTTGGAGTAAATCACCTTATCAAGTATCTGCTTACATCTTGGAGACTAAAACTATTAATAAACACATCACCCTTCAATTCAGAGGCACTTCGGAAATTGTGAATGTATGATGGTGTACAGCATATATAATATACATACATTATAAAGAGACTGATTTCAAAACATCTTTACAAAAAATGTTCTTGTGTGTGATCAAGATTAAGTTTACAATTTGATGAGTGAAAGGGGTAGATATTAGAAAATAATCAGTTTAAGTTTCCTGTGAAGTATTGTTAAGCAGTATTGTTAGCACCCATCCATCCATCCATCCATCCATCTTCTGCTTGGCTGAGAGAGAGTTGTACTGTAAAAGTCAGTTGTCCACTTTATATAGGTAATAGAAAAATTAATAGTGCAGAATAGATTTTTTGTTTGCAGTCTTAAAGTAGCTTCACATTTATTTTTGATGTTCTGCTGATTAAAAAATGGTTTCCGTCAAAAATTCACTTTGATGGAAATTGTTTAAAATGACATAATACTCTGGATGTAATCAAAGAGTAGAAAATCAAAGGCTTGATGTATTATTCTATTCCAATTACTGAATCTCTTTGCGGTAACCAACCAAAGATGTGTGTAAGAGGAATGACTTAAACCATTCATCGGGTGACTGAAGTCACCTTCGTTAAACACTTTCATATGAGGGGTGGAATTGTAATCCTTCAGGAAGTCACAGACCCAAGGCCCCTTCTCTATGCTTCTACATGTCCACTGTAGAATTAATATTACAGTGTTTCTCAATATGTCTCAGTATAAATGAATATGTTACAGCCACAAGTAAGCTGTTAGCTTCTATGCTATCAAGGCATAAAACCCATTCATCTCACTGAGATACTCATCTTTAGGGAAACAGTAGCTCTTCGTGTATAAGTGTTCACTTAGTCACAGTCAAAAAAGGAGGATAATTTTAGGATGACTGTTTAACACAGATGTGTATAGCTTCACAGATCATTTTACGGGAAATGAGTTTTATAGCTCATTAAGCCAAAAAGTAAAAGTAAATATCTGGATGTCATTCGTCTCAAATAGACAATGTCTTATTATTCCAGAAAGAAAGATTTTACTGTTTATTTAGGGTACTGTTTGCATTTTTTGGATGCCACATTGATTTTTGAGTATGACAAGATTAGGTTTTATAAAACGCAACATTATACCCCTGCAACAGTAGAGTGAAGAAATTTTGTATCTTTGTAATTTTAGTAGCAAACGTTCATCACCTAATTTTATTGTATCCATTGCCACATACACCAATCAGTCAGAACATTAAAATCACCTGCCTAATATTGTGCAGGTCCCGCTTGTGCTGCCAAAACAGCTCTGGCCCGTTGAGGCATGGACTCCACAAGACCTCTGAAGGTGTCCAGTGGTATCTGGCACCAAGACATTAGCAGCAGATCCCTCAAGTCCTGTACTGTAAGTTGTGACTGGGACCTCCATGAATCAGATTTCTCTGTCCAGCAGTTTCCACAGATGCTTGATTGGACTGTGATCTGGGAATTTGGAGGCTAAACCAATACCTCGAACTTTTTTTCATGTTCCTTAAACCTATTCCTGAATAAGTTTTGCAAGTTTGGCAGAGCATATTATCCTGCTAGAAGAGGCCACTGCCACTGGGAAATTCCATGGCCATGAATGGGTGTACTTGGTTTGCAACAATGTTTAGGTAGGTAGTATGTGTCAAAGTAACATCCAGATGAATACCAGCACCCAAGGTTTCCCAGCAGAACATTGCCCAGAGCATCACACTGCCTTCTTCCCACAGTGCATTCAGGTGCCATCTTTCCCCAGGTAAATGACACACACGCACCAAGTCGTACACGTGACGCAACAGAAAATATGATTCATCAGACCAGGCCGCCTTCTTCCATTATTCTATGGTCCAGTTCTGAAGCTCATGTGTCCGCTGCAGGCACTGTCAGCAGTGGACAGGGGTCAGCACGTGCACTCAGACCAGTCTGCAGTTACTGTACGCAGCTACATACTCCACAAGTAGCCATGCACTGCGTTCTGACACCTTTCAATCATAGCCAGCATTATTTATACTATTCCAGCAAAGTGCTATAGTAGCTGTCCTGTGGGATCAGAGGTAGGTCCTGAGTACTGCATACCAGGAACACCCCATACATCCTGCCCGTCTGGAGATGCTCTGAGCCGTCCGTCTAGCTATCACAATTTGGCCCTTTTCAAAGTTGCTCATGCTTGCTATTTTGCTCTTTGCTATTTTGGGTTTTGCCGGCCCTAGGAGGTCGGGCTGCCCATTTGAGTCTGGTTCCTTCCAAGGTTTCTTCCAACTAGGGAGTTTTTCCCTGCCATAATTGTCATCAAACAATATTTTGTTCCCAATGTTGTGCTCTTTGGGGACATTGGGGAGGGACAATATGAAGTGCTTTGAGACAATGTAATATTGTGAAATTGTCCTATATAAATAAATTTGAATTGAGGTGAATTGAATTGAACTCTTCCCTTACCTAATATATAATGGGACCCTTGAGAGTTGCCATTGTAACGAGATAATCACCGTTATTCACTTTACCTGTCAGTGGTTTTAATGTTACAGCTGATCGGTATATGCCACATAAGAATTCAATTTTATTTTATTGCCTTTTAAAACCATCTGATAACACTTTGCTGGCATGCAGACATGGAGAATGGCACCTTTAGAAATAGTGATATTTGATGGTCATTTTGTAACTGGGCTTGAAGTTCTGGTGTTTGACAATAGGCTACATGTTGGGCAGCTAACAAAGACATGAAACTCAGCTATACCAACCCCAGGTACGGGAATTCCAGTTATTTCTGCACTTTGCACATGTGCCAGTAGAAAAATTAAAGCATAAATGTTCTTTTTTTTGTAATTAAAGAATGTCTAAAATATTTCTGGTATGGCTTTACGTGAACTGTACCTTCATGATGCATTCATTATGCATGCATAGAACATTCAGTGCACATCAATAATGAATTCATAACAAACATTATACAATTATAATGTCTGTTATAATGTTTGTTTTTCTTATTGATGTTTATTGATGTATATTACAGCTATTAAGGTATATTTACAGGCTGCTTATGAATGTTCTATGAATGCATTATCAAGGCATTATGAAGGTGCAGTCATACAGAATTTAACAACTGTTAATGTAAGGAATGTGATAATATAATTATCCATAATCCTATGTAACCAGAAATGTGAATGTAAAGTTTAGCAATTTCATTTATATTTCAGTTGATGAGTTAATGGCATTTGAATAGATCCCTAAACCCTCTGAATTTTTACATTTCATCTTTTTGTAACAATATTGTATCAGCAGGCTAATTTTGACAAGGTTAATCAATAACCACTTTATAGCTTGGTCATATAATAGTACAGGTTGCTACTTTCATGAGATATTTGTTAAAGAATAATAAATGTTTTATTATTATTTGTTATTTATTAATATTTGGGTATTATTTCATCTGTGTAAAAATCAGGCACTGTTTAAAAAAATAATTTTTAAAAATCAAGCATGAATGAAAACAAATTGATAACAATCAATGACTGTTTCATATCATTTTGGACTGGGCACATGATTAGTTTGGATATATAGACAAATCTGTAAATGCTGACAGTCTTCCGTAGTGCAAAGAAGGCATGGCAGACAGGAATGAAAGAAGATTCAGAGGAAAGTGCCCAGACAACAGCAACAGAAATGAACTGCATTTTAAGCAGTTAAATTTAGATTTAACTAATATTCATGAATATTTCAATGACATAAAGGGGTGTTACTATGTGTCACCAGAAAGGCAGTTGACCCCATCTGCACTGGTGGAGAAGCATAATTGTCATCAAACAATATTTTGTTCCCAATGACGAAAACCTCAGCTGTTTCTTTTTAGTAATTCAGGGAACATTCAAATCGCAGCTGGGACACGGTTTGGCTTCAATACATCTACAACCATATGGGTAGACAGCTAACTTCCTAAGACGCATGTGACACCCCACCCTTTGTCTACTGGAAAACAAATTGCCTGCATCAAATTTATCACACTAAAGGTCATATACAGGAGCTTCACACAATCTATTGCTTAATCTTCATATATAAACTTAAGACACTTTTTAAACCTCATCCGCAATTGAAACTGCTTTGTGTCACTGTGTTGTTAAACAACTATGTATAGATTATATGTTTTCAAACGTCTTTTGTAATGTGCCTCTCTATGCTTGTATGGTTACTAAATTGTTGTAAGTTAAAGCCCACCAAATGATAAACATAATGAAGATGTCATACTGTAATTGCATTTTTTAAAATAAGCGGTTTAACTGAATGCTAGCAGATCTCTGTAAATGTTCTTCTTGCCGACTTACAAGTGTTCAGCTTATCTGAGAGCTTGGATAGTGTATATGCATATGTCTTTTAAAAGGGATGGAAACATGAAGGGCTTGCAGAAAATATTAGCAAATTCAACAGCTTTAAGTTATTTCCATTTTGAAAGGGATTACCAGAATTTGCTGATTTGCTTATTGCCGTCGTGTTTGCTGAGTGCACTGCATTCACTTCTGAAAAACTCTCCAAAAATCAGTAGGAATCACATACCACTTCAATAACTCTACCGTGAAAAAAAACTGATAAGACTTACACTTTTATGCCTGATATTACACTTCGGAAATGCACACTATATTCCCTGGTCATTGCAAATCAGTGGAGTACTGAAGGAATAGATTTTCTTGCTGATACTTACAGTATTGTTACATCATTTACATACCATTGTTGCAACATAAAATTGTCTGAGAAGCTGTTCTTTTTTTTCATTCTCTCCAAAGGAGCTTGACAACCTTGAGCTCAGCCACTCTTGAGGGTTTTTATGATTAAAACTTTTGAAGCAAATCACCAAGTGATTGACTATGGTGCATTTAATTATATTTGATGTATGGGTGTTGCATTTGTGCTAGATAGGCAGGGATTTGTAGCATATACTGTATATGTTAAATATATACTGTATTTCATAAGGATACATAGTATACAAAACACTGTCTTTTAATATTTTAAAAATGCATTTTGAGTGACAGATTTTTATGGTTTAGGCTATTCCTGACAACTGCATTCTAGCACAGTTATTAAGTCAAACCAACCAAGTGACGGTGTCGAAATCCTCATATTGTCAAATGAAATGGTCCTCTGAGCATGTAATGAAATTACTGCTGGTCTGTTGTGGCCCAGATAAAACCGTCTGAAGCCGCTGCATTAACCAGTACAAAAGACGCAGCCACACGGTCAAAATTGCTGGGTACATAAGGAAAGGAACCCTTATAAAAACAGCCAACCCTCCTGTCTACACTCCTACCTGGGACAAAAAACACCCAGAAGACAACGGGTTGTTCCACTCACTGTGTGTGTTGCAAATTTGCCTTTTCCTTCAGTTTTTGAGCTGGCTTGAAAATCTACTTTATCCAACAAGTCAGAACCGATAGTTCCAATGACAGCTCTTTAAATTTTAAGAATTTTGATGTTGGCCGCACCTCGGAACAGACTGACACGGAGGATTCCTTGGGAATGGAAAGTTTTTTGACGGTATGAATGAATAAGGATGAATTTAAAAATTGTATTTTGCACACGCACCAGCATTTTCAATAATGGTACGATTACGCTTTCTGGAACACACAGATCTTCACCTTATCTAAGGGATCACAGACAGTAGCGTGGTAAATACAATTAGCTGGTATATGCCAGTTATAATCCGTCCCAGATTCGGTCCATCCGGTGTTACAGCTTCAATTAATTCTACAAAAAGGCAGCCAGCATTTTGAGAAGTGTGTTATAAATATCCTGTGTCAAAAATTCATTCAAACCTTGGTAGCTTCCAGTCGGGCAAAATTAATGACAATAATTTCAAGTGAAGCTCAGTTCTGCACTAAAATCTGCGCTACATCTATCAAGTGCTGAAGTATGAAATATAAAAGAAAAAAACAGTCTTCTTTGAAAAACCCATTACATAAAACTGTCCAAATACTGAACTTCTTGCTGAGATTTTTAACTGCCCTCTCATTGCCTCATTGTCTTTGCACACACAACACACTTTTTGTGATAACAGGAAAGGTGTGTGAAACTCAGTCCAGCTCTCCTGTGTAAGGTGCACATTTATGAGGAAAAGGTTAAAGGGATGAAGGCGAGAGAATGCGGGAAATTAATCTATGGAAATCTGGAACTATGCACTCCCATTAAATAAATCCAGTGTTGCATATGAACTGAATATTTAAAATGAAGATGTTAAAATGAACCAAGAGCAGGTTTTTATTTTACATTTTTGTATTTATGTGATGATTATTGTAATCCGTGCATTCATCCATGTATCTTCAAACCACTTATCCTGGTCAGGGACACACATACGTGCATGCAGTCATATACCACTGGCAATTTAGCAATGATAATTAGCCTATCGACTTCTTTCCAATGTTTGGATAATGATAATGAATATGTGAACTAGAAACTCGAAAAAACGTTACTATACCCTATGAACTTTGCTGCAAAGTTCTGCTTTAATTATTTGTTCCATATTAGTGCTGTATCATTAATTCAAAGATGAGCTGCAAGCACCTGAGAAAAGCTCCTTCTGCAAGGTAATTGGCCCACAGAGAATAATGATGGCTTCCCCTGACCTCCCTCTGGAGAGAACTGACCAATCAGAGAGCCTCTGCCGCAAGCAATGTGTTGAAGTGTAGACAGCACTTTATCTCTCCCTTTCAGCTTCATTGGCCCCAATTACTGCAGCTAGGGATATTCCATAGATTGCTAGTTTAAGCTGCTCTGTTGTATTGGCCTTTCTTGGTGAGGAGAAGATGGCTTCACCAAAAGTGGGGAAAGGCTGAATGATATTTTACATGGAGCATGGATTCATAATAAACCAACACAGGGCCAAAAGGTATTGGTGTATATTTTCCTGTCAGCGAGATCATCTTTCCCACTGTTTATTGCAGTTGGTTATTGCTAATAACATTACATGTTTAATAATGTTTAAATAGAGGTGGAGATTACAGGCTCGGAGAGCACAAATCTAGACCATGATTTTGTTTCAGCCAACCAGTTAGTACTCTGTGACTGTACCTCTTTATACTCAACTGGTTGGTTGAACCTCTGCTGCTAATGTCCTACTACATCCTCTTACAGGCATCTCTTGATCAGAATATGTTTTTTACTATGAACCTCGGACGCACATACTCAGAAGTCCATCGTTTTCGTGCTACTGGCACTGAGGACATTGTTGAAATGCCATTCACCGTCATCAACTGCCATCAGAGATCAATCTAGAATGACAATTTACCAATGACTGTCACTGATCAATGGCATTGGCCTTAATCTCCTTTGTCTGGGAAAGGTACTGACTGATTACTGTGGATTGTAATGAGAGTAAGGAAACTGGAGGAGCTATCAGTCGCTGATGGTTGAAAGATATGATCGTGAGCAATGACGATGAGGTGGCCTACAGCTGAAAGGTCTCCTCTGCGAGGGGTGATGATTCCCGGGGCAAAATAAATCAGCATTCAAGGGGAATGTGCAAATGAAAGCTTGAATAACATCTTCAAACAGTGCAAAGTAGAACAATTTGCAATCATATAAACATCTACAGTAAACGACATCATGTTTTTCTACCCAGAGTACAATTTTTAACAATGACTGGACTTTCCAAATATTATCATGCAAAGTCTTAAACAGATTTGTATGTTGCCGCTTTGCTTTGACATTAAGTTTTGGCAAGGTCTTTCTCAAGGAATATCCATTGATCTCTACTAATATTAATCTGGCTGTAGAGTAGAATATATACAGTAAGGAGTATCCATATAAAGTGTATAAAAGATGAATATGGCTTGTGGGCACCAGCAATGGCAAATTATTTCTCATACTGTACCTAGCAACCATTCGGATGGCTGCTGAACAAAAGCCCCTGCTAATCCACCAAATCCCTTCCCACCATCAGACCAAATGGCTGTGTAAGAATTGCTCAAACAAAATATTTGCTAAGGCCATCAAGCTGAGAAAGTCAGATCAGCACATTTTCGATGTTTTTGTGCAAGCATTGCCAGTGGACACAAGGGCCTTTGGACGGCTATGCCATATGTGTTCAGAGATAACCGCAAACAAAACAAAAGCTGAAGACAATTCACCACAGCCTTTCTTGAGCATTGGGATTATGGACTGAGAAAGCTGTGCTTTTTTAGGAAATCGTGCTTTATTTTACACCCGCACACGTACGTTGGAATGCATCTTTTATATATCCCATTTTTCTCCTTTGAGACATACATACAGCTGAGAGAGAAGTTTTGGGTCTGAGCAAAGGGTCAAACCTAGTGGTCAAGGAGATGTGATTATTCTGCTATGTCCAGGACTTGATCCAGCGACCTTCTGCTCACAGGCACAGAGGCCCAAGCACACCACCGCCCTTTACATCCAAGTTTTTCAACTGTTAGACGTGACAGTCAACTTCAGCCCCTGTGATTTATACAGAGGTGTGAATTAAGTATCCATTTCCAGTTCTGAAAAATATTGTGGCCTTCTGTACTGCATTCGTATGTGAGTGGAAATGGTATTCTGTAATCGACATCTTCAGAAGGTGTTTGATCCTTCCAGGAAGAGGCCTCCAAACTGTCTCCAAAAACATTTTTTTCCAAGGAGTAAATATTTCAATAGCTGTGAGTATTTAGAAATTTGTTTTGCGTTTCTTTCTCTTCTTTTAGCAAAAATTGGGGTGAGCAACAGGATTTTAAATCACGCCATATTGGTTTGGCTGCGTTATGGGGATGATCAGTAAAGGGTCAGCTTTGGCTATCGAAAAATATGTATGATATATGAATTATAAATATTAACCAGAGTAAATGCTGAATTTGCTTAACCTTTAGGCATGAAGCCAATAAACATAACGTTTCCGCCAGCAGAGAAATCAGCATCTGTTTAAAACAGATTTACAATGCTGACTGTGGTATTACTTACATCATTTGCTAGCATTCTAAAAATGAGATGCTACTGTTTATCATTAGAGCCTAATGATTTAAACAGTATATTTTGTTCAGCTTCAACTTCAAGGTAGAAAAACAGAAGTTTAGACTCACTTATTTATGAAACGATTTGCAAAGATTGGGGAAAGCCAATAAAACAGATATGCTGACAAACTGTATGGCATTTTTAACCCTGAAACATTGCTTTGCATACATGTGGCTACTCAGATACAAATAAAAGCAGATTTTTGTCTAAATAGTTCAGAATGTTGTTACGAGTTACGAGTTTTCAATTCACAATGGCAGAGCCCTAGAATCACACATGATACATGGCGTGACAGATGACTGCGGACGAGGTTATATAACAGAGACTGAACAGACATCACTGCTGAAGCTGTAATGCAGGGCTGAGTCATAACAGCTCTTTCCAGTGCACTGACTTGTTTAAACATGGGAAGCAGGCTTCTACCATAAGGTAAGTTCACAATCTCATCAAGACCATAGAGCTGTGCTCCATCCTCTTGCCTACCTGCAGACTAAACAAAAAGGTTGTTAAGGCACATTTTACTGCCAGCTCTGGGGAAGATAGCTTAAAGCGTACGCAATTTTCTCAGTTTGAAACAGAATATAGGAGGGCTGAGCTAAGTGTAAGAAAAATAATGCATTAACGGCTACACAGTCTGCAAAAAGATACTACGTATTAGCACAAAATAATTTTAACATTTGCAATTAATAAGTAAATCCAGAAATAAATATTATGAAAGCAAGTAAAATAAAAAACATACTATCTATAAACAATATAAACATGGCTGTAACATTTAATACAGGTCTTCAACAACAGAAACACTCTAATGCATGTAGTGTTTTAAACACACTTAAATGTACAATATAGGAGTGAAAAGAATACAAATGACTTCAAGGAAGTTTTTTTCTTAAAATAAATACACACAAGTGCTACATGTTCTGGACGGACTAGGACATCATCCAAAGTTTACCCAATTTTTATTATCATTGATTGCTTGCGTAGGAGACAGTATCTCTACCAAATGATTAGCTTTTTTATTATCTCTACCAAATGATTAGCATTTTTCTTATACTTGAACTTTTACTTGAACAGTATTTTGGGTGAATGATCTGAATGTGTAACAGCTAGACAGCTGGTGTTGTGGAGCCCGGGCAGTCACCAGATCTATGGCAACTGACACATTTTGATGGCAAAACATCGGGAAGCATACAACCACATGAAAGTAATACATATTGTTTTAAATGGCAGTGATATTGTTCTTTTTGAGTCTTTATCTATAAAATGAATGTGATTTCAGGCATCCCACCTCTCCCAGAAATTCCGGGAGTCTCCCACAAATTGACGGCGGCTCCCTGACACCTGCGACTGATGCACAACGTCCCGTAAATCTGACATTCCGTTATGAAGCAGCGGTAAAATTACCTGGCAAGAAGTTTTACTGACTCAACCAGGTCCCACCCGGTCGGTCAATTTTATTGCCGACACCTCAGGTTCCCCCCAGCCCCTCCTAGGCTTCCCCATTGTCTCTCACCCACCGCTCTTAAATCATTCTACCTAATGTGGGATGTCTGCACTGTGCACATGTTAACTGACACTCCACTCAAGGTGTTCCTCTGGATTTTCATGCATTACTGCGTCCAGAGTTTTCTGTTAACACAATCGCCTTTTTAATGAGTGAGGTCACAGAAAAATGGCCACACTCAATCAAGGCAGTAGGAAGGCTGCAAGTGCTAAAAAATAATAGTTCAGTGCAACAGGGGTGTGCAGAGAGGAATCACTGAACACACAGCTTGAAGGGGATGATTGTACAGTGGTACCTCATTTCTCAAACTCTTTAGAACTCGAATTTCTTAAAAGTCGAACCAACCAGTTAGGAAAAAAAAAAATTACCTAGAGCTCGATCTGAATCTCAGAATTCAAACCGTGAACGGTGACCTAAGATAACTTGTACGCTGTAGGGAAATAAGTCACGCAGCACGTCTCTCAGAGGAAACAAAGGGTAATGCTTCAGTCTCAGCCTTGCATTCGCTGTGATAGCATCGTGCATGTTTAAACTAGCTGAATACATATATTTAGACAGTAAAAATACAGACAATGATAGACAGTAACAGTAATTATTATATAATAAAATACATTTTAAAATAAAGATTTCTTATCATTATTTTAATATCAATAATAAACTATTAATACGTTTAATTATAATAATATTGTTGTGCCGAGCAGGGACAGAACGGAGACAAAGGCGCAGACGTCAGGGTATCGGG
The DNA here is from genome assembly GCA_026777045.1 of Hyperopisus bebe. Taxonomy (NCBI): domain Eukaryota; kingdom Metazoa; phylum Chordata; class Actinopteri; order Osteoglossiformes; family Mormyridae; genus Hyperopisus; species Hyperopisus bebe. Next base: position 26,308,567 of record JAODJW010000040.1, read on the forward strand.
GAATATGAGGTTTAATTACAGGTAAAGCAGGCAAAACGCAGACGGACAATACAATGAGGGGAAAAAAATGGGGAAACAAACTGAAACGTGGACTAAATACAGAGGGCTAATGAAAACAACCAGAAACAGCTGATTACACGGGGAATCCACACAAGGAGCAGACGATCGGGGTAGGACACATTGTTTGGATACATTTATTTTCTTATTTTATAAATCGCTGTTTTTATAAATGTGCTTAGATGTGTTTAGTACAGTATATGATCTTGTTGTTTTATCCAGTTCATTTTGTGTTTAAATGCTAAAAAAAAACATATTTCGGTGTAATTTTTTGGGACCAGGAACCAATTAATTGCTTTTACATTATTTCTTATGGGGAAAATTTGATCACAACTTTTTAGGATTCGATCCAGAGTTCTGAACGGATTAAGTTTGAGTTCTGAGGTACCACTGTACTTCATTTTATCATTTGCACATGTATAGATAGAATGTAATTCATTAATTTTCACATATCCCACCTTTATTTCCTGTGAGAGGCACAGACACTGGTGAGAGTGAAACTTGGGGTCAGAGCCCAGGGTCACCTGGAGCTCCTCCAGTCTATAGCAAAGGGCGATACCTGCTTTTTTTGGGGCAGGGGGTGGATAAGTAAATAAATATAAATAAGTAAACAAGCAAGTTTATTTATGCACTGTTGCATTGACTTGTGTTCACATTTGGGACCAGAACCAAGTCAATTTGAGCATATCTCGATATTGTAGCTGCCCATCACCTATGTATCACTGTATGCATGTCGTATTACAAGCTAGATATGGACAGTGGGTCATTATGCAGCTGGCATCGCTATCCATTCTACTGCACCTTGTTACACTAAGCGATATACCTGCTAATCAGAGGTGGAGATTTCAGGTCCAGAGATCACAAATCCAGACCATGATTTTATTTCAACCAAGCAGTTGAGTATAAAGAGGTACAGTCACAGAGTACTCAATTGGTTGGTTGAAACAAAATCTTGGTCTGGAATTATACTGTCTGGACATGAAATCACCACCTCTGCTGCTGATGTCCTACTACATCCTCTTATAGGCATCACTTGATCAGAGTATATTTTTTATTATGGACCTCAGGCGTACATGCTCAGAAGGGACTCAATGAGGTGTTAACATGATTTAAGGCTGTATTTTAGTTTCTATTCTATTCTAATATTAGCTAGCCAATTCATTCAGCTAGCTAAGTTAGCTACAGTAACTAGTTAATTCAGCATTCAGCTGGACTGCTGGCATGTGCAAAGAGCAACTGCACACATCCCTTGAATCAGGTTGCGGGTTGCCAGGTTGCAGTGATAAATGGGCCGAAATTCTATGCAGCGTGAATTTCGTAGTATATGTCAGACAAACATACGAGACTTATGGATCTGCGTGTGACGATAATTCGTAACAAAATTTGAGGGATACAAATTTCATCACTAAAAAATAAATTAAATTTGAGGACCATGCAAGTTACATGAGTTTCCCGAGAGAAACAACAAAACAGGAGGGTGCTGGGAGAAGGCCTTGGAAAAGAAGAGAAGGCTGGGGAGAAAGGGATGGTTGGCAGGCATACAAAAGAGCCCTGACCTGCAGTGCCACAGAACCCCAGGGCTCTACAGAGGGGTACTTCCCTGATTCTACATAGGGCTACCTAATAAAGTGAGTATTTGATGTTTATTCGTACAAACAAAAATGAAAATTATTCAAGGATGTAGTACAGAATACCCACTGTGTTGCCTGATCCTCCACACACCATGATTGATGCATCCTTCATTGTGAAGTCACAGTGTCATGTTTTGGTAGGTTCTGTCTCGCATCTCTCCCTCTCTTCACAAAGCCAGCACGTGTAGCACTAATTGCTCATGAAACTTCCCAGGTACCACATCCTTGTCTTTTTGTATCACTTCCATGGTCTGAATTTAAATTACCAATAAAAAACGGAGACAGGCTGTTGACAGGCAACAGGCAACACATGAGGAATGCAGAGTCCTTCTCCCAGCTTAATGAGCAGGTCACCACTGAGTCGGTACCTAGCTTTCATGCCGGGTCTCTGCGCTGAATGAAATATAGGTCCTGAAAAGCTGATTCTCTGCTGTCATAAGACAACAAACTTAGCTATTCTCTGTCTTCCCAGTTTAAAGCAAGAACCATATAAATTTTAATACCTCGTATTACAACTTGTGATAAATATATGTGTGACTAGCGGATGAGTTATTTTATGAGCGCTTCTGTGTACCAACCTCTGAGATGGCACATCACAAACGATTTTCCTCCAGCTGCACAGGTCTCACGTTATTTATAATGATGATGCAAAGAGAAAACTAACACTTGCATTTCTCTGATGCCGTACCTTTCTGTCCTCTCAAAACTGTGGAGCCTTAGGGCAGCCAGAAAGGCCTGTTTACACTCAGGAAAAGCAAAGACGGCTCGACTCCACCACCCCAGCATATCTTGGCGTAAGCAAACAGCGCTGGCCATCAGGCTAGCAGACACCAGGTACAGTAAATATGCTTGCTCGTGTCTGTCTCTGTCTCGCCATCCATTTACCCCATAGTCTTCCAGGAAGCTAGCTGGCCGTGTTGAGTTGCTGGTTCTGTGGTCATCACCGAAATTTACAGAGAAGATGGCTTCCCTATGTGGCGTGCAGGTAGCGAGCTTTGACAGACCCCTTAGGGCAACACAGTGCCTTGGGAGTCTCTCTTGAGTTTTTTTGGTGGACTTCGGTCACTTAAAGGGTTATAAAATGTCATTTCACTGCTGCTGATTAAAGATGCCCTTAATGTAGTAGAATGGCAGTAGGCTATATACGTGTGTATGCGCACGCGTGTGTGTGTGTGTGTGTGTGTATGTAAGTGTAGGTGTATATAAGAACATTAATGTTCTCACAATTTGCCACTTTAAGGAGCCCCAACAATGTGAAGAGTCCTGTTCATATCTTGAGTGCAGTAGCATGTGGATTAAGAGATCAAATGAAGGCAAAGCAGTGCTTTTCTCCTGCAGACAGAGTGTCAACGTGTGAAAATGCGAAAAACATCCTTGAGCCCTTAGAAATGCTAATGCTGGTGCCCTATTGGAGATTCATAGCAGACCTGCTTGGGAGTAATTGTATGTAATTAATTAGCATAGATAACACTGGGGGACACATCTGGTGGCCGGAGGCGCCTCAGATTAACTACAGGAAGTAGCTTTTTTGTAAAGCTGCCCCAAAGCACTTTTGAACCCTTAGATTTCATTTTTGAAATCTGCTGACAGCTCTCCTGCATGAAATCAGATGGGCTGAGTATAATCACCAAATGAGCACTTTATTTTTGCACACCATCAACCCTGGCAGATGATTTCCACGCGGGCGTGTGTGTGGGTTTCCATAGATCACATTTGAGGACCAAATTGTCCCCAATGTGTAGTAAAACCTGGAATTTCCCTACTTTTGGGGACATCTTTTGAGGTCCCCATTTGGATAACCTCAATCAAAAAAGTAAAAATGGCAAAAGTCTTGTATTTGGGTTGGTTACTTATGGTTAAGGTTAGGTCTGGGTAAAGGTTAAGGGTGTTGTGATTGGAATTAGGGTTTCTCCTATAGAAATGAATGGATGGTCCCCATTTAGATAGGAAGACCAACTTGTGTGTGTGTGTGTGTGTGTGTTTGTTTTACTGAAACGATAGCCTACCAGTTAATAAATTGTTCTGTGAAACATGGACCAATTGCTTGTTATTTTACACCTTTGGTTCTAAAATCATTACAAATTGAGTTTGCCCACACAGATAAAACACAAATCTTGTGTCCTTGGAGAGACCCATAAATGTCATTCTAGCACTGAAGTCCCTTTACTGGATTCTAGCTTTAACTGGTCCTTGGTTGTGCGTCAGGTCCTGACAAAGATGAACTACCCCTGAATGAGGGTTTAATATAGCCTGTTTTATGGTGCGATGTTGGTTTTCCTTAGCATAAAAATGGTCAGGTTTATGTCAAATACACAGCTTTTGCTGTGCAGCGGCTGCCACTATTGTTATCCAGTACCCAGACAGAGAGGCATGGGGGTTTTTATGATAGCTCTAAAATGCAAACAATATTTAAAATATATTGACTAAAATTCTGATTCTTATTCTGGTTGTTGTAACATTTGCTAGCAGTTATCCACGGCAAAATCAATCAGAAGGTCAAGTTCGTACAGAAGGGGTTAACCAATATAGCAGAAGGCACGATAGACAGTGATATATCAGCATTGCAATGCTTTAGCAAATATGGAAGCCACAGCACCAGCGCTGCCTCCTGTTTGCGATCCCACTCGTGTGGACATGTGAGCATGAAGGTCTTGATGAGGCTTGATGTGTCCTATAGAAAGCAAAGCACTGAATGGAGTTCTTGTGATCTGCTCACACAAAGACCCCAGTGAGTCACACTCAACAGGAAGTGGGCTGAATGTGAGAGACCCAAATTGCAACATGAGTTTATCAAACATTTGCAAAGCCAGTATATTAGCGTTACTGTGGGTTGTGCTGAATAGAGTTAATGAGAGGCAAAATGCTTTTAAAAAAGCTTAATATAGAATATTTCCCTTTGTCAAAAACACTGCTGATTTGGTGATGTGACACTTAATCTAGACAGTAGCATGTCAGCTTTGTTTGTCCACATTTTTTTAGAATATAGATATACTGCTTGGGAGGACAAGATCTATAATGATCTTGTGAATAAATATTTGGCTTTGCATGGCAGTTGACATTGTGTAATGTTTGCGAGGATCAAGAGTTAATGATTTAATCATATTGTTCTGTTTTCATTGGCCATAAGAAATAATGATTCAAATCTCACTGGAGTTCTATTTGGTAAGGAGTGGACCAGTGTGAAATTGTTTGGGTTTGAGTCAGTTTTTAACCAATTATTCGGCAATGGTGAGGTTATGTAGATTGATGTAATGTTGTAATTCATCTGTGTTTTTAGCAACAGTGTTTCAGCCACTTACTTTCTTTGGATAAGTTCTGACTTGCTACAGCCTTGTGGTATCTCTGTTACCAATGGCCAGATAAGGCCAAGTTAATGCGCCAGTGGAAATGTGCAGCAGGTGCTCTATGCTTATTAACTACAATGAACTGCTGCAGATGAATTTCAACATTTTATTTCCATCTGATGATTACAACCAATGTTCTTTCTTCCCTTCCATTTGTCCATTTGTCCTTTACTATATATATATATATATATATATATATATATATATATATATATACACACACACACACACTC
>JAODJW010000040.1:26317790-26327810 GCA_026777045.1 Hyperopisus bebe
CGACGGTTCAAAAACGGGGCATTCAGGCGGTGGCACGAAATCCTCCCCGTCCATTTCTAGAAAGAAATGAGGAGACCCGCTAACTACAGTTTTCACTGTAACAGGGTCTTTTGCCAACTGTTCTTTAAAGAATTCACCAGTTACAGTTAGAACACCGAAGTAAAACACAGAAAGTAGCAGAAAACAGGTCAAAAGAAAAATTAATAATAATCAGAGTGGCGGAGAAAGATTACAAGCTGATTCTTCTGAATTAAAAAATTAAGAAATTCCATTATCTAATAACCCATCTTCTGCTTCAGGCGCTGTGATTCATGGGATTGGCTCCGAGCTCATGATGACACTGAAGTGGGTAAAGTGGTTAAGAAAAATGGATGGATGGATGGATATTGTAATGAATACAGATATTCAAATGCATACAGTAGCAAATTTTGTAAATACCAAAATATAATGCACATAACAGTCACTCCAATGGACAGTATAGGGTCAAAAAACAGGGCAGACAGATTCCAAATACAACAAAAAACATGACTAAGGTCTTACAGAGCACAAATATAATACCTCACAAAGGTCTGAGAACACTAAGAATATGTTTATGCCTCCTAATTATGAAACAAGCTGCCATATGTGTTTAGTATGCAATCAGGGAGTTGCCTTGTTTAGGGGCAACAGCAGGGAGTTCTGACTCCAGGCAGGTGTGTCAGTTAATACCTAAAGGACAGCAGGATCCAAATGACAGCTAACACATATTTGTGCAAAAAAGGCTTTTGAGACTGGAAATTCCCTAAAAGCTGTGCCTTGAAAGAGAGGAAGTTGAGTAGCAGCCAGCCCCTGGCTGATGGGAGCGTGTGAAATGAGGCACAGAAGTACGACGGCCCCTAGATTCAGGCTCTGGCAACCAGGCACTGGGAATCCAGCTTTCATACACTGGTAATAGCTGCTGGTTAGGAGGGCGGTTAAGGGATTATCAAGTGCGGTAAATAAACCAGTACCTACAGCATAATGTAACCCCTTAAATAATCACCTTTGAAATAAGAATAAGACTGACTTTTATATCAGTCCATATAGCCTTTTGTTTAAGCAAAATGTAAATATATACTGTGTTTTCTCAAAAATATATGAGAATAAATGTTATACTGCAAAATATGAAATTTGGCTCAATATACACATATACATATATGCGTGTGGGGAATTAAGGAGATAAAATGTTGTTTTTGCTTATTTGTTTTTATTTCTTATGCTACTTTAGGGCATCATTTATATTTTCATCCAAATACACTTCATTTGCAACAGAACGGAGCTGAACTGTCATTATCTGCAAAATTACCACCCACATCCTGGCTGGCTTGTCAACTAAAATTCATTGCCTCCAAACCAACTGGGGAAAACATCTGAAGTGTCCAAAGAAGTGGGGCAGAAAGTTGATACAAGTCCTCCAGAAATGACTCGCAGGCACCCTATTGTTTGGGGTGGGGGCTAGGATTTGTTATGACACCATTTCACAAGCTAAGAGGAACTCCACCCTAAAAATGCACCTCTGCTATGAATTTTTGGACTCAAGCCTGCAGTCAAGCCAAATATTACATTTGCCAAAGGACCCAGTGTAGATACAGAGATGCAGATGTAGTTGCACGCTCTAGGGCCTGGCTTATGTTATGCTCTGTCCCCCCCCACCCCTGAGGGTCACTCAGCGTACAGGTAGCAGACCAGCTCCAGGTCATCAGGAAAAAAGTCTTTCTGCAAGATCTTCCACTCAGAAATCAAAGACACACCGGGAGATCTGAGCAGTGGATGGATGTCAGAAGATTATTCACCTCACTGCTATAAATCAGCACAAGCCAACTGAGGCATGTCCAGCAACATAATGCACCTATAATGATATTCTCACCTCGGCCATTCTTTATATGTGACGGTAATAGTCTCCCTTACTGCAAACCCAAAGCTTGTCAGCCTGCTTCATCACTCCCCTATTACCATATTATTAATGTAATGCATTATGTCATTCAGATTTGGCTTTATAAGCTCTTATATATACACAGCCTGCATTGCACTGAATTGAAAAAAGACAGAGGACAGAGGAAACCACAGAACAGAACTAAACTTAAAGTAAAAAAGTCATTTTCAAAATGAGCTAGATAGATCTTCTCCGTGCAGCAGACAAATGTTTTGATGGAACTGAGAGAAATCAATATGCCTTGATACTGGAACAGGATTTCAGGCTCAGAAAATGTCATTGCTCTTCTTTTAAAGGACTGTTCTTTTTCATGTTTTAAAGGACAATTATATTATTGTCCCCTGCGATCTCACAGTGCATTGATGCTGTTGGTCTTCATGAGAGGGTCAGGGAAAAATACAATGACCAAACTTGAAAGCATCACAAACACAATAACTGTCTTCTATGTGACCTTTGACCAAAGGAATAAATTTCCAAGGGTTAGCTAACCTCTATCAGCCGTGGCCTTTTTGTATTGTAGGTGACCATTTCATCATGCTCACATGAGATCAATATTGTTCGACAGCAATAAAAATGGTTTTGTTATTGGAAAAAGTGGGCCAGCTTCAAAATGTGCTTAATAAAAATACCAGCAAAAAAACATATGGGAGGTTGGGGAAGGACAGAACTAAATCCACTTTTAATAGAAGAAAATAACAGCTACATTGCTTTCAATTTATTTTAAAAATACATTACCGGCATTTTTTTGGTCATTGCACAGGATTTTGTTACTATCTTCTCCTGCGTTTCTTTCTGTATTACTCATAAAGTTTCCCAAAACTTACACATATTGTAAAACTAAAGTGATTTCTTACAATAGCGTCTTCTGCAGACGAGTACAGCAGTGTCCTTTTTACACGTACAGTAATTGGATTCTTGACAAGTTCAAGATGGACTTCAATAGGCTTCTGAATCACTAAATATCTACTGCAGTCTGGATCCTTTCCCAGGCGGCAGAGGGCACAAGGCAGTGAAGCACCCGAGAAGCCAGTCCATCACGGGGCCCAAATATATGGACAATTCTCATATCTTCAGGGAAACACATGTAAACTCCCTACACCTGCAGTAAAGGGGGTTCAAACCCCCAACACTGGAAGTCTAAACGAACAGCGTTCCTGACGATGCCACCAGAAAACATGCATCAGCCTGTAAGTCTAACTGCCATCTTTAACCTGTATTATTTACAGTTACACTGCATGCGTCTTTTCTTGCCATGGCTGTTTACCAATTACATCAAGCCTTCAAGGCAATTTTTCAGTCCCTAAAATACAAAGTCCCTTCAGCAAACCCCAGTATTTACTGTAGCGTATCCTAGTTACTGTCCTGATGGAGCTGCCCAAGCTGCTCCCTGAAATTCCTTTTATGTACAGTATATATGTCGTGTCAAATTGCCTCTTGCATACAAACATTCTCTAGTTACTCATCCCCACCTCTAAATTCGCCAGGCGTCTCGAAACGACAGCCGAGTTCACCTTCATGGCCAGTGCTGGGCTGTAATGAGGAGGCAGTGTCAGCACTGGCTGACCCACACTGTAAATAACTACCTGACCTAGCAGAACACTGGGCACAGCAGTCCTCTTGTTGGCCACTCACATTCACATACTTCTATATAAGCCATAGTGCATGAGGATAGCGTGCCCAGTAGGGAATGGACAGTTAGCTGACCTTGGACCCCTTCTCCTCTACTTCCTTCGGGTTTGTTACTGTTTTGGATGTAATTCAAAGCTTAAATTTTCAAAATGTACTTGTAATTCTGTCACTGCACACCGTGTTAGTTGCCCAGGGGAAAACCATACGAGCAGGGCATTGTTATAGAAATGCATTAAATCCTCTGGCAATATAAATGCATTATTTTGTTGCTTAGCCAACATGCTTATCAAAAACAGATTACACTTTCACCCCTGTGTAGACCTGGACGTTTTACAGGAGAAATCACTCTACTTGGCTCAAGGGCACAGCAGAGAGAATCCTGGGACTTTATCCAACAATCTCCTGTGTTACCTAATTCATAATTAGGAATATATCCAGAGTTGTGACACAAAATGGCATGACCTGGCCTGTGGAATTCTTACGTGTTGTTGATGTCAAAGAGCTGTAAATGAATCCTTTCATTTATAGATGTGTTGTAGATCTATTGCAGTTAAACCTGCAAGCAACATGCATAAATGTGTTGGTAAATCATTATCTATAGACATTTTCTAGTGGACAATCGAGAATCAAAAATCTATCAGTATAACTCTAGTTGAGGACAAATAGGCTCAACATGCTACTCTTTTGATGCAAGCCCTGTTTAGGTTCTGTTTCCTGGTTGTATGAATACGGCTTATAAGAAGACCACAGCTTTTAAGAAACAGGTGACAGGTCAAACAGGGTAAATGCTCAGTGGGTAGTACTGTTACCTTACACCTACACGCTTGGGAGTCTGATTTCCACCTCTGCTCTGTATTTTTGGAGTTTTGTTCTCCCCATGTTGTGCTGGCTTGAACCTCAATACCAAGAATGCAAAGACCGTACTTGTGGTCTTGGCAAGACCAGTCTTGCTACAGTAAATTGCCTTCCATGAATGAACTTGGGATGCAATGAATCATGGGATTGGTTTTATTCGGTAAGAATGCAACCGATATATCCTTGATACTTGGGATGGAGCAATACCAACATCTGGGGATTTTACCATCCTCCATACTTGTTTTCTTAGTATTGGAATCACCCTTCGGCAGTGGCAGATGACGTAAGATGGGGACATAAGAACATAAGTACGGTCAAGTATGCATATTGAGATTCACTTCTGGTTTCCTCTGGGTACTCCAGCATCTTTCTGCAGTCAAACTTAGCATCTCTGAAGTGCCCAGAGTGTGTGACTATGTCTTTGTGTCCTACAATGGACTGGACATCCAGGGTGTGTTGCCTGTAGGAGTCTACAGTCCCCTTCCCATGACATGTTCAGGATAAGAATTTGGAATGGATTGATAGATAATTAAAAATAACCTACATGAAGCCAGTCAAGGTGAGCGACTTCTGAAGTTTCAGGTTACGGCAGCAGGTGTATACCACAGCTTAGACAACTGGGTTTGCTGTCTCATGCAGCTGGACTTGAGGTCAGTTTACTTCATTTCTCTCCTTCCCCCAGCACCAGTATCGGGACCGTGCAGCTGTGCAACTCAGACCTAACCATCAAACCCACTCAAGATGACAAAGCTACATTTGTCCCTCAAATAAACCTCTCCTGGTATTTTTAATGACCTACATCCGGATCTCAGATGAATGGGACCCACACTGCTGAAGATGTATGCATGAGTCAGGTGCTCCATCTCTCATGCTGTTTTGCCGGAGGTAAACAAAGCCCTTTCCCAGTCCTGACTATAAAGCTGGCTTATCTGTGAGCTCTAGTAGTTAACTGCATTATATCTTCTGACTGGATAACAAGTAATAACACTACTGCGCTTGCATAAGATGGATGTTTGGCCCTCAGCAGTTGTGTTTCTCTAGCACCAGCAGATGCTTATTAAGACAGTCGTGTGGCTATCAGTACCTCCCAAAAGTGTGAGTGAGGCTTCTGGGAGTGAGTGTTTAGCTATCAGCCATAGATATAATCTGATTGTACCTGTCAAGGTCACGCATGTTCAGTTTTGCAGGTTGTCTAAGAAGCAAGCTCTGAACATAAGCTTACATTCACGCTTGGCACCCTCAGTTCTTCTCAGAAGAGAAATATTGCAGACTGGCTCATATTGTCACATTGTACAAAATCCATTGACTTGCAGTTGTAATTCTTAGCTACCGTTTTTGTTTCACTGATGTACGTAGTGTCAGGGTGGATTATGGCATCTGAAAATGTCCAAATGGGGACATCTAATCGACTGTGACAGATTGGGTATAAGGCACAGGGAACAGGGCCTGAGATGGCTTTTTTAATGGATACTAAATGTGGCCTCATTCAGCAAAATTTGCCAGAGGGGTGTCCAAGCCACAACACCATTCTCTAGAGCAAATGATGGGGGGGGGGAGAAAAATCAAATGTGCACAAAGTAAAGGGTAAAGGAAACAGAGGGCATTAAAAAGCACTGCATAAGAAAGGCCAAAACAAAAGGTGTGTACTGGATAAAGAACAATGTCTAAGGTAAAATCGATTTGGTAACATACTTAACGGGGCACAAATAATATAGTATTATGCTATTACTTATGTATTAATTAACAAGAAACTAAGTCTTAGTTACATACTTATCTCATGTTAATTCATCATTAATGAATCATGATGCATATTTTATCTCAAGCAGTTACTATATGTGTTACTATATCTGTTAATTCTGTAAATCTTTGTGAACTACTGAAGGAACTACTAAGGAACAAGTCATGAATAACAAGTGAAATACTGATCTCATGTTTGTTCATAATGAACTTCTCAAGCAATGACTATATTTGTTCATGATTTATACTACATTAGTAACTGAGTTATTACTAAATATTTGTGCCACATCAGGTGAAGTGTTTCCATACATTTAAATTCCAAAAAGGAACAATACCAAGACCATCTGAATATTGCGTTGAGATGGATATTATGGAAGCGTTTGTCAAGAAACATCATAAAGGAATGAACTAAGGAAGACAGGCTGTAAGTGTAAGTGTAAGTATAGAGTGGGTTAGCAGGTAAAGAAGTGCCGATGTACTGACCTGCAAAATCTGCCTATGTCATGGAGTCACACTGACTATTGTCTACATGTATGTGTAACACAGCAAGGAATACCTCATAGATTATCATGTATATGTGGAGATTCACAGATGTGGCAAAGTATTTTATTATATAGTGAGAATTAATCTGCTATTTGTTTCTTCTCAACTATCTCAACTGAGCCACCCATGTTGTCATGGTTTCTGGTGTTTGGAATAAAAATAATTAGGGTGATAATAATGTGCTGTGATGTAATGATATCCTGTCCTGCTCTTCTTAGGACTGGCCCCAGACTCACCATCGCTGGATAAGGGGCATGGATGGAAAATAATGTAATAATTGTCTATATAATAGAAAATTAATCTTGGTTATCCTGGTTTGCTTTGGTTAGGATTGTATTCTGATTTAATCTTATCATGGATACAATCAAAGGAGACTACCCTTTATCAGCAGAGAAGCTTTGGGAAATTCGGCCTGGACAGGAAACCTCAGTTTAGTGCTTCATTTTACTGTGATTTTCCATTAAAATGTTAAATATAAAGCTCTCCAAACTGATTTGCTTCAAAATCCCATTTTGGGTAATATTTATTGTTTTTGCATAAATGTAATAGATTACAGGAAGGTAGTAGTAAGCTTTTATTATTATCATATTATTAAGTAGTCGCTCTAATTTGTAACATGGTCTGAATTATCAATTTTACTAGAGCTAAATAATTAGCAGCACACTGCTTCTCGGAGCCTGTCAGCAACAGTCAATTAACAAAACTGACATTCTTTAGATAATTGATTTACTGATGCATCCCTTGCCTCAGAATCCCTTTTGCTGACAAGATGACAGGACTTCCTGTCTGACAAGTACCACTGAAATATCCAGATATATGAATATTGATGTTTCTACCACTGTCCTATTGGTTTAACGTATTTCTTGCACTGTTTATCTGATTGTAAGATTTTGCAGTTGGGTGAACGCATGTCCTTACACGTAAAATATTCTTTTGATAATCACACTGGAAGCTTTTTTGTATGCATGTATTTATTCTGTGTGTTTTAGCAGCGAAGAGGATGTTGGCGAAGTAGGATGATATTATGACCAATTCTGCGCATGCGCTACAGGGGGCGCTCTCCTGGAGCACATTTACACACCAGCTCATTCCAGCCCAGTGAGCTAAATGCTACTGGAGATCATTGCTGCCTGCTGCCAGCAGACAGCACAGCGCCTCCTCCCATCCGCCTATCCCCACCCCAGGCGTAATACAACAGGAAGCCGCCCATCTGCGTAATAATACACATCCGGTGCTATCTGCTGTCTGTGTTACCGTCACTAATTTATCATCATTATTATTTGTAAATATGTATTTATTTCCATAATACTCCAATATTCTGTTTTTCGGGATATTCTGTTTGTATACTGTGTACTTTTAAAATTAGCACTATGTTTACCATCTTTGCACTTTGTCTGTTTGGCACTATATGTATGGTTGTCTGTGCACCACATTCCTGCTGCTATATGCACTAGGGATCAATAAAGTCATTCTTAATCTTAATATTTAGTGTATTCAAATTTGTTTTATCACAGCTCCTAATTGTACTTCAGTGGCAATGAGCAAAACCTGATGGAATGAAAGGACTGATTATCATCTGGAGCTATAGGCAGATTTGAAGTGCCTGGTTTATCACTGAAGAATAACCATTCACATGCCATAATGTTTTTTTTGGCTGCTAGCAGATGTGATTACCCTATGATCCCATCAGTCAGTCAGAACAGGATGGCAGGTGTTTCACACTTCCATCTTCCAACCCCCCCCCCCACTCCCACTCGTTCATAGAGTGCATTACCCTATCTATGCGGGGCCCCTCTCTGCTCCCCCGCCCCCAGCAACCCCTATTCCTTTTGTCAGCTCCTCTGCCCCACCTCCTCCGGTACACCCCATGGAGAGATGCGATCTCCCAGCCAACACGCCCACCTGAATCCCGTCTGCAGCGGCTCCCTGTACCGCAAAGGGACGGGATAAATGATGTGGAGCGTTTCATTATCCATTCAGGCTCAGACACCAGCCGTCCACCCCATTCCTGTTACACATAAAAGCGCAGAAAAGGAGGGAAATCAACATCACATAAAAGACGATGGCGTGTCTCCGCCTTGCTGGCTGTTGGTACTTATTCATCATGAAATAGGGCATCTGATGGCATCTGGAGCTTGCTCAGGTTTCGTTTAAATGCAGATGTGCTCTCAGGTCAATATACGTTCCCTTTTTCTAGTTGCGAATGCAGTTTGTGCCTGACTGTGCATTCATCATAGAGCCTATTTATGTTTAAACACCCAGTTTAATTATGTGAAGCATCATCCAGTGCCTCACGGACCTGATGCCAAATGATGTCATTGCTAACACTGATTTTAATGAACTTTTCATCCTTGTGAGCATGTTAGGGGAGCTGGGGGTTTTGATGACTGTCTTTTTAAATAGCTTGTATTGTTATTCTGAATTTTTTCCAGGTTAATGAATGCCAAAAGGCACACTACTTGGGTGGAAACATTGCTATGTTTGCCATACAGACCCAGACCTCGCCAGGCATTTACCCGACCTGTTCCAAGTTGTCAGTCATAAGCAAATAATTGTTAAATAGAGAAAATGACTCATTTAAAACCTACACAGATGAGCCAGGAGAGTACAAGAAACAATAAAGCGCAACCCATTGAAATTTTATACCATTTAAAGCATGTTTTACACATGTACATGCATTAGGTTAAACGTTAAATTCTACCAACATGAAAATGTGAAACAGAAGGTGAACGAAGGGATGACCTTTCCTACACATGGTCTTGCTCTGGGATGACAGATCCCATCTCTGCCTGTGAAAAGTAAAAGCAAAGCCGCTGCACTACTGTACTGTTCATCAGTAACGGGTCGGCGCGGCTTGATTCATGTCGAGAATTTCTTCTCGGCGAAAGCTCGGCTCATGGCTCCGAGGAACGGAGAACAACAACAAAGGAGACTGCAAGCCTGCTGTTTCCGGAGCGGCCGCTCTGCCTTTGTCAGATTCCACACGTCTCACGTGCGATTTGAACGAAAGCAGACTGGGCAAAATAACGGGAGCTACAACAGCTGGAACTCAAAATAACACAATAAATGAGCAACACGGAGGTGGACAATGGAAAAAAAATAGCCCCCAGTGTAAAGGGGGGGACTTCAAGGTCATATTTATAAAAAAAAACAAAGAAAAAGACACCGAGTCCTGGATACTGTCCCATGAAGTAGGAAGGTGCTGTCATTAATTTGAACCTGTATCTGGAGCACTCTTTTAATTGAGCATCCGCCATGACAGCATGACAGCTTCAGCGTGTGTTTGAAGATACACGCTGGCAGCC
>JAODJW010000040.1:26400847-26412295 GCA_026777045.1 Hyperopisus bebe
TCCAAAAGTCGCTAGATTTGTCGCTAGGCGCTTTTTTGAAAAAAAGTCGTCAAGGGGGTCTGAAAAGTCGCTAAATCAAAGTTGGCAACACTGTTTCGTTGACTGAAAGACTCATCCAGCTGTTTCACATTAGCATTAGTGACATATGCACGATTATAGGAGACTGACCAATTAGCACCCACGAGAACCCAGTGCTAAAGTGAAATCCAGGTCCTTTTAATCGAAATATTAATTTACAGTTCCTGTCCTAGCTCAAAGTGTCCTCCCTGACATGGATTATCTGGTCACTCTAGTTTAAACTGGTTTAACTAATCCACGGTTAAATTTAAGATGTGCAACGCATCTCCGATTAATTAAAAACCGGTATAAACAGTATACACATTTAACAAGGACTCTAAATTAATTAATTTAGTTTTTTAGTAATTGAAATACATGTACAACTTCATATTTTTTCCTCTTCTGGACACATGACATACATATGAAAATACAAATCTAGGACCTGACGTTAACGCGGAAGCGTGCGTGCAACGTGACGTCTTTCTACTTCCTGTCACCACGTGTGGAGTGTGGCGTTATGATAACCGTGGCTGTTTTTTTGTAAATTTTAACAAAACTTAATCACTAGAGACATTTTATTGTAACGATGGGAAAATTAAATGTTGTTCTTTTAAGGTATCTTTCCAGAGATGACTTCCGGGTCCTAACTGCTGTACGTATTCCAAATTTATTCTTCTTAACTACCTTTAACAAACTAATCATTTGGGTTAGTTGGTTATTTCATGCCAAATTATTGACATAATGTTTTTGTGTTTTTCCTTCTTGATGTTGCTTTGTAGGTTGAAATGGGTATGAAGAATCACGAAATAGTACCAGTGAGTCTCATCGCTTCTATAGCGAGTCTCAGACACGGTGGATGCAATAAGGTCCTACGGGAGCTTGTGAAACACAAGTTGATGGCGTTTGAACGTACAAAAAGTAAGAGTGACACCCTTAATTAACATACGCTGTTTTTATGACTTAGTACTTATATTTTTCTGAGAGCATCGTGCTATAAATACCCCTTAAAGCTTATTTTTGATTGATCTCCCTTTAGCCGTGCAAGGGTACCGTTTGAACTATGGAGGCTATGACTACTTGGCTTTGAAAACATTGTCTTCCAGAGACGTACTGACATCTGTGGGCAACCAAATGGGTGTGGGCAAAGAGTCAGGTAAGCCTATGCTAACGCTGTATCAATACAACAGTCCAGTCGACCTATCGTGATTGTTGATACTTTGACCATTTGCATCGATTTACTAATTTATTACAGTACCGCGTAACACCGGCACAATGTTTTATCTTCTAAATGTTTTTTCAACATATCCTGATTATATATGCTTACGCTAGTTTAGCATATGCTAAGTACATGTTTATGTAGCATATGCAAAGTGCACTGCAATGCAAAACTGCAGTGAAGAGTCTACCTCTGAAACTTGAAGTCCCACGTTTAATTTTCCCTCTCTCTATATATATCTTTTTCTTTTCACATATGCAGTTTTAAATAAGAAAAAAATGCATAGTTTATGCAGCTGGGAGTTGAGGTGGGCAACACATTTATTCAACATACTAACTCATTTCTGGTATTTCAAGGCTGGTAATGCCTTTTAATTACATTTGGCCTGTTTTAAATTTTAGTACTTACATTATTTCAATTTCGGAGTGTTATATTGGGTAGGGCTGGGTGATATGACCTCAAATTATGAACCAGGATACCTCTTCATTTTCCTTTTCAAATTCAAGGTTGTTAACACATTGCAGCCAAAAACAAGCTGTGGCCCCACTTATGACATCTCGGTGTGTCTTTGGTCTTTTAAGTTCCATTTCAAGCACTAATCCAATGGCATGAACATAAGTAATTCAGCTGTACTGTAACTAGGTCTTTCATCATTCCAGATATCTACATCGTCGCCAATTCAGAGGGGGAACAGTTTGCTTTGAAACTTCACAGACTGGGTCGGACGTCATTCAGGAACCTCAGGAACAAACGGGACTACCACAAACACAGAAGCAGAATGTCTTGGCTCTACCTTTCTCGTCTTTCTGCCATGAAGGAGTATGCCTACATGAAGGTCTGTAGAAACACTAAGGAGATAAGTAAGAAATAAGGATGGCTTTTACTCCATGTGAGAGTTAAAGTTACGGTTGGCAGAGTAGCTCAGGGGTTAATACTCTAGCCTCACACTTCCAGGGTTGTGGGTTCGATTCTCACCTCCCACTTTGTATATGTGGAGTTCATATTTTCTTTGTGTTTGTATAAATTTACAGAAAACATTGCCTTAGCTGAAATAGTGTCTGAATTGCCCATACCACGCGACTGAGTTTATGCACTGTGATGGGCTACCAGTTCATTAAGGGTGCAAAGGACGTTTGAATTGTATCATGGTTTTTGAGTAACGGATGTGGTCATTTTTTGTAGATCAGCAACAAACGAATGGGGCATAGGAACAAATATAACTGCTTTCCATTTATTACTTAAGCAAAAGAACACTTAAACCAAGGAACTTTTAACATGCCCCATTCATTTGAACACATGACTTTTTGTCTGTATCTTTTCTCTGCTACTCTGCATCATACAGAAGTCCATAGAGAACATCCATACTTTTTTTCTATCGTATCAACTTATTTTTCTCGTGATCTCAACATAGCCAAAGTTGTTTTCTTGATCACAAAATACCAAGGTGTTATCTTGGGAAAAGAAAAGCTGTAATTAGACATGCAAGCAGCATTTGTCAAGAGAAGGGGGGAAGTGGATTCTACTAAAAATGTCCTGGCTAATGCTGTGCATTAGTTTTTATTGTATTTGCTGCACATAAGGAGGAATTCTCCCCTGTTATAAGAAATGAATTTCACACCTTGAATGCATGTCCTGTATGGACTTCAGTGGCATTGAGATTTAGAGAATCGTTACTTTATAAACCTCAGGTGTCAACTATGGCCCTTCGTCTGAGTAAGCCCTGTGATTTCGTGATATTCTTCCTTATGATGTTTCAAGTGCCTAATTAGATTTGTTGTATTAAGCGATTTGTAGAAAAGGCTTGAATGAGCTATAGAACTGATTCAGTTTCTCTCTGACCACCTGTATTGTTAGCCAACTAGATATTGTTGGTGAGGGGAGAAGGAAGTCAGAGCTGGACGTGTTTAACAATGCACAGTAATCCCACCTGCTCTGGGTTTTTAAGCTTTATTTATATCATCATTGAATTTTTTTAAATTTAAATTGGTATGCAGGCTTCCCTCTTCCCTCTTCTTTTTAGCCCACACTTCCTGGCATAGCCTCCAGGCTCTCCATGGCTCTGTAGTAAATGATGGATGGATGTTTAACTTCAAGATGCATAGGCTGACCCTTTGTATTGTCACGTGCTTTCTGAGAGCACATGCTGAAATGTCTGGTTTTATGTCAAACCATTGTAGTGTTTAAATTCTTCATTTCGCCATGTGCTTCGTTTTTCCACATTGTGCCCTTACACACCCGGTTATTTCACGAGGCAGTTCAGGTGGTACTGGGTGCACATGATTTTAGACGTGTCCTCCATTCAGCAGGCTTTTACTGCAGGCCCACAGTGCTGGGGTAAATAGAAAGTATTTTGAATTTTTTTGGAGTCATGTGATTAATAGTTTCCATGTGATTCTATATAATGAAAGTTGAGGCACCTTGTGCAGTGGAAAGTAAACGCACCTGGTTTTGTTTCCAACAGGCCCTGTATGACAGAGGATTTCCTGTTCCTAAAGCAGTGGATTACAACAGGCATGCTGTAGTGATGGAGCTCATTAATGGCTATCCCCTGTGAGTAGACACTTCCTGTCTGGACCTTTAGTGTTTATTTTTTGTGACCTTCTCTTGAATTTATTTAATGTTGGAAGTAGGGCTGTGCGATATGACTATACGTATTGGATGATGAAATAAAAACATCTGTCGTTTCATATTACGCTCTGTCGTTTATTTTGTGGTGTCGCAGAAGACACTGTTTACGGCAACATTTTTTCATCATTTGGATGACAGTTTTGCAAGGTTACATGCCACAATGTGGCATGAGGTACTTTGTATGGAATTTTTAATTTAACTTTATTATTTGTAACCCACAATTGACAAATGTACCATGATCCACAAATATTTTATTATCCACAAATATATATTTTTATATGCATTCTGTAAAATCATATCTACAAAAATTTATTTTTTTTTGCACGTGTTTTGCACATTTGTGGATCACTTCCTGTCTGTGGATTGCGTTACATTTGTGACCTCACTCCTTTTTATTTGTGGATTTTTGTCCAATTCCTACCACAGCTGATCTGTAGAAAGAATCCATAAATATGAGGTGCAGCTGTGGTGTGCGTGTGTGTGTATATAGTTATCGGGATATGAGAATTTCCCAAAATGTTTACACAATAATTCCAGTTTTTCTAACTCTATTTCTTATATCTGAACCAGAATTCTGCAATTTGTGGCAGATCTCTTAATTCACTTGGTAGTTGTTAATCATTTCTAGCATGCAAATTTACTGCAACTTCCTATGTAAATTCACAGATGTCAAGTGCATGAAGTGGAAGATCCAGCTACCTTGTATAGTGAAGTTATGGATTTGATCGTGAAACTGGCCAATCACGGCCTCATCCATGGAGATTTCAATGAGTTCAACCTCATGCTGGATGACAAAGACCACATCACAATGATCGACTTTCCTCAGATGGTCTCCACATCACATCAGAATGCTGAATGGTGATGGCATTTCAGGACATTTTCCTCATGCATGTTTTCATTTCATAACATGTCTAAGACTGAATTTTTGCTGAAGTTGCCATTTTTATTTCCTAGGTATTTTGATCGGGATGTCAAATGTATACGAGATTTCTTCATCAAGAGATTTAATTATGAAAGTGAGCTTTATCCCACTTTTAAAGACATCAGGTAATGTATTTATGTTTGTTTCTACGTATCCATGAATTTATGTATTATCCTGAGATTCATGACAATTGAAAGTTTGTTTAAATGCCCTAATATCTCACATTTTGTAATTGCAAGTAACGGTTTATAGCTTTGGTTTTCTTGTTGATCATTGAAGTTATATTTTCAAGATTGAAGTGTTGCATATTGCATACAGCTGTCATTCAGCCCAAGTGCCAGAACCATTTTGCCAAACTGGGGGGGGCACAGTTTAACTCACCAAGGGTAATACTAGTAATACTGTTATGACAATGTTAAAACAACAACTGACAGTCACTCGTTGGTGAAGCAAATGGAAAACTGACCTGTCAAAACCATGAGCATCACAAACAACATGAAGTCTGTTTTTACATAGTAAATCATAATTTTAGTCCGCAAATAAAACCACACGCATATAATACAAAGACAGTGGTTGCCCAAAAAAATTAAAACAAGATATGTAAGGCCTATGTTTTAATCTTAAGCTAGCTAAGAAACCAAACTGGACTGACCTGTCGGAATAGCTGAATGTCCATTTTACCACTTTTATTCAGATTCGCTCTCAGTAGCCTGCAATTGTATGTTTGTTAGTCAGAAAACGGTCTCCACCCACTCCAAGTAATGTTTAGCAGTAAATTACTTTTAATAACAATATTGAATGAATTAATCTCAGTTCAGCTGTTCACTTATACAATATTTCCGTATTTATGTTTGGAGATGTGTGACAGACTGAGTGCAGTGCCAGGCCTTGAGGTCTTCTTGGGCCATGCTAAGCCCCTCCATGCCCTCCGTTGGCGCTGGGTCTGCTGTCATCCTTTGCCCATATAAGTAGCTTATAGTCCGTCTCCTGTAAGCTCCATAGCTTGGCCATTTGTTAGATGAGTGGAGGATTTGATTGCGCATTTCTGGTAAATGTGCTTGTATATGACTGTTTCGTGAAAGTACCTCGGTTTCCTTACCCTGCAGGAGGGAGTGCTCTTTGGATGTGGAGGTCTCTGCTAGCGGCTACACTAAAGACATGCAGGAGGATGACTCCCTGCTACATCCTGCGGGCCCCGAGGATCAGGAGGGCCTCGATGGGGAGGATGAGGAGCCCACAGCGGCAGACACACCCCTAGGGGGCAGTGTCCCAGAGACTGTAGACTTGGAGGAGTTCAGAAACGCCATCCTGGAACTGGAGGGACTGAAGATAGGGGAGGACGTCCCTCCCGAAGAGGCCAACTACCAGCCTGCTGAACACTCTCAACCCACTGAAACGGCTGAAGTTGGCTGTACCCCGACAGAGCCCGACTGTAAAGCCTATCAGGACCCCGGGAGTGATGATGAGGAGGAGAGGGGGGCAGAAGGAGAGGAGCAAGAAGCAGCAGATGAGTGCCCTGAATTGGTGGACCTCTCCTTTGCCAATAAGGAGTTCAAACCATTCAGGTGTAGATCTGATTTCTTTATCTTCTGCATGCTTTCTTAGAGCACATTGTCAATAATCAACTGCAGTCACTCCTTAATATTCACCTACCGTTTTGTTCATGGTCATCATAGAATCTAAAGTTTTGATGCAAATGTTGTTTTTGTATTTGAGCCTAATTTCTGTGTCTTGTCAGTAACCTATGGTGCTAGGGATTGTGCTTGTGTGTGGGAATGTTGACTACATATCCTTACTACAGGGACCAAAATAGCCTGCATCACATTAATGAACACCGCAGGAGAACCACCAGTGAGACGACCACGAGCAGTGTCGGTAGCTGCTCCACCATTCCCCCGGTCAGTATTTACCTGTGACATGCACTCCTTTAAACTGGGAATGCTCGCTAAACCTCATTGAGTGGACCGTCTGCCATTTACCTTCATTCAATAGAAAGTGTTTTTTTTTTTTTCCTTTTCTCTTTGGCGCCACCTGGTGGCACTTTAACAGAATTTGGTAATTCTTCCATTCATTGATTATATATCCAGTGTTTGCTATTAAATTTTTTAGAAAGTTCTGACCTGATAGCATACATTGCTTGTCTTTTGAATTGTTGCATTGGGACAGAACGGATGGTAATAGAATGACTGACCGAACTCCTGTCACCCGCTTATGCAGGAGGTGGTGAAGCAGAAAGTGAAGCGGCAGCTCAGCAAGCAGCAGAAGGCTGCCCAGCGGCGGCGCCTGCAGAAGGGCGAGGCCAGCCTGGTTACCAAGGAGAGGCGCGAGAACATGCAGAACATCAAGTGGAGTGTGGAGGCTGCCACATTTTGGGGCTAGTGAAGTCAATGCTGCCCAGGGTGTGGACAGAGGATTTCAGTGTGACTCTGGGGTTGGGGCATCGTTTATCTGTACAGAAATAAACATTATTTGTGAAGAGGAGAATCTGTTATGTATCTGCGATCTTTTTCACTTCTGCTAGACTTAAGATTTTTTTCCCCCACATATCCTGATTCTTCCAGTATGAAACTCTGTGTATTTGGCTGGCAAGTGAACCCTTCAGAGTACAAACTCTTCAACGGGAGTGATGTGTGTTAAAGCCTCAGCAATCCCTAGAGGGAATTTTGGAATCGCTCCTTATCTTTGACATGAGGTCGTGTCCGTCATTCACATTCGTCATTAAAGGGTTTGTCAACATGTTGGACCTGTACTTATAGCAGATGATTAACCAATCAAGAAAATTGGAAAAAAACAAGTTAAACACCCCACTCTAAGGATACAAATATGGTGTACTTTCATACAGATGTATATAGGTAGTCCCCGGGCTAAGAACATCTGACAATTTGTGCTTACGAACAGATTGTTATGAAACCTACCATATCAAAAATTCAGGTTGAATAATAAAGAACGCACATACTGCTTTGTGATGCTCATGAAAACACTGCGCATCTTCAGTGATTTGTCATAGGCTTCAACTGTGATTGTTGTGGAGGAGGTGAATTCCATTGGGTTAGGGACGGTGATCCTTCACCTTCATCTTGGACTTCATCCTGGCAGCATGTAAACCCCTGACAGTTCAATGTAAGCAGCAGGTGCTTCCAGCAGGCCAGAGGTCGTCTAAACACTCAGCTGTGTCCTGACGGTAAGAAAGAACATTGTGGAAGGTGGTTGGTGAGGAGTAAATGTGGGGCGAAGGTCAACCTAGACAACCCATGTTGTCCAATTTGTAGCTGCTGAAGCAAAATGCAAACACAAAGTCCTTCCAGCTATGAGTACGGATTGCATTGTTGCCTTTCAAGGAACAATGATTCAATAGTTAAATACTTTTGATTGCTGTGTGTCACTTTTGGGGTCGAAGCTGTCATGAAGGTTCATGTGGTCATACAGAAGGCAGGGTGGTGTGTGTCTCAGAGGGCTACCCTGTGATCAGAACATCGCCTCTTGGAGCCCCAGCCTTGGCAGCATAGATATATGTCCATGGGTCCATCAGCAAGCCCTTAACTCCCAGTTCCTGGGGTGCTCTCTGCTAGCTAACCCTGTACTGTGAAGCCCAAGCATGCTGTCACATGCATATGGTCTCATGGAGAGCCAGACGGCGTAATGAAAAAGAAAAATTCCCCACAAGGATCAATAAAATATCAGTATTCTCTTTAGACACTGTGAAATTACCAGACCCATTTATAAGGGCTGCTTGTTTCCATTTTCCAGCATCATCACTGCAAGATACTGTTATTTGGTGCAGTTTGTCTTGATCCATTCACTTCTGCAGGTGGATGCTATGAAAGATATACATCCTTGAAAACAAAGCACTGTTGTGTCGAAAATGGCTGGGATCCTCTGTGAAGCGGGTAGTCAGTAAGCGTCCACCGTGTGCAGCTCTTTGGTGAGGGGGGCCAAACCGCCCTCTCGCTCCTTCAAGCCCTACGGCGATTCTTTGATGGGACCCGCCCACTTAGGCCTCTCTTCATGAGCAGAGCAGCCTGACAATAGGTCACCTTTGTTAGAAGCGCTGACTGGCGGACTTCTGAAAGGGAGATTAGGGGATATGCAAGAATATTAGGTTTGAGAAAAAAGACCAAGGAGACAAAGGATGAAAGAATTAGCCATCGGTTATAGAACATGGATGTGCAGCAATAGTGAAGAGATTTTCACAGTTTGTTGCAAAGAGTGTTGGGAAGAGACATTTTGAATATGACGTCCTTTGCCAGCTTAAAAGATAACTAATAAATTAATTAATAATAAAGTACAGAATCTGAAATGGTCAAAGTACCTGCATTTTGATTTTGTTCCTGTATGAAGCCACATAATCATGTTTTTTATATCCTGCATCACAGAGACAGGGAATAACCCAATTTATGAACAAAGGCCATTCAGAGCTGCTCAGTGCACAAAAGCTGCAAACTGGTTTGGAGTGGTTTTCAGAGTGTCTGCCGTGTGAGCTTGCCATGGAAAACCTGGAATCGGTTCTAATGAGGTCCATTACGATGGATTTCGGTCAACAGGTTTTCAGCACCATGGCCAAGCTATGGACAATTACTGACAGAAGCGTGAAAGTGAATCAGTTTTCATAACAAAGCTGGGTCTACTTTTGTATGACAACTTCCGTCACTGTGGCTCAATGAATATTAGTCCCTGGAGAAAAAACAACTAAAGAACTCATACCGCTTTTGTGTTCCAAGGTAACATTTGCATATATTTCCAGAGCCTGGAATCATGTTTAAGTTCGAGTCAAATAATCATGTAGGATGGTCATCAAACTCTCTACAAGAAAGCGTAATCCCAACGGACTGCTACATTCTGCTTCGTCAAAAAGAAACTCCCACAATTTTAAAGTTAAACCCCATCCTCTCCAGCAGTGGGGGGCTATTCCGTAATAAAAGCTTTCTTTCACAGTCATACCTAGTTTTGAAATTCAGCTCAGGAACAAAAATAAAGAAAAGTCAGCGGCCGGCGTCCTGTGGATTGCCTGAGCGGCTCCCTAATACTCTGTTATCATGTTACGTGATGACATGCGGCACGATGGTGAATTTTGCTATAACGAGACCGATTTGGCAGCTGCTGTGTCTGTCCAGTCCTGAATGGAGAGGGAGTGGGGGTCTAGGTGGGCCGGGGAGTTGTGTGGGGGGGGGGGCAGCTACATTCCTGTGCTGGTCTTTGGTGGGCTGGTTTAGGTAGCCAGTGGGTGTGCTTAATAGGATTGGGGGGAGGAGAGAGAGGAGCCTGGCCTCACAACTAATTAGTTCAGTGCTTGACAAAGGTGGGACGGCTGCACCGGACCCCTAGCGGTGCCTCCACAAGCCTCTTTTCGGGTGATTGGCAGGCGGGGAGGGGGAAGGAAAAGTAGAAGAAGAAGAAGAAAAGGAATAGGGGAAGCTTGCTGGTGTGTGCCGGGTCTTCGGCCGGGTGGGAGAACTGAGGCAGAGTGGCCTGCAGCTTGCAGAGATGAGGACCAGTACTGGATGATCCTGAATCAGGTCCTCCAGGTGCTGCTATGGACTGCTTCTGGGCCTCCCTGGCGGAGGCTGTGACCCGACTAGCACCCCACACCGACACCGGAGGCTCCTTCAAGGACTGTGAGTACCCTGAGGCGTTACCCAGCCCCTGAAAGGAAGCTGAGTGTGCTGTGCTGTGTCAGAGTGCGCCTGCATGTGAAACCGTGCTGTCAGAAGGGCATTATGGGTGTGACACGAGGCTCGGGAACAGGCACCACAATATTGACTGCGCTGGAGAGTCTGTACAATTAGTATTTCTAGGTGATATAGTATTTGTGTGGCTTTATTCTTTTGCATTTGTCCTCACTTTACAACACATGCCACAGAGCTGTTTATTTTCTGAAAAATGCCAAAAGTCTGTCCTGCATTTCTCCATAATGTCATGATAAAGCAGAATGAGTGAAATTTGCCATAGTGATGGAAATGAGGTTTCTGCATATAAACACAGCTTTTGTCGGCTGCCTATTCTTTAAACTGCAAATGAGAGTAAAGTTAATCCCTAAAGTATGTACTGGAATTTCACACAGTGTGGTGTGAGGCTTTGCACAATGAAATCAGCGCGAGAACTGAGGTTTAGTCATGTTCTCTTTTACCACTGCGGTATAGATAAGATTAACCCCCTTTTTTGAGTTTTACCAGCTGTAGTATCTCCCAGTATAGAAAAAGAAACGTCTGTTCCCAGTGATGGGGAGACTCTGAAGTTCAGTAGAAATCTCCATTGCCCCTCCCACAGTCAACTTGTTCAGTGGTATGGAGGGAGCTGTATCATGTATACACTTGGGCCTGGATGCTTGGACTCCATAAATGGTAGCTTGCAGAACAGCCCATGAAACTTAGAGTTGCTTTCCTAAAACTGTACCCATACCTCAGTCTCCCTGTTTTTATACAGAGTGATGTGATCAGCCATCCTCCACAACCTCAACCTGTTCTTCCTTGTTGTAAAAGGCAGGGGATTGCCTTCAAGTTTGAATATGACATCTCTATCTCTATCTCTATCTCTATCTCTATCTACCTATATATCTATCTATCTATTTCTATCTATCTAACTATATTCAGAGTGTTAGGCCATCTATCTATTATCTATCTATTAATCT